>JANRMT010062796.1:50929791-50954791 GCA_026402145.1 Polypterus bichir lapradei
AAAACCTTCCAGATTTTCCTCATCTTGCACCCTCATCCATGCTGGAAAAAATATTGCTCAATCTCAAGGACTTAGACTCCATCTCTACAATATATAAAATCATTTTACAATCCCTCCCTTTCAAAGATCCAAGAAGACACTGGGAAAAAGATCTTTCAATTAATATATCAGAAAAGGAGTGGAAAGTAGCAATGCAGAGAATTCACTCGAGCTCCATACAATTATACAACTTAAAATTATATATCGAGCACATCTGTCTCGACTAAAAGTCTCCAAAATGTTTCCAGGGCATGATCCAACCTGTGAATGTTGCAACCAAGTCCCAGCCTCACTAGGTGACATGTCCTGGTCCTGCACCAAATTAACATTATTCTGGACAAACATTTTTAATTACCTTTCAGATAGCCTTGGACTCACAATCCCTCCAAACCCATTAGCAGCTGTGTTTGGTGTTCTTCCAGATGGGTTTAAAGCGGAGAAAGGCAAACAAATTGTGATTGCATTCACTACACTTTTGGCACGCAGACGTATTCTCATAAACTGGAAGAACCCAAACTCTCCTCTTTTAAGTCAGTGGAAAACCGATGTGTTATATTATTTGAAGTTGGAAAAAATCAAATACTCAGTTAGAGGATCCGTACAGGCTTTTTTCAAAACATGGCAGGATCTAATCAGTAATATTTTAAAATAAGTGCATAAAGCACAGAGAATTTATTAATTTAGGTATGTTTACAAGCCTTAACTTTAACGCCGTCTGGCTTGCTCTCTCTCTCAGGGGTGGGGATCGATCTGTTCTTAATTTTTCTCTTTGTAAAAACTTGATTGCTTTGTATGGATTGTAATAAAATCAATAAAAAATAAACAAAAAAAAAAAGAAAATGGATGGATTCATGGATTACAAAAAATTGCTAAAAATGAAATCTCCATACAGTATTTACTTTTCAGGCACTAGCAAATTAGACCAAAGTTCAGATCTATAAATGGCTTCAGAAAATCTGCTAGGAAATATTTGTGACCAGGGGACAGTTTAAGAAGTTGAGACCACATGTAAGATAAAATTTTATACATCCCGCTCCTTATCAGGGCTGACACTTTATTACTACCATAAGCATATGATTGTAAATAAAGAGACCTTAAGAGCCACATTTTATCAACAATGTTCCTCTTCTCAAATACCAAGCCAGCTAAACATTCAGTATATATGAGCCTCTTTGAGCAAGAACTTAGATTTCTGCTCCTGTGTTCCCGGGTTAGGCCCCGTTTCATGTAGCGTATACCCATCTCTGCTAATAAAAGTATTTGTCAAGAGCAAGAAGTTAACTGTCTCCAAACACAAAAACGTGTTCATTTAATTTTATTTTTTATAGTATATCTCTTTTGAAGTATATTAAACATATTAAAACTCAAAAGTAAAGAATATGATGCATGGAGTCTATTTTAGTTCACTTTTAAAAAGGACAATGTTGTAATTTGCACTGAAGAATTTATTTTGGTGTTTCGTCAGTTTATATCGGCTACCTGTTGTCACTTCTCAGGGAACTGGCCGTAAGTTCAGGACTATCTCAGAAAAGCTACACACCATCATGCATGCTCTGCTGGAAGCCATTAACTGACCGATGAGAAACTACATTCAGTTTTTGTATGGTGTGGGTGTACATGCATAAAACATGTTTTTGCCAACATAGAAAGATAATTGGAGCAATTTACTGCACTCATATTGCAATAAGTGCACCTAGCGAGAATGAAGCAGCTTTTGTTAACCATGAGCAGTGACAAACCATTAACGCACAAGTAATCTATGACACCAAGATGAACCCGACAAGCATTGTGGCTTGGTGGCTTTGATCAACCTGATTCATTTTATCTTGAGTAGTGTTAGCTATACGTGATGGCTGAGTTGCTGGTTAGATAACTGGCTGAACCAAATGTTTTTCATATGGCCTGTACTAGTCACTGTAGCAGCAATCATGTCATTACATGTGCCAGGTGATAGTGGGTACCCACTCAGACATTGGAGCGTTACACCTTTCTCCGTCCTCCAGAACACAGTGGAGAAGTGCTACAATGCCATGCAGAGTGCAGCATGCATCAGGTGGGAGGCTGCTCCACCAGACAATGAAATTCTGAAGTTCTGCACCATCGTGAATGCATATTTACGAGGTTGATTAGCATAGTCCATATATGCTTGTTCTATGTTGGCAACTGGGTGGGGTTGAAGGCACATTCACATACACACATTTAAAAGATGTATAAACGTTTTATAAAAGTAAACTGCATAGGAATTTGCATTTACCAGGTTTTATAAATTAGATTTTTTTAGTGTGTGCATTTTCCTGGTTTTTAGCACATGAATCCTCTGGACACTATCTTGGCAGCACAAGGTGCAAGTCAAAAATCAAACCTCAATGGTAGGCCTGTTCACTGTAGTTTATCATAATTGCACAGGGAAATAGCATGCAAATGCCACTAAGACAAGGTCTGGCCAAGAATTATAAACCCAATACTTTTGGAGCTGTGAGACAGCCATCCTATTTATGACACTATTGTGTCATTTTACACATCATATTCTAATCCATTTAATTATTCTTGATGCAAAAATTTTACAGAATTTTTTTACTCATGAAAAAGTTTATGTGAATACCCAACTGTGTGTTCTTAGTCATAGTGTTATACTAGACAAAGTATTGTATAATAAGTGAAATACACATCAATAAATAAGCATTTAAAAGAAATATGAAAACAATTTTAATAACATAATTTCCAGCTTGCTTTGAAGTAAATTTCTACTATGAAACCTATGCATGTACTCACCATCATAAATTTAGCTAGTATTAATTGTGATAGTTAATTCATTCACTTATTTTCCAAGCCTGCTTGTATTAATACTGGCTCATGGTGGCTGGATTCTGTTCTGACAGTACATGGGCACAGGGCAGAAGTCATCTCTGGATACAGTAGCGTACCAGTCATTCACATGACATATTTACTCATACTTACTGATAATGGACCAGTTTAAAGTATCTGCAGGTTTACCAGTAATAACATTTATTATGTATATAAATTTTCTGTGGGCAATTAATATGTGTATATTTCTCTAGTGATGCATTATTATATTGTACTAACTGTTTATCTGACCTCACATGGGAATTTGGCCTCAGTTTTAGTGCCATTGGTTAATCCTAAAATGTGTACTATCTCAGTTTACAGTGGATTTAAATAAATGTCTGCCGACATTTCAAATAACATTCCACACAAGCAAGTCAAGTTTAATAAAACTAGGTTTGAAACAAATCGACCCCACCCATGAGAAAGAGAGCTAGGTCAGCAGAGTAAAACTTTAATCTACTCTATATATATAAAATCTTAAGCCTAAAAGTGCAATGATTTTATGTAACGTTTTTATGACACATTTTTTGTCACGCTTTAAAACGGGTTTATTTTAAAACCTACATATATAAATTCAGTATCATTCTTTTCAGAATTTATCGAACTTTAATGTGATGTTGTTAGATTTTTCAGATTTTTACAGTATTCCCTCGCTATATCGCACTTTGACTTTCGCGGCTTCACTCTATCGCGGATTTTAAACTTAAGCATATCTAAATATATATCACGGATTTTTCGCTGGTTCGCGGATTTCTGCGGAGAATGGGTCTTTTAATTTAAAGTACATGCTTCTTTAGTTTGTTTGCCCAGTTGATTTCATACAAGGGACGCTATTGGCGGATGGCTTAGAAGCTTCCCAATCTGAGCATGTATTACATATTAACTAAAACTCCTCAATGATATAAGATATACTTCCCGTGCGGTGCTTGATTGTTTGCTTTTCTCTCTCTCTCACCCTCTCTGACATTCTCTGCGCCTGACGGAGGGGGTGTGAGCAGAGGGGCTGTTTACTTAGAAGATACAGACGCTCCTCTAAAAAATGCCGCTTTATCGCGGTGCTTCAGCATACTTAAAAGCCCAAAAGCACGTATTGATTTTTTGATTTCTCTCTGACATTCTCTGCTCCTGACACGCATTCTTTGAAGAGGAAGATATGTTTGCATTCTTTTAATTGTGAGAAAGAACTGTCATCTCTGTCTTGTCATGGAGCACAGTTTAAACTTTTGACTAAAGGGTGTTATTTCATGTCTAGAGGGCTCTGATAATGTTAACAGTGTGGGAGAGTTTATAAGGGCTTAAAATATATAAAAATAACCATACAAATGTATGGTTTCTACTTCGCGGATTTTCATCTATCGCGGGGGGTTCTGGAACGTAACCCCCGCGATCGAGGAGGGATTACTGTATTCCGTTTTTAAATTATAAACTAAAAAATATCAAGAACTCATATACCGTAAGACGAGACTTTGTGCCAACAGATTTAACCACGCCTGGGGCCGGAAATAAAAGACAAAGAGTAGGACAGCTGCTGTATAGGCTTTTAAATGTTCAAAGCACCGTGTGAAATGCAGATCACGTGGCACGGCAGCAGCAGCAGCAGCAGCAAGCCAGCAGTTGATCGGGCAAAGTGGAGGTAAAAAAAAAATATATTTGTTCCTCATTGTATCAACATTTAAGAGTGGGTGTCAGAAAAGCGACCTTGTCTCCTTGGGGTGCATTCAACCCTCCTCTTCACAATGAAAGCGGCAGAGACGTGAAGTGGCTGGCGCATAGCGCAGGCCGGGGGTTTGGCGAGTGTAGCGAGCAGGTGGGAACCCCTTAGTAATAGTATAAATATGTAAATAAATAAATGAATAAAAATAAATAGAATAAGAAAAGAGGGGAGAGACTCCATTTCCTCAATTTAAATGCTTATTCTAAAATGTTATTGATTAGATCCTACCAAGTTTTGAAAAAGTTTTGTATAGATCCTCTAAGTGAGAATTTGATTTTTTTTCCAATTTTAGATAATATATAACATCAGTTACGCACTGACTTAAAAAAGCTGAGTTAGCATTCTTCTAGTTGAGCAAGATAAGTCTACTTGCCAATAGTGAACTAAAGGCAATTACAGTTTGTTTGTCCTTCTCCACTTTATGCCCATCTGGAGTCCACCAAACACAACTGTGAATGGGTTAGGAGGGACTGTAACACCAAGGCTGTCTGAAAGGCATTTAAAGATTTTGGTCCAAAATGATGTTAATTTGGTGCCGGCCCAAAACAAGTGGCCCAATGAGGCTGGAACTTTATCGCAATGTTCACAGGTTGGATCTTGCCCTGGAAACATTTTGGACAATTTTAAACGAGACAGATGCGCTCGATATATAATTTTAAGTTTCTAATTACTTTTACTCACTCAAAAGCAATGTCCTGTTCTTTTCTTAAACATATTATGAAAAACAGCATCTCAGTCAACTATTGAAAAAAATCATGTTTCATTGATCTTGGCTTAGTTCTAGCAATTAATTTGTGATTTTTTTTCTTTTTTATTTCCTTTGTTTCTTTTTTTTTTTTGTATTTACTTCAGAAAGAGCTTATCACCGATTGTTGATTTGTACTGCGAACTTAATGATGATATATAGGTGGCAATAGTGTTGGCTTTTTCAAAAACTGTGGGTTCAAATGAATGGTTCTTTAATCCACACTTCTTGAAATAACAATTAATCCAGCCAGTACACAGACTTTAAGTGCCTGCTTTCCTTCTTTTCTGCCTTTTCTTCTTTTTCTGACTCCCTGAGCTATGGCAGCAGAATCCTTTGAAGTGGAGCCAAGAGCACTTCAGGTGAGGTAACATGGCCAGTTGGAAGTATTTCCAGGTTATAAGAAAGCCAGGGAAGTTCTCTCCTGGCGGCGCCCTCTATTGTTCCCCAGGGATCCATACAGGATACATTAAGCCCTGTGAGTGTCCAGACTGGGACTCTGACACCTATGGGGATGAGCTAGTCCCTTTCATCCTCTCTTACCATCAGTCCCAATCAGGACAGGAATCATAAGGCATCCTGGCTGGTTAATGCCCCCATTTATTCCATTCTTCAGTTATGGCATTCCAGCCAGGTAAGGAATTCACCTCCATCATCTGGGGCATATAAGAAAGATAGATAGATAGATAGATAGATAGATAGATATTTCGTAATTATTTTTTTAAGCATGATTACCCTCTTAAATTAACAATAGTCTTTTAAACACATGTTTTGTGTCATTTCTACTAGGTGCACAGAAATCCAACTATGAACAAACAAAAGGTAAGTTTTTTTGTATTTAGTTTGTAAAATTCAAAGTTTCTATATACTTAAATAAGTAATAAGAGGTAAAACAGCTTAGACTCCTCTGCCAAAGATACCAAAGACATTGTCACTCTTTTAACAACTGAGGCCCAAAACGAGTCATAGCTTGGACTGTGATCTAAAGTAGTTGCTATATTACTACAGAGACACACTGATAATCCTTCCATCCATCATCCAACCCACTATATCCTAAGTACAGGGTCACGGGGGGTCTGCTGGAGCCAATCCCAGCCAACACAGGGCGCAAGACAGGAAATAAACCCTAGGCAGGGTGCCAGCCCACCGCAGGGCGCACACACACACACCAAGGACAATTTAGAATTGCCAATCCACCTAACTTGCATGTCTTTGGACTGTGGGAGGAAACTGGAGTACCAGAAGGAAACCCACACAGACACTGGGAGAACATGCAAACTCCACGCAGGGATGAACTGGGAAGCGAACCCTGGTCTCCTTACTGCGAGGCAGCAGCGCTACCACTGTGCCACCGTGCTGCCCCGACCTGAAATGTACAGTAAATAATTCTAATAAATCCTTGAAAGGTTCCTGCATTTAACACTCTTCTCTGTCAGTCCCTAGAAAAACACTATGTAGGTTTACTTGTGTGTTTCAAACTCGTTTGCCTCTCCGCTGATGTCAGAAACTATTTAAACAAATTTTTAGTACCTAACTGCTCCGGGCCTGCCCAATTTATTGCTGTTCAGAGGAAAGCTACTGTGGCATTAACATGTAATAGTTACACATTTTTAGACCCTAATGGCATGTTTTACTTATTTCTATTCCAATACTGCAAATCCTTATTTCTTCAACAGTCTGGGGACATGCGGTTATTCAGCACATCTTTATAAATAAAGTTGTGGTCGTTCAAAATGGTAAGAGGTGGGCAAGGCGGGCAGGCAGAAGATGCATTTTCTCTCACGCTTGAGGCGGTGCTCATATCACTTGACATGCAGTAATCTGTTCCGTTTATGACATTGGCAGCATTTTTTCAGATCCCTCTTCCAAATGCCGACTGGCTTTTAATTGGATATGCTGCAATATAAACGGTGTTCTACCGCCCCCGTTGTCTGGGTCACGGGGACTTTTCGTCCTATCTACCTCTTTCCTGCTCTTTAATTGTTTGCTCCCTTCTCCACTTGATGCTCTCTTCCTTTCGCTCCAGCAACAACTTCCACTTCCGACACCCCCTATCCCTTTCTGCCCGCACCGTTAATTAACCCTGATCCCTGTCACTCAACTCTCTCCCTAGGGAGGTGCCCCAAGCCCTTACAAAAAGTGTACCCCCTACACTGCTTCCACTCCCTACAGCCCATGCAGTGGCAAGAGCAAGAGGTCTGTTGTAGAGGTACTTTGGGCCTAGTCTTATAACACACGGTGCGCTCTGGATAGGTGAGAAATTTAAAGTTTTAGCTGGCGTGGGCACGCTTTTTCATCTCTTTTAGATGCAGATTCAGAATATGACACATTTGATGTGGATGGTAAACTTTGGATATAATATAATAATTATATAATATATTTATAATAATAAAAGGCAAAGCCCTCACTGACTCACTCACTGACTCACTCACTCATCACTAATTCTCCAACTTCCCGTGTGGGTGGAAGGCTGAAATTTGGCAGGTTCATTCCTTACAGCTTACTTACAAAAGTTGGGCAGGTTTCATTTCGAAATTCTACGCGTAATGGTCATAACTGGAACCTATTTTTTCGTCCATATGCTATAATAGACTTCTGCACGATGGCCGTGGGAGGCGGAGTTACGCCTCCCACGTAATTTAGTGCCTGCCCATATAAGGCCGTCCGTCAGCGGCAATCCAATAGAAACACTGCCGCTAAATATTCACGGGTGAAGGACTGTGCTTATAAAGACGAAGATGAGATGGTCAGGGTGGTGTTTGGCACAAACTCAGAGAAACTGCGAGAGAAACTTTTAAGTGCTGGGTCTTAGCTAACATTACATACAGCCATGGACATAGCACGAGATGGCACCAGCACAGCTGGGAACCTTTGATGCATGTACACCAAGCGGCTCAAGTGAACTGACGCAGTGCACAGACAAAAAGCAACAGTTCCAAAGTGTGCTGAACAAAAACCAAATTACACAATTGAGAAGGCAGCAAAAAAATATGAAGCGTGTGACACATACGAGCATATTCATAAGTGCAACTACTGCGGAAACAAAGCACACGGTGGAAAAAGTCAATATCCCGCTAAAGGAAGACAGTGTAAAAAAAAACCCGTGCATGCAGTGTGTCATGTCTCAGATAAAGAGGAAAACAAGCTGTTTATTGATGCAGTAAGAAACAAATCGATGAATGAAACCTGTCATCTTTACAACGATTGACAAACACGGAATGTAACTTGAACACAACACATCCTACAAATACGAACCTGATTGAAAGAAATAATGATAATCAAATCCTTGATGACAGCAACACTCATAACACTCACAAAACAATTACTGTATATTGACAATCATGTTACGTTATTTTTAAAATGTTCCCTTTTCTTTTTCATAACTTCTTTAACACACTACTTCTCCGCTGCAAAGTGCTATATATACCCCAATTTACATACTCTCAAATAGACAAACCACACACCGTGGCACAATGGAAGAGGCTTCGCCTCTAGCGCCGAGGTTCGATTCCCGAGAGGGGGTGCACTGAGTATGTACGCCTGATGACCCCAAAATTAGGGCGAAACACATTATATATTCTTTATTAAAATTATTTCACTATATATATATATACACACACATACATATATATCAGCACTTCCCGATTCATTTTACCCTCGCATCCCCTTGGTTTGAGACATATGAAAAAATATGCGGTAAACGCAGAAAGACAGATCACCAATTGAAGCTTTATGAATAATGGATACTTTATTCGCCATCAATGATTGTTTTAGTAAAGCCATACTCAGTGTAATCATTAGATGAACAGTAAAAAAGTAAGAGCAAGGGGAGGGTGACTTATTGAGGCACGCAAGCGAAACCACAATAGCACGCGGGCTCGATGTACTGCGCGTCAACTCGATCCGAATTGCGTGATCACATTCAAAAAAATATATCTTTTCAAGTTCTATTTAGTTGACACAAATATCTTTGGTTGGACTGTAAGGCGAATTTACTCTTTACATTTCTATGGTGAAGAAAAATTTATGCAATGATGCCTACATTTAACTTACATTCCTACCAAAGATATTTCTGTCGACTAAATAAAAATTCCTTCTATTTAAAATTTAAATAGAACTTGAACAGATACGATAGTTCATGATATCCACGCAGACTTGCACGTAAGAGCGGGAGTTCATCCGTTTTAACAAGAAGCGTAAATACGAAATAGCCTGCCCATTTACTTATTTAGGAATGGATAAATAAATTCAGATTTTGTACAAATAATGTTTTTCATTTTTCTTCCTTGATGGATTCTGGCACCCCCAGCAACAGTTGCTTGCACCCCAAAGAGTGTGTATATATATATATATATATATATATATATATATGTGTGTGTCTGTGTATATGTATATGTATATATATGTTTATATATGCGTGTGTGTATATATATATGTATTTGTGTGTATATATGTGTGTGTATGTATGTATGTGTGTATGTATATGTATGTGTGTATATGTAGATATGTATATATATATATATATGTATATATATGTGGATGTATGTGTATTTGTGTATATATATATTGTGAAATGAAGCAACTCGACACACGTATAAAAGGTTTGGGGCAGCCACCCGTATAATATTCCTAGCTGCAAAGGATTCATTTAAGTTCATGCAATGATCTTGCCAGTACGGAGTCCAAAACAGAACTGATCAAGGTTTGAAAAGATGGCGGTTTTAAATGGTCAAACAGGAAGTGACGTATGTTAACTGGAAGTGATGTAGGTTGACCGGAAGTGATGTTTCTCTGACATCAGTTGGGGAGCCGGGACCGGAAGTGACATTTTTCTGGGCGCCGGAACTGGATTTGATGTTTTCCTGGGCGCCGGAACTGGAAGTGACATTTTCCTGGGCGCCGGAACTGGAAGTGACGTTCTCCTGGGCGCCGGAACTGGAAGTGACGTTCCTGATTCAGATAGGTTTTCCCGCGGCTGGTCTGCAGAGATAGCAAGAGAAGGTTTAATGCACCCCGCCCTCCCCTGGCCTGGCGTGAAATTACCATTACTTGGTCCACACAACGTCCTCCTTTTCGCACGTGTGTGACATGGCCCCCCCCTCAGCCCAGACCCGTCGGGTCGGGCGTACCGGTCCGAGAAGTCGTGGCATCTAGAAAGGGCATCGGCATTGGCTTGCAGAACACCCCAGCGATAAACGACGGAATACTTATATGGCTGTAGATCCAAAAACCACCTCGTGACCCGCAGATTGGACTCCCTGTGCAAGGCCATCCACTGTAAGGGTGCATGGTCCGTCACAAGAGTGAATTCACGTCCCAAGAGGTAGTATCTCAGCTGAGTAATCGCCCATTTAATAGCCAAAGCCTCCCGCTCCACTGCCGCATACCTAGTTTCCCGATCCAACAGTTTCCGGCTCAGGTACATAATGGGGTGTTCAACTCCATCGACGCTCTGGCTCAGCACGGCTCCAAGACCTGTGTCCGAAGCGTCCGTCTGGAGAATAAAAGGTAAAGAAAAATCTGGTGCCTTTAATATAGGAACTGACGTAAGGGCCAGTTTCAAGTCACTGAATGCAGCTTCTGATATCTCATCCCATACCACATGATTAGGTCGACCCTTCTTTGTGAGGTTTGTCAAGGGCGTAGCTCTCTCGGAAAACCGGGGTACAAACCGGCGATAGTAACCCGCTAAACCGAGAAATGCTTGAATTTGCCTCTTGGTTATCGGACGGGGCCAATTTACAATGGCATCTATTTTAGAACACTGTGGTCTCACCATACCCCGGCCCACTAGATAGCCTAAATATTTGGCTTCGACCAACCCAAAGTAACATTTTTTCGGGTTGATACGAAGTCCAGCTTCTGCCAGTGTCCGCAATACAGCTTCAACCTGCAGTATGTGTTCCTCCCAGGTGTTGGAATAGATGACAACGTCATCCAAGTAGGCAGCACTATATGAATTATGAGGACGGAGCACTTTATCCACCAGACGTTGGAAGGTCGCAGGTGCCCCATGTAATCCAAATGGGAGGACACGATATTTCCAGTGACCACTAGGGGTGCTGAACGCTGTCTTTTCCTTAGCGGAGTCCATTAAGGGAACCTGCCAGTACCCTTTAGTCATATCTAAAGTAGTCAAAAATTTGGCATGTCCTAGCCGCTCGAGGAGGTCATCCACTCGCGGCATCGGATAGGCGTCAAATTGGGAGACTTGGTTAAGCCGACGGAAGTCATTGCAAAACCTCCAACTTCCATCAGGCTTATTGACCATAACGATAGGACTGGACCAGGAACTATAACTTTCCTCAATCACACCTAGCTCCAGCATTCGTCTGATCTCCAACTCCACTTCAGCCTTTTTTGCCTTGGGAATTCTGTATGGGCGTTCTCGGACTATAACCCCAGGTTTCGTCACAATGTCATGCGCAATCAGGGAGGTCCGACCTGGTTTTTCACTGACTACCTCAGGGACAGACAGGATAACTGCTTCAAGCTCCTGACGTTGTTGGCGAGTCAAATTATCTCCGAAATTAAGGTGTAATTGATGAGCGAAGAGAGAGCAGAGCTGTCCGGAGGAGGGTTCAGAATCCCTGTCCTTCCACGGTTTCAGCAGATTGACATGATAAATCCGCTCGCTGGGTCGACGATTTGGTTGTTTCACCAAATAGTCGACCAGCCCCTTCCTCTCCTTAATTTCATAAGGGCCTTGCCAATGAGCCAGTAATTTGGAACGAGAGGTAGGAACTAAAACCATGACACGGTCTCCTGGGCAGAACTCCCGCAGAGACGTACCCCGGCTATAGCATCGGGCCTGAGCTGCTTGCGCCTTTTCCATATGTGTTTTTAATATGTATATATATATGACAGCAACACTCATCACTCATAACAGTGACAAAACAATTACATTGACAATCATGTTACGTTATTTTCAAAATGTTTCCTTTTCTTTTTCATTACTTCTTTAACACACTACTTCTCCGCTGCGAAGCGCGGGTATTTTGCTAGTAATATAATATAACAGAGTAATTTTTTGGAGAAAGTGATTACTAATACAGAAGGATTGGTGTACAGTTGGTGTAGTTGAAGTAAAGCTTGAAAGCACAATGTGATTAATGGTTTTGCCACAGTAATTCCATTTCAAATTCATTACATTACTGCGAAGACAGCAAAAAATATATCACTTGATATTTCGGTGGGTGCCCCCACATGCACCCCTTGCCCACCGACCACCCCCTCGAGGTGACGCGCATGATTCCCATCACACACATTAAGGGACCTGAGCATCGTTAGATAGAGGAGCTTACTCTGTCTCCCTTTTTTAACAGCACGTCTCTGTTATTCATTCAATGCTGTACACTTTTCAACGGACCCCCAGGTATTTTTACAACGTAAGTTTGCATCACACCTACGCCCTTCTTATTTATGGTGTCTGATCTCAGTGGTTCCCTGCCATGCAACTTATTTTGCACAAAATAATTTCTTAACATCCTCTTTGGCTTGATTAAAACTTTAAAAAAATATGTAATTGGTACGAATATACTATGAATCCAGTGTTCTGAATGATATTCAATTCCCTGGCTACTGTCTGTGCAGAGTTTGCACATCCTTTCATGTAATGTTTAATCCCCAAATTTAAAAAGTTCTTAACTATAAAACAGAATGTGTTTTCCTTTCTGTAGTATACATTAAGATTTCAGCTTATTTTAGTCCAAAATTGAAAAGATAGTTGTGGTCTGCCTCTATTAAGGGCAGTTTTCACCAAGTTTTGTATATTTTTAAGAATGTCTCATTAGTGTTTGCTGAAGTTTTTCACAGTGTGTGTTACTTTTACTTTGGTTATTTTTTAGTTCTGATTTTAGGTTGTGGCAGCTACATGTTATTTTTCTAATCTAATTTGATTTTTTTATCTAATTTCAGTTAAAGAAGAAAGTGATACATCATCAGCTGGCACTAATATCTGCACCTATTCCTAAGACTAGATAATCTTGCTGACCACTATAACTCAGCCCTTCATTCAGCATTAGATAAAACAGCTCCTTTAAAACATAAGGAGGTTTCCTTTAAATGTTTAGCTCCTTGGTATAATTCATAATTGCGATCTATGAAAGAAGCTGGCCGACACCTTGTCAGAATGTCACGTAAGACTGGCCTCACCGTGCACATCCAGGCTTTCTCTGACCACCAAAGAGCTTACAGAGAAGCACAAACTGCTGCTAAGAACACCCACTATGGCAGAATAATAGAAAGTGGCCACGATAACCAAAGGGTTTTGTTTTCTGTAGTTAATATTAACTACTCGAACCCGCATCTGGCCCAACCACCTCGTCTACTGAAGTCTGTGAGGAATTCCTCCACTTTTTCCGTAACAAAATTAAAGATCTAAATAATTCAACTAACATAAATTCATCATCTGTCTATATCTCTCCCTGTTTTCCCACTCCATCCAGCTCCTTCTCTAAGTTGTCACCAGTCACATCTGTGTTTGTTAATAACCTGCTTTGTAAGATGACACCGACTACTTGTGTACTGGACCCCATCCCCAGCACACTACTTAAATCCTGCCTTCATGCCATAATCCCGACTGCTACAACAATAATAAACTCATCCCTTGACACTGGCTCTGTGCCGCTCACTTTTAAAATTGCTTCTGTAACCCCAATGTTAAAAAAGTCTGGTCTTGATGCTGACAATCTTAACAATTTCCAGCCTATTTCCCACTTACCTTTCCTGTCAAAAGCTCTTGAGCGTATTGTAGCTTCCCAGCTCACCAATTACTTAACTACTAATAACTTGATGGAACCCTTTCAGTCTGGTTTCAGGACATAGCACAGCTGTGAAACTGCTCTGCTATGGGTAACGAATGATTTGCTTATAGCAGCAGACTCTGGACAAACCAGCATATTATTCTATTAGACCTTAGTGCAGCATTTGACACTGTCAGACATGACATCCTACTGTCCAGAATGGAGAACATGCTGGGTATCTCTGGCACTGCCCTCCAGTGGTTCAAGTCCTATCTGACTGATAGGCAAGAGTTTGTTAGTCTTGGCAACAGCAGATCCAGCTCGACGCCAGCCACACAAGGAGTTCCTCAGGGCTCTGTCCTCGGCCCTCTTCTCTTCTGTATTTATATGCTTCCCCTTGGCCATATTATTCGTAGCTATGGACTGGGCTATCATTTTTATGCAGATGATACTCAACTCTACTTCAATGTTAAAAGTGGAACTTCATCAGAGCTTTCTCAGCTCACAACCTGCCTTAGTGAAATTAAAACCTGGATGGAGCAGAACTCTTTAAAATTAAATTGCAACAAAACTGAACTCCTGCAAATTGGGACTAAAATGCAACTTAATAAAATGAGCTCCTTCCCAGCCCATCTTTGCGGTAATCTCATCAGACCTGCCTCTACTGCAAAGAATCTTGGTGTCATTTTTTATTCCTCCCTCTCTTATTCTGCCTACATAAATCACATTAAGAAACTTTCTTACTTTCACCTCCGTAACATATCCAGTGTTCGCTCCTTCCTCTCCTTTTCTAATGCTGAGAAACTTGTCTATGCTTTTATCACATCCCACATCGATTATTGTAATTCCCTACTGGCAGGTGCCCCTTCTAATCTTATATCACAGCTCCAGCTTATTCAAAACTCAGCTGCAAGAGTCCTCACTCGAACCAGCAGCAGCGAGCACATAACACCCATCCTGCTCCATCTTCACTGGCTCCCTGTGTCTTACAGAATCGAATATAAAATCCTACTAATAACCTACAAAGCCTTAAATAACCTTGCGCCAAACTACATCAGTGACCTTCTCCATCACTATGTGCCTGCACGCCCACTAAGGTCCTCTGATTCTGGCAATCTTGTTGTGCCCCACACTAATCTACACTCCATGGGTGACAGGGCCTTCAGCTGTATAGCACCCAGACTCTGGAATGACCTACCGAAATTAATTAGATCAGCTGACTCCATGAATTCTTTTAAAAAACAACTCAAAACTCATCTGTTCAGGAAGGCTTTTAGCTCTACCTGACTTTATTACCCTTCTCTCAGTCTACCTCTATGTCAAGATGCTCATGTGACCTGTATGTGTGTGCTAGACCATCAACTCTGTTGTCTGTTAGGCTTTCTCTGAATTTACTGTCATAATGTTCTTTATTTGTTTATTTGGTTTGTACTATGCTATATACTGTATACCCTGCCATTCTTTCTTATATTCTGTAAGTGCCTTAAGCATGGGGAAGGCGCTATATAAATAAAATGTATTATTATTATTATTATTAATAGCATCTGAAGCAGCTGTCTGTCTTTATAAAATGTATCAAATTTCAAAATATTGTTTATTTAATATTTAAAAACCTTTATGATGAACAGAACATGAGAAAGTTGGAAATGCAATAAATGATTACAGCTTACCAGGAACAAAAAAGCACATGCTTGATTTTAAAGTTCCGTCATGGTGCATGTTGCCTGTTTAGAGTGTCAATCTCAGATCCTAAAGAGCCAAGCCTTTTATTTAATATCTGTTTACTTCTGCATATGGAACTTAATTTTTTTGTTTTCATTTTAATTAGTTTTTGTACTGTAAAAAATAAATCCTCCCAATAAAACATTAAGTCACTGTTTACAGTAGCATTTTTGAGTTTGCTCAGCATTACAGTACATTGACAACCAATTACAAAATTTGAGTTCACAGGATAACAATACTACACTATGTCAAACTAGAACATTTCAGTTAGTTCAAGTAAAAATAACTAATATGTAAAACAGCATTAAGCCCATCCAACATAAATTTTACAGCTGTGCTGTCAAAGTCATCTCTAAAAAAACTAAAAAAAGATGTTGAATAAACTTAGTAAACCTAGGCAAATTTTAAGCCAACACAGGGCGCAAGGCAGGAAACAAACCTAGGGCAGGGCGCCAGCCCACCGCAGTATATTTATATTTATATTGATATGCCCGGCCGCAGATATCAAAGGAGTGGCTTCAGGACAACTCTGTGAATGTCCTTGAGTGGCCCAGCCAGAGCCCAGACTTGAATCCGATTGTTTACTAAGCTTGTGGCATCATATTCAAAAAGACTTGAGCCTGTAATTGCTGCCAAAGGTGCATCGACAAAGTATTGAGCAAAGGCTGTGAATACTTATGTACATGTGATTTCTCAGTTTTTTTATTTTTAATAAATTTGCAAAAACCTCAAGTAAATTTTTTTCACGTTGTTATTATGGGGTGTTGTGTGTAGAATTCTGAGGAAAAAAATGAATTTAATCCATTTTGGAATAAGGCTGTAACATAACAAAATGTGGAAAAAGTGATGCGCTGTGAATACTTTCCAGATGCACTGTAAATAGAATTTACAAGAGAAAGAAAGGAGTACTCTAACCAGGAGGGGAACAGCCTTTACAAGCTGCTATGCATATGCATCCCAATGTCCGTAATAATTTACTAGAACAATTTTTAAAAAGCCGTCACCATAGAGGCTTGCATGCCATATTTTTATTTTTTTCAACTACTTGAACTTTTACATAAAACCAGTACTGATTATAATATTGATAATCCTTTATTCATTTAAAAAGCAATATTATCTGAGGTTGCTTTACGCTCTGATTGCCCAATGCACCTCAATAAAGTCTAGTCGCCTGTGTCAGGCTCCTGCTCTGAACTTTTGTATGATGCCTGAAATGCTTGAGTCGGACTCCGCTGCTACTATGGAAATGCAGAACGCTAAAGTGAAAAAAGTGGCCTAGCAAAGAACTTAAATCCACCACAGTAAACACGACTATGTAATTTCATCTTATGATTATTCATTTTCAGATTCTTTTATAGTCATTAAAATTATCCATAATTAATGGACCCACCATTATTACACATTGTAAGTAATATAAGCTAACAGTAAACACATAAAAACTAATTTAGGTTCATTAGTAGATTATCGTCAATGGTCATTGAAGTTATAGTAAGGTTACTCACATAATGACTGTTAAATAAATTGTACGCAGATATTTATACAGTTTTCAACAAAGAAAAGTTCTACCCTTGTAAACGCACATGCTTACGTTGGTTGAGTTCAGGGTTCTCAAATTGTGAGTAATTACAGAGTGTGATTGGAGTCATGCACACATCCAAACCTCAGAATTTGAGAATTCTTTTGCTAGGACATGTGCATTTGCACAATAAAAACACACACACACACACAAACAACAGATTATTAATTCTCACAATGCTGATTTTTATATTTGAACCCAAAAGAAAAATATTACTCACATCTGCTCAACACAATGAAAAAAAAGATTCTCAAGCTAAACATTTAACACAGAAATACTGGAATAACAAATGTTTTTACACTGTAACAATCACTTAGTTACCTTTTTTACAGTGATAAGATTCGGAACCCTTAATCATTCCAAATAATAAAGGTGGGGAAAAATGGCCAACAGATGACCAGCTAATTCAGGGATTCAGACTCTATTCCAGGAGGGGGCACCATTTTGACTCTAATCATTTTTAATTATAAATCATTTCTTACTCATAATGAAATACGTTATTTCATTTGATGTCTTACTATTGCTCTCATCCTGCCACAACAGACATTTCCAAAGCTCTTGATTTTTTTTTTTGGAGATCATCAGATTAAATAAACATTTCTCAGACCTTCACTTTTTCTTTTCAAATATTTTATTAAAACAGAATTTGAATGATATGATGAAGCTAGCTTGTCATTTGTTTGCTTACTTTGCATCTCATTAGTGTATGACTGCTGGCTAAAGAAAAAGAAATAATTAAGTATTCTTAATCTTAAAAATGTAGTCAGTTACAATTAAGACCAAAAATGTTTACCGTTACTAGTAGGGATTGATTGCTAATTAATAAAATGGATGAGAAGGAAAACCTGCATATAGTGCTGCCAACAAGGTTGTGAGTTTGACTCTTCTTAGCGGTTGATAAGAGATCTTTCAATTAAATTTCAGAAAATGAATGGCATTCTACCTTTCATAAAACACATTGTATTTCAATAAGCATCAAGTATACCATAATTTAACTAAAAGTTGTTAATGATTCACATGTATTTTGTCTAAAATTGTCTAAAATGTAAGATGATCCATGAGTAATGTCATGTCAGAATCTACATTATTATGTCACATGTCCTGGGAATGTCCTACACTTAATCCATTTTGAACCAAAATTTTTATAAATGTCTCTGAGAGCCTCTAAAATAACTCTTAATGCTTTAACATCAATATTTTGAGCAATAGTAGATGTGATAAAAGTGTGCTATGAAAAATACATAGTAATATCCTATGCCATGCTACTTGCACATACTGTAGATGTATTTGCTGAAATGGAAGATTCCCAGACCACCTTCTGAAATTTAATAGTATTAGGGTGTTGTACTGTGTTAGCTATTATGGATGTAATGAGAAGTCAAGTAAAATGACAACATTTATTGGCTAACTAAAAAGATTACAATTTGCAAGCTTCTGAGGCAACTCAGGCCCCTTCTTTGGCTTGACCTAACAAGAACTTTAAGGTAGTAAAAGAACAAATCAAAAACCTAATGACAAATCAGTGAAACAAACAAGCTTATACAGTACATGCATACACACATAAGGTATTTATTGTATGTTTATACGTGTTGTCATACACGTGCACATGGGAGGCAGCTAAAGGGCATGAATGAGAGTTATTTCATGCCAGACCAGGGGGTGGTGGAGTACACTAACTCTTTGTCTCACTTCTGTGCAGACCAGTTATGGGAAATTTCGCCTGGCCCTAATGATGTCAGTTCCGGGTCCGGCCCCATTGATGATGTCATTTCCTCTGTTTGCCTTTAAAACCACCATTCTGACCACCTCTAATCAGTTAAGTTCTGGACTCCAGTCTGTACACATCAGTACAATAATTCATCCAATTTTGCAGTCTGGAAATAATATACGGGTGGCTGCCCCAAACCTTTTTCTGGTTTTTGTCAAGTTTATGACAATGTTTATGCATATGTGTGCATGTACATATAGTAAATGCAAACACATCTTGATTTAGTTAAATTTAACTATATATTGCATCTATTTTTTTCCTTTGCACAGCGCTTATAGTGCTTATTTATTTTGCTTTGACAAAATATGTGAACACTTGTCATCCCATTGATACACTATTTAATCACAATTTGAATTTGAGAGAAAAACGGCCAAATTGTCAACATTAATGGTTGCACATGTGCCAAATTGGAGGCAAATGAATTGCTTAGTGGCAGTATGCCCAGTATGTGTCCTTTGTGCTCTTAAGGGGCAATTGGCACAGATATTGGCATAAGTTCAATAGTCACAGAGTTGCAGCTGGATGGAAACAAGCAGTCATGTCCCAGAAGACTAGAAGAATGGTCAACCATTAGTTGCTATTGCTGTCAACTGTAGCAACACAGGAGATAACAACAACCCCTAGCTGTTACAGAGTATACAGTCCTAAAAGGAAGGAAGTGAAAGGTTGAAAATATTTATGAGTACAGGAGTTAGCTGATCTAAAGGGTTTAAGGACACAAATTGAAACCCAGTCTGGACCAGCTACATTTTCTCCAGTATTTCTCAACAAGTATGACCATATCAACATGATTTGCAATATATATATTGGATTTATTTATGATTAAGCTTTACTTTATTAACTATTCCATAATTAAAAATTAAGTTATTAAATCTTAAATTTGATAATATTAAAATCATATTGTTTATACAGCAAATTTTATATTTCGAATACTGTATTCTTTTTGTAGAATTATTGTGTAATTTATTTATATATTGTTTCTTTATAATTTCAGGAAATGATGAAGGTGATGCATCTTCAAGTGGTTCTAAATAATATTTGAAATAATTGTGTTTTCATATAAGAACAACTATATTACAAAATTAATCTATTACAGCGTTTAGGACAGAAACAATAGGTTTCAAAGGAAAAATATTTAAAGATGGAGTGTCTTCTGGTCGTCTGTTTGCTTCTATTCTTCATTGCCAAGACTGTTTCGAATCTGTTGAACCCTCAACAAAAATATTTATGTTTGTGAGAAGCATGTACAATTCAATTCTGGACAGTTCAATTCTGGACTTTTGGTTTGTAAACATGTTTTTCTACAGTTCTTGTATTTAATTTTTGGACACCATCACACTGCCCTTTTATTCATAGTAGGCACAACATCTTCATCAAAATAAAAGACTTTTTTTTTTTTCAAAATGCTCTGAAACAAAAGGGAGCTCCGTAGAGTGCAAAAGAAGTTACCTCTAACAAAGTCAATCAAATAGCAAACAATTTCCCAAAACAGTAATCCAATGGCAAAGTCAAGAAACTGAGCAGGTCC
Source organism: Polypterus bichir lapradei (assembly GCA_026402145.1). Taxonomy (NCBI): domain Eukaryota; kingdom Metazoa; phylum Chordata; class Cladistia; order Polypteriformes; family Polypteridae; genus Polypterus; species Polypterus bichir. The sequence goes on from JANRMT010062796.1 coordinate 50,950,475, forward strand.
TGAAAATTACAAAAAGCACAAAGCAAAGCAAAAGACATAAGAACTCATCAAGTCCATTCACAATGAACCACAAGGAACTGAGAGTTTGCCCCTCACCTTTATTGGGCTGTGGCCAGTTAATTGCAGTGAAGGGTAGGTGTGCCCACCTCCTGGGGAAAACATGTGAAACATACGAGTGGAACATAACACAAGCATAGAAAATATAGCTAATAATAACAAAACTAACATTAGCAAAATAATTTTTTAATCCTTTTTCAGTGAAAAATTACATATTAAAAGAACTGTGCTTTGCCTTTGGAACATAGGTTTTAATGGCTTTCCTCCCTTTCTTGCAATCATTTTTGAAATATTAACTTTAAAAACCTTTGCTCCTTTAAAGTCTGCCTTTTGATCTTGAGGTCAGACTGCCTATGGTTGTGAGGCCTACTCTGTTGGTACAGACCTGGTTTAAGAGGCCTGGCTTGTGTCTTTTTTGAGGCCTGCACTCTATTTTTAACATTTTATGCTATGACTTAATGCATTTATTATTTTTGTCTTTGTACAGAGCAGACTGATTGAGCGCATGTTCTATGTTCCATGCTTCACTTCCTTCATACAGGAGTTATGTTGATTCCTCCTTCTCATTTGGGAGCAAATCATCTCAGTCAATGCTGCTGCCTGAATAAAATTTTAAGGGATTCCGTAGCAGGTCTCAGAACATTTTGCAACACTCTGTGGGGGATCCGATCATAAACTAGGATTTTAAACTTTTGATCAAGTATTCTTTTTGAGTGAAATCTTCCAGACTAATTTTTTGTCCGCTCTTGAAATTCTTCAAGAATTTGACTGACCATTGTTCGTCCCTGTTCTTGTATAAAGGGTTCCAAGGAAATCCACTACTGCTCTTTGAATATGCTCACCATTTATGATGAATGGTTCCAGCACTAACATTGACAGGTAACTAGTAGCTTTCTCTTGGCAGACCCATTATAAATTATTAAGTCTATAGGACTGTTTGGGGCAGAGGCTCACTGGTGGGATAAAAGAAAGGAAAGGACAGAGCTAAAAAGAGTAACTTAAACATGACAGGGAGCTTTAGTGCTGGAGTTCAGCATTCTTTTGAATCCAGTCCTGATAGAAGGGTATTGTCTTATTTGTCCTATAGATGCTTCCTTAGTTTATTTTGATATTATTGACATACCATTTTTTTTTTTAAGTTTACTTCTTAAGGGTGGCACAGTGGTGCAGTGGTAGCACTGCTGCCTTGCAGTTAGGAGACCTGGGTTCACTTCCCATGTCCTCCCTGCATGGAGTTTGCATGTTCTCCCATGTCTGTGTGGGTTTCCTCCGGGTGCTCTGTTTCCTCCCACAGTCCAAAGACATGCAGATTAGGTGCATCGGCAATCCTGAAATTGTGTGTATGTGCCCTGTGATGGGCTGGTGCCCTGCCTGGGCTTTGTTCCTGCCTTGTGCTCTGTGTTAGGATATAGCGGGTTGGACAATAACTTACTGAGTTTACTTCTTACTTTTTTCTGGGTATGGAAGAACACCACAAGTGTCTTTTTCCATTTCATTGTTCTTATTTATATTTTTTTTAAGAAATTCCATATATGGCTTGCTCCATTTTCACTCCAACGTAAATGTAAATGTTATTGAACAGTATTTAATGGAAAGTTCATGTTGTAGATAATGGATTTTATAATGTGTTACATAACCTTATAAATATATAGTTTTAAATATCTAAATTTAAAAACGTGATGTATATAGTAAATTTGCATGTTCCAATTTATTTGTTATTAAATGACTTTAATATGTACTGTATGTAAAGTAATGTCTTGCGAGAACGCACTTAGGGGTTATCAGGAGAACATGAGAAGGACCTGCCCCATGAACCTCAGGTGGGCGGAGGTCTCTCGCGAGGCTCTGCCATGTTGCAAAAAGGGTTTCAAACTGAACCGTCTGAAGCTAAAACAAAGTGATTTAAAGACCTCTTTTCATGACAAGCGGCCAACAAGGTATTTTATTTGTAAAATGTCTTTTGTTTCATGTTTGCACTAAATGTTTTGTATTCCATCGTATGTGTATGAAAGTTACTGTGTATTCCCTAATGTATTTTTGTACTGATTACTCACTATATAGTTCTCACGGCGTGCTGGCGTGACGGAGTGAGTAACAAGAGCCCAAGCAATAAACGCCCCTTTTAAAAGAACCGACCTGTGTCTGTGTTGTTGTGAAGAGAGCTACAGTAAGTATGACCTTGAAAAGAAGATTATGGAAAAGGATGGAGGAATGCTGTATTATTACAGTAAAATTATTGAAAACAGCAAAGTAGCAGTGGATTTTCTTGAAAGAAAATGAGGGAAATTAGCCTTCAGTTTACTGAATACATTGCAACAGGCTTAAAAAGACAAACATGGAGCATCAAGAAAGATTGATGTGCCACCAGACTACCCTGTTTAATGTGGTTGTGTCAAGCAGTTGTAGCACCGGTTGGGACGACATGTGACTTGCTTCTCACTTGGTCATAATTGACATGTTCTTGATGGTGAGGTTTGATTTATATGAGTGACAGGTTACGTGAGACGAGAGTGGATGCAAAGCTTGACATTTTCAGCCATCTCTTGGCTGATTGGACTCTTTAGTCTGGGGAGTGAAACAGAAATATTTAAACGAGATCTTTCTGCCAATTATTTATATCTCTTCACCGCAGAGAAGACCAACTATCCTTGCACAAGTGACAATGTCCTTAATATAAAAAGTAATATGTAGACTTGTAGAGGACTTTCGGTAATTATACAATATGTCAATGAAGAGGCAAAATTAAATACATTTCACATTGGCAAGAAGTACCTTTATGAGAATAAAAAAAGTTTATTATGTAACCTTTAAACACAAATGTGTTTGAGTGTTTTGATTAGAAGAATAAAACAGGCATTAGAAAGTCAATTGATTTGTCTGTTCAGTGTATAATGAACCCAAGTTAAATGTGAGAAGTCATTAAACTGTATAGAAAAACAACATAAATCAGATTACATAAGACATTTGACAATTGAGTGAGAGGAGACCATTCAGTCCATCAAGTGTGTTTATTTACTGAATAGCTAAACTGTCCTAATATCTCATTCAAATACTTCTTAATTTTGTCAGTTTCTGCTTCAACTACATATCACTGCTCTTTGCCACCACAGCGTGTAAAGTATTCATTCCAGGCTTCAGTCTTAAATACACTTAGATTTTATAAGATTTTAATAGAAAAATCAAGGTAGTCAGTGCATTACATTTCCATGGATCTGAGTGGAATTTCCAGCCTAACCACAATTTCTATTGAATCTACTGTACACATTTTTCTCGTGCCTACATGGGTATTTCACCTGGTCCTCAACTTTCCTCCACTATTCCAGTGATGTGAAGATTTGGCTAATTGTTAATTCTAAATTAGTGCAGTGTAAGAGAGTATGAATGGGTTTGTGGGAATATGCTCTGTGATTGACTGGCATCATGCTTCCACTGGGATCTCTCATTAGGAAACATTATGTTAATTTTCACTCATATGCAGATGACACCCAGTTATACCTTTCATTTAGATCAAATGAAGTTTCTCCGATGTCGTCTTTAATTAGTTGTGTTAGTGAAGTAAAGGAGTGGATGGATGAGAACTACTTGTCTTTAAACACCGATAAAATAGAGATGTTAATTGTTGGAGGGAATGACGCTGATCACAACAATATTTTGTCATTATTTAACTCAGTTGGAATCGCCATTAATTTCACTGAATCAGCCCGCAATCTAGGAGTTATCTTTGACTCTAGCATGTTATTTAAAGTACATATTACAAAGCTGTCCAAATCATGTTTCTTCCATCTTAAAAATGTTAGGAAATTAAGGCACTTTCTAAATAAACAGGATTCTGAGAAATTAATTCATGCATTTATTTCCAGTAGGATTGACTACTGCAAAATGGTGTTCACTGGATGTTCAAACTGTTCTTTATATAGCCTCCAGTTAATCCAAAATGCGGCTGCAAGAATTATTACAAGAACAAGAAAATACGAACACATCACTCCAGTTCTTAAATCCTTACACTGGCTCCTGGTTAAGTTTAGGGCAGATTTCAAAATCCTCCTTTTAACATATAAAGCATTAACTGGCCAAGGTCCGGCTTACTTGTCTGAACTTACCATGACTTACAAACCAGAGCGTACATTAAGATTTCAAGATGCCGGCCTGCTTATGATTCGAAGGATTAATAAAATAACAGTGGGAGGTCGAGCTTTTAGTTACAGGGCCCCTAAACTGTGGAATGGTCTGCCTGCTACTATAAGAGATGCCCCATCGGTC
>JANRMT010062796.1:50977264-50994107 GCA_026402145.1 Polypterus bichir lapradei
ATATCACCATTGCACTTTTAGATTATGAAAGTGTATATTACTTGTAAAGCATACCTTACATACACAGTGCAAACTTAAACTCGCTCAAGTGCAACAAATTATTTGACATATATATATGAACTATGCAAACCCAGATTTGTCATCTTGGAAATATTACAATGTGATGAACTTCTAAACCAGTCAGATCAGCTAAGCTACTTGCACTGATTGTGTCCTCCTTCACACTTTTACATTTATACTTTAAGATAATAACCCATGATATTTTTAGGGAAATGTTGAGGATTTAGTTACCTACTTAATTTAATTATCATCATATTGAACTGTGAAAATGACAGTAAAAATAACAGATAGAAATAGCAAATTTAGATTATTTTAAATTGTGATATTGTGAGATCAAATTGTCTTTAATCAAATTCAGGGTCACAGGGAATGCAGCGCCATACCAGCAGCATTAGATGCAAGGCAAGAAATGGCTTTGGACAGGGCACCAGACTATTGTATGGCCAACTCACACACACACACCCTCAGTGACACATTTCATATTTTCTGATAAAACTGATAAGCATCTGGTATTTGCATGCAAAGTTTTGTACTTTTAAGTCGAGTTAGGTTTCATTTGCTTATATTTTAATTTTGTTTTACAGTGAGACATCTTCATGGATGGCTTTGATGTGATTAATTTTCTTATTGACATTCCAAAGAAAATCCTTTTTTCCGGTGTCTGTCTGGTGCTTTTAACAATACAGCTGTCAATCCTAGTCTATGATATCACACTTTTTAAAGTGGCAAAGAGCCTGGAAAATGCAACTCAACATTATCTACACCTTGTGATGGTGAGTTTGAAGAGTTTAAATGTAATTTTAATTTTTTACACATTGAATGCAAAACAATTATTTTTACATATGCTATTGTGCAATATGACATGCATTGTATGTTTGAAGTAGACAATTGGAAATAATTATTTTTCTGAAAAAAAAACTCCTATTCACTCCTGCTCAGTGTAGTTATGTTCAGTTCAAATTTACTGTCACTTGTACACAGTACAGTGAAATCATTACTTCCATATCTGTGTATCATGTCCCCACCCAGCAGCACAAGATCAGTCAAATATTAATAAACAAATTTGGAAACCATGAAACTTAAAACAGTTTTCCTTTCCCACAGGTCAATTACAAAAATATTAGTATTTCAACTGAAAAAACAGCTGACTGAATTTAATTGATATTGTAATAAAATAGATGCGGTGGGCTGGCACCCTGCCCGGGTTTGTTTCCTGCCTTGCACCCTGTGTTGGCTGGGATTGGCTCCAGCAGACCCCCGTGACCCTCTAGTTTGGATATAGTGGGTTGGATAATGGATAGATGGATAAAACAGAGAAATCACAAAGGGTTGGGGCACCAGCTGGTGATCCCCGTATAAGTGATATTTCAAAAACAACAAAACAGTTGACAAGAACATTGTCACAGATGGGAGTCACAGTACAGATCGAGGAAAAGATGGTGGTGGAGCCTTTTAAAAGACAGGTGAGGCAGAAGAGGCAGACTCAGAGGACCAAGTCCCAGAAGTGATGTCATTTATCCTCCCATCAGCAGTCTTTGCATCTGCAAGAGATGTGAGAGGAGAAGCATTAGATGACAGCTCTAACATTTGACATGAGGTAGAATTATAAGTAGATGAACCCTGAACCTGTCTCCCAAGCACATGTGTGTGAGAAAACTCCACTCAACTGACTGAACATGTCCACAACTGTTTAATCTAAAGTATTCCTATATATCACCCCTCACCATGAAACCAAAGTCATCACCACAAAGTTTCTAGAAGAACAATTAGCCTAAATCAAAATTTCAAGAGAGATATGGAAAAATGTTGCTGCAACCTACCAAGGAAAGGGTTACAAAGCCATTTCTAAGACTCTGTGAGTCCTTCACAACATAATGAGAGCCATTATCGCCAAACAGCGAACATTAGAAACAGTGAATCTTCACAGGAAAGTCCGGCCTGCAAAAATGACCCCAAGGGCACTGTGACAACTCATTCAAGAAGTCACAAAGGATCCCAAAAGAAAATCCAAAGAACTACAGACTTCTCTAGCATCAGTAAATTTTAGTATTCATGACTCAATGATAACTGACTGAGTAAAAATGGGCTTGATCAGAGAGTAGCAAAACGAAAACCTCTGCCTTCTAAGAGTAACATCAGAGCTCATACGACATTTGCAAAGAATCACCTGGATGATCCCCAAGTCTGTTGGAATAATGTTCTATGCAACAACAAGTTCAAAGCAGAACTATTTGGATGGAACGTGTTCCACTGTGTCTGACATAATGCTGCCTCTGGACCTGGAATACTTCTTACTATTGAAGAAACTGTGAATTTTGCACATCACCAGAATGTTCTTATGGAGAATGTCCAGTCATCTGTATGTGACCCAGCCCTGAATTATATTTGGGTTATGCAGCAGGAGAAAGACCCAAAACACACAAGCAAGGCATGAAATGAATGGCTTAGTTACCTAAGGAAATCCATATTTTTTATTACATAGACAATTAACAAAATCATTTGTAATAATTACTGTAAGGCTACCCAAACTCCAAGGAACTCTAGATACTTATATTGATTTGCTCTGTACTCTGTCGATTTTGATAAATACCTCACTGATTATAGTGGCGAATGCTCAGTTACAATTTTCAGGTTATTTTTGTAAAGTACTCTTCACTGACCACAGGCTCACACAAAGGTACAGTTCTATTATGATTACAGCAATGTCCTAAAATATATGTTCTTGCAGACATACACATCTAGTTAAACATCTACTGCATCTTCCTTAATCAGTGTATTTAATAATACTTATTAATGGGCACTCATAGAAATAGATTAGAAAAAGTTCTGTTAAGTTCTTAAAATTCCTAGAGTTATAATTAAAAATTGTCTTCTCCCTTGCAGGTATCACATGTTCTAAGCATTTTTCTTTCAATGTTGGCCACCTTATATGCTTTTCAGTCAGATGACAGGAAATTTAGGGTCATTGCCCTCACACTGCACTGTAAGTATTCATTTCTTGGATTCAATTCTAGAAAAGTGAAGAAGTAACTGGGATTTTGATACTTAGCTTTGCCAATTTCAAAATTATTTATGTATTGCTTTAGAAATGTTGTTTTAACATTTTAATTTAAACTGAAAATATTTATACTGTATTTATTATTAAATACATTACATTCTATAACTATTCATCATTTCATAAATAGTCATTCTCTCTGAAAGTCTGTGTAGTTGTCCTCAAATGTCATCTGCACATTCAATTTTATGGTACGTGGATCCACTTTCAGAAAGAGATTGCACAAACCTTTTCTACATAGGGTGTCATAATGGCAGAAGATTCTACTCTCTAAAAGAAAAATAAATGCACAAATGAAGCTTGCTAAATGTCATCTGGGTGCAGAGAGAACAACCTTGTGAAAAATGTATTCTGGATCAAAGAGTATAAGGAGTTATTTGGCCGTGATACTCAATGGCATGCTGAGTCTTTTCTTGGGGTCAGTATCCGGAGTACAAGGAGCAATTTTGCAGGTAGTGCTGGTCCTAGCCTTTCTGGAGTCCTAAGTAAATTCTGCCCTTTGGACCGCACAATAACACTGTCAGACCTCACTCCAGATCCCAGTGCTGATGCAGACTGCCACTCCTGTTCCTAATTCCACTTCAGTTAGGGCAGTTAGTTGCATCTTTCCTGGTTGAAAATAAGTACCCAAATAAAGGATATGAACCAATAAGGCAATTTTATTAATACTGATTAATAAGTTTGAGCATAAAAATGCAAATAATAAAGTATCTGTTTACAATTTGAGAATCTGAATAGTTAGAAGAAAAAACTCAACTTGTATTGGAAAAAACAGACTGAGGTTCATATTTAATAGCCGGTGACCTTCATTTTCCATTTTGAGAAAGTATAGAAAGTGCACCTATAAAATTACATTAAACAGTTTTTTAACAAATGTATAAGTGAGAGTGCATACGTATACTAACACAATGATTTCTTTATAAGTAAAATTTCATTATATGTAATTATAATTGGGCGGCACGGTGGCGCTGCTGCCTCGCAGTTAGGAGACCCGGGTTCGCTTCCCGGGTTCTCCCTGCGTGGAGTTTGCATGTTCTCCCCGTGTCTGCGTGGGCTTCCTCCGGGCACTCCGGTTTCCTCCCACAGTCCAAAGACATGCAGGTTAGGTGGATTGGCGATTCTAAATTGGCCCTAGTGTGTGTTTGGTGTGTTTGTGTGTGTCCTGCAGTGGGTTGGCACCCTACCCAGGATTGGTTCCTGCCTTGGGCCCTGTGTTGGCTGGCATTAACTCCAGCGGACCCCTGTGACCCTGTGTTCAGATTCAGTGGGTTGGATAATGGATGGATGGACGGTAATTATAATTCTTACACATCAATCAGATTCTAAAATCCTGTCCCATATTTATTGCCTGGCATGTTTAAAGTAGGAAATTTTGTGTCTTATTAAACAAACATAATACTACGGTGAAACAGAAGTCCCAAGCTCTATTTATCTTTCTTACAGCAACATCCAGCTCCCTCTTTTTTTAATAACATTAGCAAGTAATTTATGAATAATGCTAAAGTAAATTGAACAAATTGAATCATTTCTAGTAAGCATCTGCAACTCGATTCCAACCTGAAAGGCACACACTCTTCTCTTATTTTGTTAGAATTAAAAGCCTGTCAGATGCAAGTAGACTAAAACAATTTAGACAGAAAATGAAAGGCAAACATAAATTCTTTAAAAGCAACAAGAAAAAAACAGTTAATTTTGGCATGTCCACTTACAATAAGCACATTTATGTAGAAGAATTGGCAGTGTACTCTGGTAGATTTAAAATTGCTAGCTTGCAAGCAATATTCATGTAATGGTTCTTCCCATCTCGTACAATTATTAAGAGTCTATAATTAAAGAGCTAAATCAGAACATCTATATAAATGGGAAACAGAGAACATATTGTGATACCGGTAACTACAAATTATTATTTGAACAGCAGAGGTGGATAGGTAATAAAAATCTACACAAACAGAAGTATTATTAGGTAGACAAAAATTTACTCAAGTAAAAGTAAAAAAGAAGGCATGGAAAAAACACTCACGTACACAAGTACAATTTAGTATCATTTAGCAAATATTCTCAAATCATGCTGTGCATTGGAAAGTATAAACAAATATACACAGTAATAAGACAGACAGTGTGTATAGTATAGTAAATGGTGTACTGTACTTAATATGCCAATTAAACAAAAAAATTGACCTGTACATCTATGAAATTAAAAAATAATAGAAAATGTAAACAAAGCAGAAAAAGCAGCCTTATTCATTTCAACTTGAAGTTAATTTTCTACACTTCTATCAAAAGGGGTCCATCTTCAGTTGCAAAGCTCGTTTCACCTCCCTCCTCTGGAATGAGTTATGGAAGCAGACCAAGTGTTTTACTTCTAAGGCCGCTATGTTCTTTATTTATATTTTGTGTAAAAATGTTTTCATATACTTTAAATGAATTTGGTAAAATGCAATATCATGCAAAACTGCAACTGTCAATTTTTCTGTTAAATGTCAAAAAGCAAGTGATTAAATTATAGAATTCTAAACATACTGTAGAACAAATATGAGAGAAGGATCTACTGTCATCTGGAATCCAACATATAAAAACAATTTGATTTTTAAACCAAAATCCAAATAAACAGCACAGCAGCCACAATGGTTTCAAACTGTAGTTATTATCGTCTACTACTAGGAAACTGAGTGTTTCATCAACTGCAAAGTGTCTCAGACTCCTCCTCCCCAGAATGAGATTTGAACTTATGAAAACAAGTCAACATATTTTTCTTACTACATGTGCACTATACTAATTACAACCTGAAATCAATATGACTGCTATATATTATCTATTATCACTCACAATGCTCATCACCTTAGTAACTTGTATTTCAAAAACTAAAATATGCCAAAAATGACATCATGACAAACAATGCAAGTAATCAAAATCATCTCTAAATATCAGCTGGCAATACAAAATGTAGGTATCATTATAAAGTATAATTTGAAACAGTGAAGAACAACTGTTTAGCAAATTAAGTGTGTTAGCAGACAAAAGGCATTTGAATCAGGTTGACATTCAGCAATTACAATCTGTATAGAATCAAAAGCAATTTTAAAACTTAAACCACATTTAATATGTTATCTATAAATAGCAAAGCAGAATATTGATTAATAACTCAAATTTGGTTGAGCTGCACACGCCTAAATGCATGAAATGCTGGAAAAAAAACAGGCAGGAGTTATCAGGTGATAGGAACTGTTTTGTCAGTTGTTGTTCAGTTGAAATGTGTGCTTAAAGAAATGAGAGTGTCATCAGTATAACGTCAAAGGAGGGAGGTTTTTTTTATTTGTGTGATCAATTCTTTGGCATGCGTCGTGAAAGGCATGTGATAGGTACTTGTGATGTGCAAGATTTTTCTTTTTATTGATGTGATTTATTATCATTTAGTTCACCAAAATGATTTGAATCTTTGAATCACTAATTCATTCACTTCAAAAACAATAAGCTATATTCTAGTTTAAAATTTTGGAATAGTATCATAACTGTGTAACAACTTTAACCACCAAATAATTCAAACAATATAAAAAATAAACAACAAAGTAAGTAATTTACATATAATCATAATAATAAAAATAATAATAATAATAATAATAATAATAATAATCCTCTTTATTGAATTTTGACAATAAACACAATTTCAACAATATATGGAAAAAATCAATTGTACAATTAGAACCTTAGGATAGTGCACAATAAAACTGTGAGAACATTGAAATATGACTAAATAGAATTATTTTCAGTTTTGGATTAATCTCCAGCAATTTCCTTTTATATCCCGTCCTTTCTGATACAATCTACCATACATACTGTGTATAATCAGTCAACTGAACTGCAATTCAATGTACTGTGAGTCAATTGCCTGCAGTTGGTTCCTCAGTTCAGTATGTGAACTGAATCTTTTGGCTGAACTAGTTCAGTGTACTGTACTGCAAGTCTCTTATCCACAGTTCGTGAACGGTTCTCCAGATCGGTAAGGGACATGCTGGCTTATTTGGTCAGTCAGTGTACTGAGACGGTTATAGCCACATAGTTAGAGTGAACCAATCAATGGGAGATGTTTGGTGTCACCTACCAATTCAGTCATTGGCTAGTTGTCATCATGACCCTTTTGATGAAACAGTTTACTGATAGGCTATTTCCCGAAGACTGCAATCATTTAAGTGAAGTTACGATGGTATCTCCGGAAGGTCACAGAATTGAATATAAAATGTAACACACACAATGCGCATGCCTTGAAAAGATTTTGTTCTTTAATGTCAGTAAACCTGTAGGTTCATTCAGAGACAAAGACAAGTACAAATGAACTAGTCTGTTCGTTCATTCACTGCACATCACTACTAGGGACTCCTCATAAATATTCTTGGGGTCGATCTGCCCTTATTCTTAGAAAGAAATTTACCACTAAATATTTTAAACTTACCAATGGACATTAGGCATGTTTAGGAAATTGTGTATGTACTAAATGTACCTCAAATTATGTACAGAAGGGGTGCATCCCTTTAAAAATGAAGCCGCATGACATACTGTCTTATCATTTTGAACAACCGGGCACAGCTTTGTTCATGACAAGAAGTAATTATCATAAATATACTGTGGTATTTTGCACTTCAATTAACTTGTGATTTTTTAATTATTATGATGTATTTTAAACACTTCGTAAGTTTAAGTTTTAAAGGTCAATATACTTCCATGTGTTTTTGTACATTTGAGGAAGAGTTCTTGTATGCAGGTAACTTAACAGCTTTTGGGCTGTAGTTTACACAGCATAAAGAAACTGTTTTGTCTTAAGTCCTTGGGACTCAAAAGCTCTTCTTAATGTGATCAGTGATGTATAGTACCATCTTTTTTAACAAAGTGTTGCTACTACCACTGCATTGAGGGGTACTCAATGAAACTTTGTGCTGCATCATCCACTGCATTACACCGTGATATGCTGAGATGCATCTTACTTACTGAGTTAAGAATGAGAAAAAAAATGAATGACTATTATGTCATTTACTAAAATATTTTCATATCCTGACCTACAACACCCAACATTTATGTGTGTAGTTTTATTTTTATTGGCCGCAGCAAATGCAGAATTTTGTACATAGCCAATTAATTGTGCTTTGTAATAACCACCTTTGAAAATTTAATGAAGTAGGATCATTTCTAAATAAATGATTTTTGAGACATAAAAGTATTTAGATTTTAAAAAGTACAACTGCCAACAAAATCTACTCGAGTACATTATGGAAAGTAAATGTAAGTTGTTACTTTCCACCTCTGCTAAAGAGTGACAAAAGCCACACTTTTCTATAATAAATACATTAAAATTCAAAATATATCCAACAAACATTTCCACAAAATGTACATAATGGCTTTTCTTAGTATATGTCAGAAATATGCTCAAATCCTTTAGCATACTTGCACAAAATTTCAGTAATACAGATACAGTAAATTCATTCTTCAGATGTCTTCACTTCCAGTAAAGGTTGTTTGCTTGAAGGTTTCAGTTAATTTGATCTTTGCTTGCAGCATTTTGTTGAACTGGAAAGGAATGATGTAACCTGTGACAAAGTGTTGCAGTTATGTCTTCATCTTAATAAGGTAATTATTTAAAGAAGATTGTTTACCCAAAGACGGCACAGTGCCTCGCAGTAAGGAGACCCGGGTTCGCTTCCCGGGTCCTCCCTGCATGGAGTTTGCATGTTCTCCCCGTTTCTGCGTGGGTTTCCTTCGGGTGCTCCTGTTTCCTTCCACAGTCCAAAGACATGCAGGTTAGGTGCATTGGCGATCCTAAATTGTCCCTTGTGTGTGCTTGGTGTGTGGGTGTGTTTGTCTGTGAGCACCCTGCAGTGGGCTGGCACCCTGCCCCGGGTTTGTTTCCTGTCTTGCGCCATGTGTTGGCTGGGATTGGCTCCAGCAGACCTCTGTGACCCTGTAGTTGGGATGGATGTATTTATGCTTGGTAATATCTGTTCCTTTTTGATCATAACAGAGTTAAAAATATTAGCAGTTATTAAACATTATATTGTGCTGTTTATAACCTAACTTTTAATTTTTCATTTAGGGGGTTTAAAATTGATTTTGAATTGAAACAAGTAAAGAAATAATTAAAAGAATGAACAAATGCAACAAACACAAGTAACTAATTAAAAAAGGTGCACATTTTGCTTTTTCTTTAAAAGAAAAATGAGAATGGTTCATTGTTTTGTGTTTCTGAAGCCTACATTTGCTTACTTTTTGGTATCACAGTTGTTTCTGACATGTCTGCTTTGTATGCTGTCTTCTTGTTTGCAGGTCTGAACTTCATTGTATGGATTGGAAGACTCTGGTTTGAAGCTAATGTCATACACCTCAAGCCTCGGATGTATTCATTCACTTAATGGTTTACTAGCTGAAAACAAAGAGTTGTCCATCAGTAGCAGTCAGATCAGTCCTGGTGAAGGGAGGCATTGTACTTCTAATATTAGTAGATCAAGTGTTCTGTACAAGCTTGGCGTTTGTAATCATTCTCATCAAAGCAGCAGATCTTGAAAACAGGCAGTTCCAGATTAAGCAGAATTAAGCAACCACCTCCTCTTGGCAGAAGTCATTTATCAACCCCAAATAATAAAATATTTTAATGTTGTTTTATTTATATATGCATATACATAATTTATTAATTTTATATGTAAATAAAAATACTAAGGCCCCTGTGGGGTATGTAAACATTAGGAGTGTTTTGCTTTACATAACTTTTATTCTTCTTAAATCAGATGACATGGGTATATTGGTGCAACATAACAGAGATAAGCAAAAGCGAAGCATAGAAAAAAGAAATAAAAAAAGTCTCAAGTGTCAAGAGGTTATACAATATTTAATCATGTCTGTAATGTGGAGTGGTGGATCCATTAACCTTGTAATTTAAAAATAATTCCTATTGCTACACTCTTAGCATATTAGTAAACCCACTTATCGTGTTATTTTAGTGTTGCTTATCCTTTATAAGAGCCACCATCCCTCCTCATTCATTGATCAAGATCCCCGTCTTCACTTCAAAAGCTCAAATTAGCTTTAATGCAATTCCCTTCTTCTAGGAGTATTACTTTAGCAACATTTTAGCAAAAAAAATGCATGTATTTTGGATGTTGTGAGCATAGGACTAGATAACTGAAATGTGGATTATGCGACACAAGTAATTTGAGAATTTTTTAATGGATGGATTAATATGAATTAAAATGGTTGCTGCTGTTCTTTGTCCGCTCCCATTGGCCCCGTTATCAGAAACTTTATTTCCAAAAACTTTTGCTTTTTCCATGTCATTAAGTGTTTTTTCTCAGCCACCACTACAAACAACATAGGGTAAATAACAGATAAAAAATTATAATTTAAAATTTTATAATTTTTGGGTAATCCACTTTAGAGTTTTAAGTTGCCAGTGCCTTAAGCTTCAGTTACTTGGTGCTACTGAGTTCCTGAAGTGATAACACCAATTTGAATTTTTTTTCTCACATTGTCAAGTCTTTTGTTCGGTTTCTTTTGTTCTCTCCTTGCAAACTCAGTGGTTTAAACTTCACAGTCTGGAGGAATCAAAGGCTGATGTACAAACTTTTTTAACACGTTGTCCCCAGATATGTATTCTCATTTGAGAATTATGTCTGGCCCTGTGAGATGAGAGTCAACCGATCAAGTCAAATCACACTTTAAAATTAAAGCACATGTACTGTATGTTTCCTGCTAATAAGATTATTGAGTTTCTTTTCTCATGTAACTGAAGACCTCAGCCATCCTGCACAATTGCTCTTCACTCTCTTCTGTTCTGGAAAATGGTACTGGACCATTAGCATTTGCACCAACAATTGCTCCTGAATGAAAAATGTATGATTGCTTTTTGTATGATGTTGTCTTTTGGCTTCATTGTGCTGTGACCTCAGACATACAGTTTGTAGCCGAGTGTAAAGCAGTCAGTGATCATGATTCCCCACTAGAAAATTGTCGAGTGCTATCTCCAGGTTGGGGATGAGGGGCTGCTTCAAGCAGAGGAGTTTTAAGTATCCCAGGATCTCATTCACGAGTGTGGAATGAAAGGAGCAGGAGATCGACAGGCATATCAGAACAGCATCTACAGTCATGTAGATATTATACTTGTCAGTCGTGGTGAAAAGGGAGCTGAACAAAAAAGGAAAAGCCCTAGATTTACCAATCGATCTACTTTACTACCCTCAAGCAATGGTCATGCGCTTTGGGCAGTGACCAAAAGAACGACATTGTGAATACAAGTAGCAGAAATGAGTTTCCTTTGTAGGGTGTCTTGGCTCAGCCTTGGAGATAGGGTGAGAAGCATAGACATTCAGAAGGAGCTCACAGTAGATCCACTGCTCCTCTGCATTGAAAGAAGTCAATTGAGGTGGTTCGAGCATCAGATAAGAATGCCTCTTGGACGCCTCCCTGGGGTTGTGTTTTGGGAATGTCCCACTGTGAAGAGACCTTGGGGGCAGACTCAAGACACACTGGATAGTTTATATCTCTCCACTGACCTGGGAATGTCTTGGTATCCTCCCCAAAGAGTTGGAGGAAGCGACAGGTAAAAAGGGATGTCTGGGCATCTTTGCTTAGGCTGCTGCCCCTGTGACCCGGCTCAAGATACATGACAGAAAATGGATAAAGGATGGATATATGGTGTGATACCTGGATGGAGGTGGTACCCAGCAGGGACGCCCGAGAAGACCAGAGGAGGGCTTGTGCCTCCTCCAGACCTCGAGGGGTTAACCGCCCTGGGGGCCGCGTATAAAGAGCTGGGAAGCTCAACCCTGTAGGGACCCAGGGTTACCACCAGCGGGACCCCAATACCTGGAAGACCCTGGATCTCAGCACTTCCGCCACACCAAGAAGTGCTGGGGGGAAGAGGAACAGGGACACCCGGGAAGCTTCCTGGGAGACAGCCGGCACTTCCGCCACACTGGGGCGTGTTGGTGGGAGATTGCCGGGAACACACCTGGAGCACATCCAGGTACTTATTTAAAGGGGGCCGCCTCCCTTCAGAGGGGGACAAGAGTCGGGTGGAAGATTGTACAAGGTCTCTGGAGGAGGCAGGAGGCGGCCTGAAGAAGAGAAGAGAGAGAGAGAGAGAAGGCATTGGATTGGCCTGGACTGAGGGGTATTGGAGGGCTTGTAAGTACTGAACTGCAAATAAGAATGAAGAATAAACGTGTGCTGGGTGACATGAGTGTGTCTGCCTGTCTTTGTCCGGGGCAATGTTCACAATGGATTGATGGAAGTTTCTTCTGCATATACAGTTATACTGATGGAAAAAGAAAACATTTTGTGGGAAAACAGTACATAAATTGCTTTTCACAAAAAGTTGTCAGTTATATTATTTATTGTATCTGTAATCATGTCATTCATTATATGTGCCAGGTGATAGTGGCTACCTGTTCAGATGCTGTCACCTTATGCCTTTAATGATGTGCATGATCTTGTGTGCTCAGTTGTGAAGTGCAGACAGGGTCTTGACACGTCGGGATGGAGGCTGCTCCACTAGCCAATGAACGTCTGCAGCATCGGGATTGTGTATGTATAAGGTTGATTATCATCGAGGTGTAAACACATTTACAAGATGATTGTAATTTATAAAGATAAATTGTGTACAAATGTGCATACGCTAGGTTTTATAAATCTGTTATCCTTGAAAAAGTTTTATAAATGAGGTCCCTGGTTTGGGATATTGACTAGAAAACATTTTGAATCGCAATTATCCATGTTAGGAGCTTCTTTGCTAGTTAAGGGAGGGGGGTGGAGGATTTGTATACTTTGCCAATGTGATTTGTGCTTCGGGTAGACTTTCTGGTATTTAACCTCTGCTGATATTTTCAAGTACCCTTTTGCTGCCATATTTTAACCTCTTAACTTTCTAATCATCTTAAACACTAGGGGGCTCTGCCCCCTGCTCGCTTCGCTTACCAACCCCTGTGCGGTCACTACGCACTAGTCATTTCCCTGGATCTTCCGCTTGCGACGAATCGTGCTGTGCTTTTGGATAAACACGAATATCAACTCTGTCTTTGATATCTCTGTTTTTCGAAACTATTATCATTGACAATTTGTCACATAATGGTTTATTATATATGAGAGTGTGATCTTTCAGATTCATATAGAAATCCAACTTCTTTGTCCATGTTTTTCAGATAAATTTCATGTAAATTGCAATACTTTTGGACGTATGGATTTGTATCCATTACTGGCTCTAGAATTTCTAATACGTCGATCGTTTAGCTCTTTCGATTCTATGTTGCATCACTTCTCTGTGATCATAAATATAAACCTGACAGAAGTGTGGTTTCTTTGAAATTAAGCTTGTAGTAGCTTTAATTTTTGCAGAACCACAGATTCTCATAACGTATGGTCCTGAATCATGTACGTTAGTAGTACATACAGAAAGCAACTGTCAAAAGAGGTGTGAATTTGATTGATGACTTTAAGCCACGCCCCCAAATATGATGGATGACATTAAGCCCCGCCCCAATATGAAAATATGAAATATGAAAATAGAAAAACATGATTTATGAAAATATAAAAATATGGAAATATGAAAATATAATTTATGTAAATATGAAAATATAAAAATATGAACTATACCCCGCCCCTGGGGGGTTGGACAACCGTCATAATTGATCATCTCTAAACCCCGCCTTTTAGGTTGGTTTTTTCGTAAACCGGACACTTATCCCTCCCCATTAACAATACTCACGCCTCCGAGTTACGCCTTTATCTCTCTATCAGCCTATAGGGTTAGGGAGAGGCGTATCGCTCCACCCCTTCTCAACCCCGACTGTGGGAGGAGACGAAAGAGTTCTTGTATAAAATTCTAGTCACTTAGTGAAAACGCCACGATACACAAAAGCAAACAGAATGGACGGTCTTGTGAACGCTCCTAAGAAACTGAAAGCCAACAGGACCTTACGGGAGTTACGGGAACCACGCTTCAGCTCTGTCTGGTACGATTCTAACTGTGCTTTGTGCCGGGTAGAAGTAAAAAGAAATGCCGAGGGACAGCTCACGATCGCCGTTTCCAAGAAGGAGCCTATCCTACCTGAATATAACGAAGCCGGTCACGAAGAGGAAGATAAAGAAAATGTGATAAAGGATCGAGTGAGTGAAATTAATTTTTCTATAAAAGACTGGAGTTTTTTCAAAGCTCTTATGCCAAATATTGATGAAGCTATTTATCAAGGAAAACTATCCGACCAGATGAAAAGAATTAAAAGAAAATTGGAGGAGGAGTTTAGCATGTTGAATAATTCATGCTCGGAGGAGGAGGAAGAAAACTGGGAGTCAACCGCCCCCTAAGTGAGCGGAGATAAATACAGAGGTCTTTTCCATAGTTAACATTAACCTAAAGCCCTATCGAGATGTCTTCAACTAACTACCCTTCCGAAGCTGGTGCTAGCTGGGCCGGTCGTCTCCCTGTTCTCTCGGCCTCTGAGGTGGCAGAAGTCCTCAACATTTTGATGCGCTCCGAAGAACCAAGCTCCGGGAGTATGGAACATACGTCCGCCGCTGACTACCTGTTTTGGCCGGCTAACCTTCAAGCCAACACCGCCTACTCTACTCCCGACGATATGATCGACCCTAACCTACAGCCCGGCTACTCTGCGGCAGACCGGATGCTGACAGACAACGATGTGTTTTGGACAGGTAACAACCAGCATCCCGCCGGCTACATACCTGATCAGGTCTGCTGGCCTATGGAACAGACAGCGGCAGTCAACGACCTGTTTTGGCCCAACGACATCGTACCTAACTCCGGGTACTCTGCTCCTAACAACTCTCCTTCAGACCCCCCGTCTTGGCCGGATCTTCTGATGCCCTCGAATGACCAGATCTATTGGCCCGAACCTCAGTTACCCGCTCCTGATGATATGTATTGGCTGGATAGTCTCCTGGAGAACCGTACAGGACCTGATTTTTTTGTCCCTGCTGAGGATACTCTGGGGAGCCTGACGGGCGCTGAGGAGATAGCCATGCAGACCATGCATCAAGAAGAGACTGTGGACGACTTGGTAGAGGCTCTGGCCTCTTGGAAGCCATCGTCCCAGGATTCTGATTATGAGGGCATGGACATTGAACAAACTGACGGTGCTCTGGGTGAAACACTTCGAAAGACTCTGAAACTGATCAAGAGTTTGATTGCGGCTCTGCTGGACATAATAGTTGATCGGGACCTAAAAAGCACCTGTCAAGGTTGTTTCATAGATCACCCCAGCCAGACGCAGCATACGTGTCTGTTTGAGCCTGACTCTTTTTATCGGGGTGGCCGTTTTCAAGAGGTTCTGACTGTTTTCCGCAAACCGTGGCTCAGGAACCTGGTCATAAAGACTCTGGGATGCTTCAACATCTTTCCGCCTTTTCACAAGGTTCATTCCTTTGTTCAAAATGCTGTAGATGAACTGGAAAATGAACATTCTATTAGCGAGGCTATTGTACAGGCCTTTCACAACATGGATGATCCATCTTACTTGAAAATACGTGAAATAGCCGATGCTTTCTCTAAAAGGCATTTTTCTGTACCAGACATGACCGATGCACCTTTGGGGTTTTACGGGGAGTACGATATAGAAAAATCAGACGAAGTGTCTGAACTCAATGTGCCTGTGCTATGAAATGTTTTAATAATGTTTTTAATACTGGTGTTTTTGAAAATTACCAATAAAGACTCATTTGATTTTTAAACCATTGACATTTTTCTTTCACCGTCGGCGATGGAGGGTTACTTGGAAAAAGTTTATTATAACCTGGCAAATCCTGGTAGCTTTGGGGGAAAAGACTCTTTGAAAAGAGCTCTTGAGGTTTCGGGTCAGAAAAGTAATGACCAACAGGTGTCGGATTGGTTATCCGGTCAATATGCTTATATAATTCACAAACCCGCTAGAAGGCATTTTAGGAGAAATAAGGTTTATGTATCCGATATAGACTCGCAATGGCAGATGGATTTAGCGGACATGACAAATGTGTCCGAGCATAATCTTGGTTATAAATATTTGTTAACATGTATCGACGTACTTTCCAAGTACGCCTGGGTACGACCCCTGAAGAACAAAACGGGTAAGGAAGTGACGAGAGCCTTCCAAGACATTCTGAGCGCCGGGCGTACTCCAAAGAAGCTCCAGACCGATAAGGGGAAAGAGTTTTTCAAACGAGATTTTCAAAAGCTGTTAAAGAAGAACGGAATAAAACATTTCACCACAGGAAACGAATTAAAGGCCTCCGTGGTGGAGAGATTTAACCGGACACTAAAATCTAAAATGTGGAAATATTTCAGCGCTTACAACACGAGAACCTACATCGATAAATTGCCGGATCTAGTATACTCTTATAACAAAAGTTATCATCGAAGCATAAAAATGGCTCCTTCCGATGTAAACACGTTAAATTCCTGGAAAGTTTTCAAAAATTTATACGGCGTAGCCAACCCCCCAGGTCCGCCATTGTTTAAGTTCAAAGTAGGAGACACGGTTAGGGTGTCTAAAACCAGACATCCTTTTAAGAAAGGTTATGAACAAACATTTTCAGATGAAATCTTTACCGTATCTGAACTTGTACCTAGGGCACCGGCTGTGTACAAACTGAAAGACTACGATGGTGAAGAGATTGTAGGATCCTTTTACGACCCCGAATTACAGAAAATTAAAGTCGGGTCCACAGACGTTTACAGGATCGAAAAAATACTGGCTAGGAAAG
>JANRMT010062796.1:50994207-51081707 GCA_026402145.1 Polypterus bichir lapradei
GGTTCCTAATCGACTCTTCATTCTCTAGCGGTATACGATGGAGCGCAAAAGTTTTTTTGTGACTCTTCCGAGCAACGCTTCCTCAGACATTTTCCCTAACAACACAATTTCCAATTTCACGACCAAGCTTGCTAAACCCATAGAATTAGAAGGTTCTTGGGAAGTCGGTCTAGCTGAAATTCAGTACCCACATACGTGGAATACCATAGACAAACTGGATAACGAATTCTACGTTTCAGCTCCGGGGGTAAAAAAACATTACTACATTCCATGCGGTTATTACGAAGGTATTCATGACCTACTGTCTTTTATGAATTCGACAACCTTAAGCCTACCCACTTTGACAGATGTTGCAGCTGGATTTGTCCCTTCTGAGAGCCCTGCGAAATTAAGTTATAATGCTGTGGAAAGAAGAGTCTACGTGGTACCGGGTGAAAAGGATGAAACTATACACTTAAAAGGACAGCTGGGTCGAATATTAGGAGCGCATCCTGATCAGACTCGGGGTTTAACTTATAAGGCTCCTTTCCCCGCCGACATCAGGGCCGGCTTTTACACTTTGTACGTGTACGGGGATATGGTATCTCATCAGAGAGTCGGAGACAGCTACGTACCCCTTTTGAGGTGTGTTCATATTGAGGATCAGGCGAATAAAATTACAACCATCACATATGACAAGCCGCATTATGCGCCAGCCAGCAAGAATCATTTTGACACAGTGACTATTGAAATAAAGACGGAACAGAACAAAAACGTGCCATTTCAGTTTGGTAAGGTGATAGTGAAGTTGCACTTCAGACCCGTCAGACATTGTATGCACGACTGAAACAATGAGGTCTTACCAGGACCCGACACCATACATCCAATATTATCAGACCCAAGCGGGTAACGGCTTACCGGGGTTCTCTGGAGCCCCTGTAATGTATGGTGGGGGGATTGGAGGTATATTTCGAGGATTGTTTCGAAGAGCTTTACCTCTCCTGAAAAAAGGCTTCGACATCGCAAAACCACACATCAAATCCACGGCTATATCCGGTGCTGCAGGTGGAGTCCTAGAAAAGCAGGAGGGAGCGGGCTTGATGGTCATGAGAAAGACAAAACGCAAGAGACCACCGGGGTCGCGTCAGGCCCCACCGGCTAAAAAGACCAGACGCACTATTTTTTCAGCATTATCTAAACGTTGTCAAAAGAGGAACAAGACTAAAGCAAGCAAAAAGAAGAGAGACATTTTTTAAGAAAAGATGGCTTTCGTACACAGAATGTCCGAAGAGTGTGTCAAATCTGAACTGGATCTGTTTACGGTGCCTTTCACTCAAACGAGTGTAGATAAAAGTATATACGTTGAAGTCCCACCACTCTCAGCCCTCCCTGAAGTAGCTCCGCTAGAATTTCTCATAGCCGGAAATGGGGAAGATTACCTGGACTTGAATAACACTCTTCTACACCTAAGGGGAAAGATAGTGAATGCTGATGGGACTAACATACCTGCCGGGGCAAAGGTCGGATTTGTCAACTACCCTATAGCCAGTTTGTTTTCCCAAGTGGATGTCACCCTCGGGGACCGTCTAATATCCCAGAGTTCAAATTGTTATCCTTACCGAGCGGTCTTAGAAGGCCTTCATTCTCAGTTTGCTACAGGAATTTTTTACAAAGATACACTTAACAAATTGGAAGAGACAGACCCCGACGGAGAAAACATCGGTTTTAATAACAGAAGCGTCTATACAGCCGGTAGCAGGACTGTTGAACTTCTGGGGCACATACATACAGATCTCTTTTTCCAGGAAAAACTACTATTGAATGGCCTAGATGTGAAGATTAAAATGGTTCGGAACAAAGATGAATTCTGCTTAATGTCCGGTGATGCCGAACGTTACAGAGTAATCATAACATCAGCCTCCCTGTTTGTAAAAAAAGTAAAAGTTTCACCGGCCGTGAAATTAGGACACGCTCATGCCCTTACATCAGCCAATGCTAAATACCCTGTGGAAAGGGTGAATATGAAAGTATTCAGTATGCCCGCGGGGATCCGAGTATGCAATCAAGAAAACCTGTTTCTGGGTCAACTACCAAAGTATGTGGTAATTGGAATGGTGGATAATGAAGCCTTTTCGGGATCTTATACACGGAACCCGTTCAATTTCAAACACAACGATGTAGAGTTCCTGGCTCTGTACATGGACGGCGAACAGATTCCTGCCAAACCTTTTCAACCAGACTTTGTAAGCGGCAATAGTGCCAGAGAATATTATAACCTGGTATTGGCCACTGGTAAGCATTTGAAGGATTAAGCTCTGGCTATCAGCCGTTCAGAGTTCTCGCAAGGATATACTCTTTTCGCTTTTGATCTAACCCCCGATCAAGAATGCGG
Source organism: Polypterus bichir lapradei (assembly GCA_026402145.1). Classification (NCBI taxonomy): domain Eukaryota; kingdom Metazoa; phylum Chordata; class Cladistia; order Polypteriformes; family Polypteridae; genus Polypterus; species Polypterus bichir. Next base: position 50,996,579 of record JANRMT010062796.1, read on the forward strand.
CGATCATTTTTCATTAGTTAAAACTGGAAACATGAGATTTGAATTACGCTTCCGCGTCCCTCTCCCTCGGACCGTCAATCTAATAGTATATGCGGTCTTTGACAACATCATTGAAATCAACCAGAGACGTAATGTTCTGTATGACTACTAAACACCATGAATACAAAACAATTAACAGAACTACTGTCCCAAGATCCCTACACCGAAAGATATTTCCGTGGTGTGCTGGCGTGTGATCAACTACCGGAAAAAAATAACGGCTTGCCGGCCATGTTTGTAGTGAATACTCACCGTCAAACCCAACCAGGAGAACACTGGCTGGGGATTTACCTCACCGAAGACGGTAATGGGGAGTTTTTTGATTCCTATGGAAATCCCCCAGACTTTATCTACTTCCCGAAAGACATTTACCATTTCTTAAGCAAAAACTGTAAACAAATCCTTTACAATAACTGACAGCTTCAAAGTTGGTTCTTGGACAAATGCGGTCATCACTGTCTCTTCTATCTGCATCAGAGAGGAAAAGGTCTCCCGTACACCTCTGTAATAAAAAAGTATTCTGAGGACGTGAACAGTAATGACTCTATGGTCTCTAAATTTGTTCGTTCCTGGCTTCCTTCACCGGGACTCTGTTTTTATCAGTACCCCTGCGTGCCAAGATCAGAGACCTATAAATATTTCAATAGACGGTTAAAGGATGAAGACACTCTGTAATGAGATAAAAATGTATTTAATAAACAAATAATTTTACAAATTAATAAGCAATCCATTCCAGTCTTTTTTTTCTTGGTTTCAGTCGGTAGGGGCTAACTTCTGTTTGATGAGCAGGGTGGGGGGCGGCGGGTGGCTTAAAACTTTCAAGGAGTTCTCTCGTTTCATCATTAGGTACGACAGAAAATGGAATGTTCAAACCGGCCATGGCGTTTACAACTTCCTTCAACCCCCGCGGTCTCCTATGTTCAGGTATTGTATGAGAAGCGGTTAGATTACGGACCAAATCCACCATGTTGGATCCGACCAAAGGTTTACCTTGTAACAGCAGCTCTCCACGATTATTCCAAAACGCGTGATCGGGATTAACGGACATTTTATGTAAAACAAATTCAACATTTTTCTTTGATTTTACAGGCGCGCTTCTCAAAACCTCTTGCCAAACCTTGTCCTCAGACACCTTGACTGTTCCAGTGACCCCCTCGCCATTTTCTTCTTCTTTTGGTAATACGAGTGTCAGACTGCTAGCTTCTTTATCGGCCTTTTTAACTAGCGTCAGATATCTCTGCAAGATAGAAGTGTAAAGCTTCACCTTCTCGTCAGCCCCTATATCACAGCGTTGCAGGACGTTTCTCATTTCTTTGTCCAGTTCAGTTTCCGTGGCACTCAAGAGTTCGTTCGGGTTAGCACTCTTTTGCTGAAAAAGAGACATTTGTTGCTGCGGGACCAAATACATTTTTTGAGCGTATTCCATGTTTATACTCTAGAAGCCAGTAAACTGGATATGAATGGCACGGCGATGCTTAACAGAGCTTCCAAAAAGCCTCCTTTCTGGTTCAGAATAGCTTTCTTCTTTTTTAAGGTTAGTTTTTTGTCACTTATTTTTCGGACAGATGTTTTATGCTTCTTGAGTCGCTTAAACTGTTTGGGGGAAAGAGGTATATTACCTTTTAAAGTATTACAGGCTATTTCGGACAAAGTATTAATTAAATCGTCAGAAGAGGCGTTGATAAGAATTTTACGGCGGCGACAAGAACAACGGAGTAAGGCCTTGAGAGGCTTTAGGTTTCTGCTTATTCTGGCCGACATGCTGACAGAATATGTAACTTTGACTCAGAACACCTTCTTTTATCTTTTCACGGTGTACACGACCGGCCAGTCGGGCGGGAACAGACCTGTTCTTAAGCGCAGTTCGTCGGGGGTCTGTGCCTTTAAATCCACTAAGAGATAGCCGTACGGTAGTTTTGTAGCATCTTCGAAAGCCTCCAAAAAGAACTTAACACGCCTCGGATACATTTGGCGTGCCAAGGTAGTAATCTGCAATTTGTCCCTGGGGTTTTTAAAAAGTGATATAATTGGCGTTAAGATTAATCGTTCGGCTTTTCTTTCCTTGAAAGAATAAATTTTGAACCAAGTAAATGATAGACAGATTCCGATGATGAGTATATTTTGTGAAAGCTTTTTCTATTTCCTGGCTTTCGCTAGCCGATTCCATCAGATCATCTATAATGACCAAATTTATTTTCTCTGGAGGGAGAAGTTCGTCGTCGCATAAAGACTTTGGGAGTCCTTCAATAAATTTTAATTGCTGAAATTTAGCCGACAGCTTGTCGTACATTTTCTGCCAACAACTATAAAACCAAATGATATTTTGAAAAGGGTGAGACACAACGTGGTTCGAATGTTCCAATAATTTTTTTACATAATAGGATTTACCGGAACAAGAGGGTCCTGAGATAATTTTAGCGAAGGGGTGTTGAAGGCGTGCGTCAAAATCTCTTTTAGTAGCCATAAGGTCTTGTGTTGTAATCTTTTAGGAGAACCCTCTTGTTATACACCACTCTGAATTTCTTCCTGAGTGGTCTGTTTTCTAAAGTGAAACGTTTTTTATTCCGATGGATCTGCTTACCGTGAACCAGTAACTCTTGAGGCGGGGCATCATGAGACGTCACAAAATTCTGAACTAGATTGGTTAGTGACTCGAGGTTTATGATTTTACCGGTTTCGTGATTGATGGTGATACCTTTTACCTTCATACATGTTTTGCCTTGTGCCGTTTTATACCCGTACGTCTTTGGACCGCCTGAAGCAAATTCAGTAATATAATCACCAGGATTTAACTCACTGGTGAGCTCTCCTAAATAGTCACCCAAAGGAGGATTGTACTGACCCGGCTGTGATGTAAAAATGACCGAGTCGGTGTCGTGGTACAACACCCTTTCTCCCAGACTGTCCAGTAAATCGTACAACTCTAACCGTGCATAGGCCGTGGTGAAAGCAGCAATGACAACATTAACGCTACCAGGTAGAGTGTACTTTTCATCGGTGTACTTCCATTGTATTCGAGCAATCTCATCGCCGATAAATTCAAAATAAGAAACATTATACTGTTTGGAGAAAATGTATTGCAAGAATTCCTCACCGTCCTTGACTAAGCTAGTAGTGAGATGGAGAGGTTTTTGCCCAAATTTACCCCAAAGAGAATTTAAAAACAATTTTGAAATCTGTCTCTTGGCTGGATTTACGGTGATGTTATCGCGGTCCAATTGTACACCTTCCTTCTGATAATAATCTAAAATATAACGGTCACGGGAAGCCTCATCCGTACACCAGGCAGGATAGCCCGAGGCCTCCTGCTTGCCTTTTAGATGAAGCTTGATATAGTCTGAGAATAACTCAGAAGTGGTAGCTACATGGGCTGAAACACAGGAGACAGGGCCTGAAGATACAGGGACAGAAAACACAGGAGACAGGGCCTGAAGATACAGGCACAGAAACAGAGGAGACAGGGCCTGAAGATACAGGGACTGAAACAGAAGCAGAAGTGGTAGCGACAGGGACTGGGACAGAGGGGGCACAGGGGCCTACTAAAGTAGAGGGAGCAATAGAGGGAGTAGAAGTGGGAGCTACAGGGACTGGGACAGAGGGGGCACAGGGGCCTACTAAAGTAGAGGGAGCAATAGAGGGAGCAGAAGTGGGAGCTACAGGGACCGGGACAGATAGGGGCATACTAAAGCAGAGGGAGCCGAAGTGGTAGAGGAGACAGTGGAGACAGTGACTGGAGCAGAGATTGCCGAGACAGAGGGGGGCACAGGGGCATATTAAAGTAGACGGCTTGGCATCAGAAGGGCTAGCTGAAACAAACGAGAGAGAAGGGTTAGAAAAAGGGAGCAAGACTGAAGCAGAGGGCCCCTAAGGGGGGCATGACTGGAGCAGAGGGCCCAGAAGTGGAAGTTACAGGGACAGAGACCGAGGAGACTGTAGCAGAAGGTACAGATGTGGCCATACTGTGAGAGGGGGCAGCATTTACAGAACCCAACGTGTTTGTTAAACCATGACCCGTTTGAGCATTCACATTCATTAAAATATCGGGGTGATGGAGTAGGCATTTTGGGGGTTGGCCGAATAGAATAACGAAGTTCAGTCACCATGTCATGCAATAAACCAGCATTTTGAGAACCACCCCCAGCGTCCAAGTCCTCACTTGCACGCCTTTTGCCAGACATTATTTGGGGAACAAGTTTTCTAAAATTGGATACAATAAAATAACCTTTTCAGGTATATCTGGAGAAAGGATTAAGAGTTTTGAAAAACCAACAGCACTCGTTCGATTTCAGCCTTCAGCTCAGCAGCCTTAGCAGCAGGATCAAATCTTTCAGGTTCACCGCTTATTTGGTTGAGAAGTCCGGGTGATGATACAAACGGCGGTGAATCCCCCAAGTATTTGAGTCAGTAAGCCAGGAGAGGTGGGTTCTGAAAAAAAAAAACAAGCAAGACTAAGATTTCTTTAAAAATAAACATTTGCTGCGCACTCGCACAAATAGTTCAACTTACTGGGCTGCGTGAATGAGATGTTCAATAGTAGACGGCCCGAGAGCCTTTGCACCGATTCTAGATGCTGACTGGAAACTTCGGAAGAAAAACCGCTCTTTGGGGATGTCGAGTATTCTGCTAAAAAGTACATATTTTAACCCCAACGCCTTATTTTCTCCCCGAAACACACACACATACACGCACACACACACACACACACACACACACACACACACACAGACACGAACCCTGAGTGGAAAGTGATACTTACTTTCTGGGGACTCTTTGGCTGAGGTAGGATTTTTATTCTCAAGACAATCTGTTTCAGCTATTAAAGCCTCCAATTGCGAACTAGTTAGATTTAAAGAATCAAACAGTTCACCATCCGATTCTAAAATATAAAAGACTAGGATTGTACGTACTTAAAGACCATTGCATTAAAAAGTAATCAGCCAGAACATTCTTATAAGGTTATGCATTTCCAATAAAAGTAATTAGTACGAGACGTACATTAAAAAGTAATAAGTTTGCACATACTTAGACAATAAAAGTTTTAAATCGGAGCGGTCTCATAAGCAACATTTCGATTTATAAAAGGTTAGTCTGTATAACTACTATAATAAGCATGAAACGTGCATTACCATTAAAAGTTTGTATATACTTAAAGACGTTAAGTTTTAAATCGGCACGGTCTTATAAACAACATTTCGATTTAAAAGTGAGATCTGACTCACTTTTTGAACAGCCAACCGGCCAGAAATTGGATTTATAAAAGAATATCATTTCAACAGTTTGATGAGACGGGCGTTAACGGCATATATTTCGACAATCTACACTTACCCTCAACCACAAAAGTATTTTTTGCCATGCCAGCCATTGCGGAAGAAAAAGCGAAAACGCCTACCTTATTGAAAGCTCTTGGAGACACTCGGAATGTTTGAATAGTTATTGTAGTAAGCAGAACACTTTATGCAGCACCTAGGGACACGTAACGCCTCGGAGGGGCGGAGCGAAACACGCGGGACGTTTGTGAGAAAGCTCATAGGTTCAGAGATGTTGATGTTCCGCCTGTAAGGGGCGGTGACCCTTTCTAGCGGCAAAGAAGCCTCATTCAAACACACACCGCTGTAAGGTTCACATCTAAGCAAATACTTTATGTTTTACCGAGAGATCGCCCCATGTATTTTAAAGTTTATATACTGTAAATGTGTAATAAAGTCTATTTTGACATTTACACGATTAACGCGGCTAAAATACAGTATCGGAAAGACCCCTTTCTTAGATCGCCACGTGTATTTCTAGGTTAATATATAGTACTGTAAATGTGCAATAAAGTCTATTTTGACATTTGCCCCGATTAACGTGGCCAAAATACAGTATCGGAAAGAGCCCTTTCTTAGATTGCCACGTGTATTTCTAGGTTAATATTTGTTACAAGTTTGCCAGAAACTGTAGATTAATTTGCTTCACTAAATCCCAAATCCTTTATTTACAGATTAGAAAAAAGCTTATCTTTAAAAGAAATATTAGGAGAAGAGAAGAATAAGGGCAAGAAGATTGGTCCAAAATGGTCAGGAGGTCATTTCACAAAACAGAAAGATTGAATGCGACGGCCACAATGAATACCAGAAATCAAAAGTCAAAGATGATGAATGATTATGATTATGAATGATGCAGGAGGATGAAAATAAAACACAAGCAAAGAATCAGTAGTTAAATTATCCAAAATAATTGCATATTGCCCACACAATACCATCAGTGTAAATAATATAGTGACTTCTCTATTTAGAAAATAACCGAATGACACTGCAGAAAAAGAATTTAGAGCAAAGATTATTGAAAACATCTAGCAACATATACCTAATAAGAGAATTGCATTTATATAAATGACTACGTTCACAAACCAGAACATAACATCCCAGCTCCTGTTGTGCTCGCTCATGTCCACACCCACACTGAAGTCGATGTTGGAGCTGTCACTACAGATAACACTAAAATGAAATGTCATTGCGACACCCATTGCATTGAATGCTCAGTATTGTCAGAAAGGCTTACTGTCATATCCTTGGAAATGTTTTTGTTCTTCATTCCTGTTTTGGGTGTTCTTATTGCTTGGTTCAAGCTGAAAGCCACATTTGAAGGTAATATTTTTATGCCTGTACTTACAGTAAATATTTTTGTTTTAATTAAATCTCTTTATTTTGGGTCAATATCTTTCCATGAGTTGCTGATGACATATTCTAGCCATACAAGTTTCTTAAATTGACTTATAGGTATTTATTAGACATACTTGTATCCACCTAAATTAGAGAAGTGATTTCTAAAGGCAGTAAAAAATGTTGTACAATCCAGATTTACCACTTTTCAAAATAAATTAGAACATTATCGATGTTCTTGTGAGTTAGTTAGGTGATGTACTGTATATGGTTAGATCACTGAATAAAAATAAAGTTCAATTATCCTGAAAGAGGCATTTGTTGATTTATATCTTATATGCCGTAACTTGCCATGCTGTTTATTTCTAAGTGATAAATCCTTAAGTGAATATGTGCTTCAGACTCATTTCTTCCTGCTTTTCAAAGACATATTATTAGACTGGCTACTCTATGAAATGGGAGAAGTGCCTAAACTGGTGAATTTTATAATGTAGCTCCAGGTATTACAGCAAAACTTAACTTCACTTTTGAGCTTAAATAACATCTGACCATGATATTTGAGGCTAACCTGTGCCTGAGAGGGATATTTAATAAGTCAGTTTTGTTGTTTTAGAGCCAAGAGGAAGTCATGTTGCCTAAAACTCCCTCTGAGAGTCACTGCATACCTGAGTATGAGTGTCACTATGGTATTTGTTTAATTAGTGTAGTATGTGAATGCCTTTCTGACATCAGGGAAATTCATTTTCAGGTCATTTTGATGTGAAAATAGAACTAGTATAGACTAGATTAGAGATTACAGATCTTTATTGTTACATACAATGTGAGAGCATAGAAAAATTTTTGTGCCACAGTTGTAGTCAAGTCAAGTCAAGTTGGGGAGCGTGCACTTTCCCACAGTCCTTTATATTGCTCGACCCGGAAGCGTTTCACCCTCTCTGTCCATGTGACCTGGAACACTTCCGGGTCAGATAAAAAATCCTTTTTTCTTCACCCAGGAAGCACATCGTTCTCTTTGTCCATGTGACTATGACGTACTTCCTGGGCGTAAGGCAAATAGTCTCTGGGCCTCCCTGCAGCGACTCCTGGCGGCCCCCATGGTATCCAGCAGGGCTGTGAATAAAGACTCCAATGTCCATAATGCCCTGCTGGTCTTCGGGGCACCTCCATACTGCAGGGAGGGCTCCACCTGGCAGCGTGGGGGTATTGGCCAGGATGAACAGCCGGCCATACATCACACCCTCCAATGACTCCGCAAAGATCACAGCTTCATCAGCAAAGTCAAGATCTGTGAATCTTTCTTCACCAACAGATGCCCCACAGCCACTGGATCCCACAACCCTACCCAACACCCAGTCCATACAAGCACACGAACACAACCCTGACGAACCTCAGAATAAACTGGGAAAAATGCAGAGGTTCTGCCTCCACTCTGCACAGCACTCACAGTACCAGTGTACAGGCTGGCCATGATATCCAGCAACCTCGAGGGGATCCCACGAACCCTCTGGATGTCCCACAGAGCAGCTCGATCAACTGAGTTGAATGCTTTATGAAAATCGACAAAGGCTGCAAAGAAATTCTGCTGATATTCGCGTTTGCGCTCCATGAGAACCCTCAGTGCCAGGATGCGGTCAATGGTAGACTTCTTAGTCATAAAACCAGAGTGTTCCGGTCGCTGGTAGGTGAGCAAGTGATCACGGATCCTATTGAGGACGACCCTAGCAAGGACCTTACCCGGCACTGAGAGCAATGTTATCCCCCTGTAGTTACTGCAATCCAGGCTATCACCCTTCCCTTTCCAGATAGGGACAAGTCCCATTTTCCAGTCAGTTGGGATGATGCCAGTGTCCCAAATGAAAGCAAAGATTGCTTGCAATGCCAGGAGGACAGCCTTACCACCAGCCTGGAGAAGTTCACCATGGATACCACAGATCCCTGCAGCCTTTCCCCCGCCTCAGCTGGTTCACCACCTGTGCAATCTCAGTAAGATTGGGTGGTTCACAGTTAATTGGAGGATCAGCCTCAAGAACCGTGAACCCAGAGATATCCAACATCCTAGCCAGAGGATCAGCTTTAAACAATTGCTCAAAGTAGCCTGCCCAGCGGGTCACAACTGCAGTGTCATACATAAGGACCATTCCATCAGCTGCCCTGACTGCGACTCTCTGAGGAACAGATTTTGATGTGCGTAATGCTTCGATTCCTCTGTAAGCAGGACGTGGGTCACTAGACCACAGATGGTGTGTCACTTGCTCACAGATTCCTCTAACAAACTCCTCTTTATCTGCCTTCAGAGCCCCCGCAGCCATCCTTCTCAGTTCCCGGTACTGACCAGAGTTGTAATTGAGCCGTGCACTGTGACTCCTCTCGATGATATCCAGGGTGCCCTGCGAGATGAAACATCTCCTTATGGGAACACCGGTAACACCAACACAACCCTCAGCAACCTTCTGGGTCTTGTCAAGAAAGGACTCCCACATTACATTACGATCGGCAGTCGTACCCAAATCTGCAAGTTCCTCACACAAACTGCGTGCAAACTCATTCGAAACAGCCTCGTCTTGGAGTCTTTCCAAGTCCAGGCTCATTTTCCTAGTAGGTGGTAACCAACTGGACCGAAAATGGATTCTAAGAGTAGCAACAACAAGTCTGTGGTCAGAATTCACAAACTGGGCACTTCTGTAGACCCTGCAGTTTTGTAAGAGCCTCCACCATCTGCCCACGAGGATGTGATTGATCTCCTTCACCGCACCACCAGTATTGGAGTACCAAGTCCAACGATGCGGTTCAGGGTGCTGGAACCAGAATCCAGCGATTCGCAGCCCCTGACGTTTTGCAAAGTCAAGGAACATGGAGCCACTTTCCCCCATCCCCTTCATGATGCGAGCAGCCTTCCTATGGGCGGCAGAGCTACTCCCGCGGAGAGCAAAAAAGAGTAATTTCTGTAGTCTTGGAGCTTTGTGAAGTTTTTTTACGGTGGCTGGAGTGCCAATCCTGCCACCAACCCTCATGATTTCCCTGCAAGTTGGAGGACCGCTTGCAGGGCTGGATGTAGTTTAACGTCATACCCAGGACCACCACAGTTGTGGTGATGTAAAAATAAATACAGTAAATAAATACGAGTAGCAGAAGATAAATAAATAAAGAGCACAAATAAATAAAATAAATACAGCAAATATGAGAAGAAAATTACATACAATACAATTACACATAAATCAGCAGGTGGGTACAGTATACAGTGCAGGGCAGATAAGATCAGGATATTTGGAGTTCAGTGACCTTATGGCCTGAAGGATGTAGCTGTCCCTGAAGTGAATGGAGTGAGAAGTGAGGCTCCAATAGTGCTAACCAGAAAACAGAAGTGAAAGCAGGGGATGAGCTGTGAGGCTTACATCAAAAATAATGGATTCAGGTGTCCTCCTGCATCTGCTTGAGTAGATGGTATGAAGCTGTGGACGGTCAGGCCTAATTATTTTTAGAAACTGTAGGTATAGTCCTTCGGAGGAGTTTGTGATCTTGGCAAGTTATCTGTAATAGAGTATAGTCAAAAAATCAGAACTCCATATAAATCATTCATTGCTACCAATTTGTTAAACTCTAAAATCTGTCACAAACTCCACAAAGAGCCATAGCAAGGTTTTGGGCAGCCACCCGTATATTATTTTCCTGGCTGCAAATTGCAAATAAATGACAGCACTGATGTGCACAAACTGGAGTCCAAAACAGAACTGAGGGAATAGGGAAAAGGTGGAGGCTTTTAAAGGTCAGGGTAGGGAGTGAAGTCAAAGGGGCCGGGATCGGAAAGGTCTTCAGCCATACGCTTGAGCCCGGAAGTGACATCAAGGGGGCCGGAGCCGGCAAGGCATTCTTCTATAGGTCCAGACCCGGAAGTGATGTCAACAGGGCCAGGTGGAACTTGCTGTGAATGGTCATCCCGGTCTGATTCGGAATTGCCCTCACTCTAGCCCTTTAGCTGCCTCCCATGCACACGTGTATGACAAAGCATTTTTCTCTCCTTTTTGAATTTGCATTAATGAGACTCATTATGGTGTAGTTGTCTGTTATATGTATGTGATGTAATCTTACATTATACCTCTGCCTTCATAGTATGAGAGACATTTAAAATAACTAAAAATGCCATTACAATAGAATAACAATTTCCACCGCTGGTGATGGTGTTTCTGTCATTCAATAAAAATAGTAAATATTAAAGGGACGCTCATTTAGCTCAGTTAGAGGGTCAATACATACTCCAAATTAAAGAAATGAATATGCAGCATTGCTCTCATGTTTTAAACATTATACAGAAGTTCCTTGTTTTCTATAGTAATATTTCAGATGATCGGCAAAATTTAGCCAAAGTTATATAGTATACAAAATACATTATTGATCTAACAGTTAATCTTTCTTTGCAGAAAATACTTACATATTAATTTTTTTAATATTTACAAAGGCAGAGATCCAGTGCTACCGATTTTAAAGAAAAGGTAACAAAAGTAGAATTTGGCATTTTTTATCACTTCACCTGTATTTATAATTTACAATACTTTTTCAGTTTGTACTGTATCCTTGAGATATCAACAACAAAAACAATTTATTTTTTGTATAGCCCAAAATCACACAAGGAGCACTGCAATGGGCTTCAACAGGTCCTATTGGTTGACAGCCCTCCCAGCCTTGACTCCCTAAGAAGACAAAAAAAAAAAAACTCCCAAAAAAAAAACCCTTGAAGGGGAAAAAATGGAAGAAATCTTGGGAAAGGCAATTAAGAAAGAGACTCCTTTCTAGGTAGGTCGGGCATGCAATGGGTGTCAAAAAATGGGGTAAATGCAATACAATACACAAAATAGAACACAAGTTCTACAGAGCAAAATGCAATAGTAGATTAAATCACATATGAGGATTCCAATTTGTTCAGAGTCCTGGAAACCTATGCCAATAAGCTGCCTCCCTACTACTGGCCATTCTACAGTTGAGTCAGTGCTGGGCAAGACCAATCTTATGAAAGGGACCTTTTACTTCATGATTCCAGTGCTCCTTTATCAGAGATGACTTTTCCATAGGCAGGCAAACAACTTGGCAGTAGAGCAGTGACACCAAGTGTCACATGTGAATCCCAAGATGAGACACAGAGTAGGTGAGCATCAGTAATAGTTTATATATATCGTTTTACTTATGTTTTACTACTAATGACTAACAATTTAGAGGCGGTATACAGTTAATCAGCAGCTCTACTCAGTGCATCCTAAACTGAAGAAATAAGTCTTCAGCCAAGATTTAAAAGCTGAGACTGAAGGGGCATCTCTTATAGTGGCAGACAGACCATTCCATAGCTGTGGGGTCCTGTAACTAAAAGCTCAACCTCCTACTGTTATGTTATTAATCCTTGAAATCATAAGCCGACTGGAATCTTCAGATCTTAATATACATTCTGATTTTTAAGTAATGATAAGTTCAGGTAAGTAAGCCAGACCTTAGCAATTTAAGGTTTTATAGGTTGAATGGAGGATTTTGAAATCTGCCCTAAACTTAACCAGGAGCCAGTGTAAGGATTTAAGGACTGGAGTTATGTTTTTGTATTTTCTTGTTCATGTAATAATTCTTGCAGTATCCTGCATATTTAGAAAAAAACTTAATTTCCTAACATTTTTAAGATGGAAGAAACCAGTTTTGGACAATTTTGTAATGTGCGCTTTCAAAGACATGCTTGAATCAAAAGATAACGCAGAGATTGGAGGCTGATTCACTAAAGCTAATGGTGATTCCAACCGAGTTAAATAATGACAAAATATTGCTATAATCAGCATCATTCCCTCCAATAATTAACATCTCTGTTTTATCTGTGTTTAAAGGCAAGTAGTTTTCATTCATCCACTCCTTTAATTCACTAACACATCTAATTAAGTATATCGGAGAAACAGCTTTTGGTCTAAAAGAAAGGTATAACTGACTGTCATCTGCGTATGAGTGAAAATTAGTGTTATGTTTTCTAATGAGAGATCCCAATGGAAGCTTGTAAAGTAAAAACAGTAAAGGTCACAGTACTGAGCCTTGCAGGACACCATATCTCACCTCTGTCTATAATTATAGAGTAGTGTCAGCACATTTCTGTACATATTGGAATCAATTTCATAAATAAGACCTAAACCAAGCAAGGACAGAGCCCATAAGCCCAATGTCATTTTCCAGCTTGTGTAGTAAAATAGAATTGTGACAGGTGACTGGTCACACTTACAAGTAATCTAACTTAGACACCATTAAAATATCCGACTATGCCACCCAGTTTTATTAAGAGACTGGGAACCCCTGAAATTTACCAATAATAGCACACAGGTTTCTTTAAATTGGACGGTGAGTAAACACACAATGAAAGACACAACAGCAAATTCAGGAAAACCAACAGTAACTTCTTAATACTTAGTCCTTCAACTGTCCACAGATGCACTCTTTTCACCGGACACTTGTTTCCCAACAGAAATTGTGTCAAATTGTTGAATCCCTGTCAGTGTCTCTTCATCATTCCCTTTTTTTCCACTCTAGGCTCCTTGTGTTCCTGTGACCAAGGCACGCCTTACTTCTCATCTGCCAGCTTTGCTTAGGTCCTTTCATGCGGCTTCTCTCTCTCGCTGGACCCACAACCGGCGTCTCCCTGGAAGTATTGCTGTCCTTGTGCCTCACGTCGTACCAGCCACGTACCCCAGTCTGCCAGTGAGCCCCTGTGCTCTCTCCGAGTCTTGGCAGCGTTCTCAGTGGACTGTTCCTTCCCTTGCCTTCTCCTGGCCAGAGCTTAAATCTTCTTCAGTCCCTGCAATTATCAGTTCTGGACAATCAGATTAAACAATGGCACATCTAAATTTCCTGGGTTTAACAATTAATGAAAACATAAGTTAACAAAATGTATTGTTACCAACCATTAATGAGTACAGATCTGCTGATCAGAAACCAATAGGTCAGACATGTAATCTCCAAGTCAGGTAAATACACACATCCTCCAAGTAAGGAGAAGGCCTATTATCACAACTTGGTATTGTTTGTATACTCAACCAGCCAGACTTCAAAGCAGTGACTCCTTTGCCAGACAGCAATACCTACATCCTGCAGACAACCCTGACACAATCAGTAACTGGATTATCCAGGAAATCGAAAAACAAGGTCCCCTTCTGACAGAATGATCAATGGTATCAAATTTCCTTCATCACAGGATAGTAGATTGTCGTCTACAACACGTTAGTGCCATTTTTGTACTATGGCCAGTGTGGAAACCAGACTGGAATTTCTCAAATAAATTCTGATGTGTATGGTGTGACTGAAGTTAATTGGCAACTATTTTAAAGGATTTTAGAGAGAAAGGGTAAATTTGAAATGGGTCTACAAGTATTAAATATATGTCGGCCTAGGTCTGACTTTTTAATTAAAGGTTTGATGACTGATATTTTTAGTGCTTCATGTACTGTACCATGCAATAATGAGCTAATGATAATGCTAATAGGTGCTGCAAGAACATCCATTGCACTTTTTGCTAGTTTTTCTGGCAGTGGGCTTATGGAACAAATAGTAGACAAGGAGTGTATCATATGTCTGCATGTGATGTATGCAGAGAATAGTGGAAACAGGAAGAAAATAATGTTGGTGTGGTGGGGTGTCTTGTTCACCTACCCAGTACAGTACAGTGCTGTTCCATAGGCAGATATCCCTTTGCTAGGGTTGTGTCTGTGTCACACACGTGCGCATGGGAGGCAGCTAAAGGGTCTAAATGAGAGTAATTCCACTCTAGACCAGGGGGTGGCAGAGTGCACTGACCTTTTTCTCACTTTCCTGCGGACCATTCACGGAAAATTCCGCCAGGCACTAATGATGTCACTTCCGGTTCTGGACCCTTGGATGACATCATGTCTGGGTCCAGACCTATGGAAGAGGACCCTTCCACTTCCGCCCTCGATGACTTCACTTCCTTTTCCAGCCTTTAAAGCTGCCATATTTGACTAACCTAATCAGTTCTGTTTTGGACTCCGTTCTTAGCACATCAGTGCTAGCAATTTACCCATTTGCAGCCAGGGAATATTATATGGGTGGCTGCCCCAAACCTTTTTATGACTCTTGCGTCTGTTTTTTGTAACATCTGTCATTAGTTTAAGTTTAAGATGTTTAAGTCAGATGAGAACAATTGTCCAAGTTTGTGGATGCAAATCAAAAACTTTTCATGTGTGATTTTTGTAGAAACTTCATTCTACACAACATTTTTGTTAAGATTATTCGAAAGTTATTTTGTCTTTCTTGTTCCAACAGTGTGGTAATGTTTTACACACATGCAGAATCAGTTGTCATCTCTTACTAATGTGGTATTATGATTATTAGTGTTGATTGATGTAAAGTCTTTAACCTGTTACTTCCAAAACAGCATGTTTAATGGTGAATTTGGTCAACTTTTCTATCAAGCAAGGTATCATAGTCATAAATAGTTAAGATTCATTTTTAATTATTCAAAAATACATATTTGTTGCTTTAATATTGTTGCACTCCTTATGTTTTTTGGTCAATATGTGCCATTATACTACTGTCTGTGGAAGTCACTCAATAAATTTCATGACAATAAATTTGAGCTTGAAAATTGAATAACCCTGCTTTGGATTTGGCAGGCTGGTGAATGGATGATAGTACACTTGTTCATTAGTTTTTTTTCTCTTTTTCTTTTGCATAGGACCAATGAGAATGGTAATGAAAGTATGCACAGCAGGAGTTAATTTGGCCATTGGCTTCGCTCAGCTCTTCATGACAAGTTTTTCCCTACCTGTATGGCTCTTTGAGCTGTGTAACATTATTTTCTACCTATTCAAGGCTATCTTCCATGCATTTCTAAAGAGGTATCATCAATTTAAGTTCCACCGAATTCCCCCAGAAGACAATGAGTTACATTTCATCGAAAGCAATGAGTTAAACAATGAACTTACTCACCATTCTTTAAGAGAACAGTATCACGATCGTGAGACTTCACAGAGTTTGGCCAGTTCCTTCCTTCATCTAAAAAATACCCTGAAGCTCATAAGCACATTTTTACTGCAGTTACTAAAGATTATACCACTATCCTTCAATTTTGGATTACACCTTTTGGAAAATGTTTACACCTTTGTAACCTACTTAACACGTTCAGTCAATGAAGACTGATTTGTCACGAATCATCATTAGAAACAGAATGACGAAGCTCTTTAGATTGTATAATGCATGTGAAAAAGTCTTGAAGTAGCAAGTTTTTAAAAAATAATAAAGTTATGTTGTTTCCTAAAAAACAATGTGTGTGTCATAGAAGTTTATTCATAATTTTCTATAAAACATTTCCATGGATTGTTATGCATGTACAGCACTCAGATCTTCAGGTATTGGGTTTTGATCTTCTTTTTCTTTGTTTATCAGATTTTGGTTTTGGATTGTGCTTTGGGACTTGTTTGCCTTGAATTGCCTTTTAGGCAACTCTCTTTTGACCTTTTTGATCCTTTTGTTATATTTTTTAATTTTTTTGAATAACATCCTCATTTATACAGCTTTCTTTTGAGAACTGTCTCTTTGAGCGAAATGTTTTTGCTTGTTTTTTTTTTTCATTTTCTTTTCCTTGAGAGTCATCTAAAGTATCTTGGAACTACAGCCTTAGGTAGTAGTGTGGGCCAGACACAGCACCAGTATACAGTAGGGCCTGGGTAGGCCTGTGTCCATCCACTTTTCTCATTGGCCCACCCTGTTTTATAAATTAGCTTTTAAAATGTAATTTCCTTTTCTTCAAATGAAAATTAGCTTATAATTCATGTGTGCATTTTAATACACGTCCCCCATGATTAACATATCAGTTCATTATAAATGTAGACAGCAAAATAACTTCCTTTCCGGCGCCGCACAAGTGGCAGCCATTCCAGCAGCTCCGTGTATGACTTTATCTTTTTACCGTTTTTTCTCTATTTTTCTCTATTTCACTGATCACTTCTACCACTTTCTTTTATGTGGAATCATTCCCTGGACACTTTTTACTACTTTTACTACTTACAGGGATTTTTTACACTCCGAGACTCACCTATTCAAGTAGTCAACTGTTAAAGTCAAATGTTAAAGCACTGAGAAGAAATGCCCACGCCGGTGTGGTTCTCTATTTACCTGACGAGGTAAGAAGACGATATCGGGGCAGCCGAGCCGGCGCAAAGATAAAAGATAAGATAAAAGCCAAGCAGCTTGCGAGAAAATGGCGTTATAAACCGTCGGTGCCTTCTGTGATCCTTGGAAATGTGAACTGACTACCAAATAAGATCGACAAACTGGCTGTGCTGGTGAAAAATGTCAGAACCTACAGAGAATGCAGCTTGCTGTGTTCTAGTGAAACGTGGCTAACAACTACCATCCCAGATGCTAACGTGGAGCTACCCGGGTTTAGGGTTAGAGCGGACAGAGACACAAATACCAGCGGGAAAAAAAAAGGAGGGGGTGTCGCTCTCTATGTCAATACAAAGTGGTCCAACTCAGGACATCTAAACGTTAAAATCTCCAATTGCTGCAGAGACATCGAACTGTTGGCCATAAGTCTGCGTCCCTATTACTTGCCAAGAGAGTTTGGACACATGATTATTGTTATTGTTTACATCCCCCCTCGAGCGAACGCGGAGATAGCAAGTGACATCATCCATTCCGCAGTTGCTAAGTTACAAACGCAGCACCCCGAGGCGCTTGTGGTAATCGCTGGAGAGTTTAACCATGTAACGCTGGATAAAACATTACCTGCCTTCTCCCAGTATGTGGACTGTAACACCCGGGGAAATAGGACTATTGACCTACTGTATGCAAATGTTAAAGACGCATACAGCGCCACCCCACTGCCTGCACTTGGGAAAGCAGATCATAACCTGGTTCTGCTTCAGCCTCAATACAAACCAAGAGTGAGGGCGCTACCTACAACCACACAATCATTCAGGAAGTGGTCCCCTGAGGCAGAGCAGGCTCTGAGAGACTGCTTTGGAACTACAGACTGGGATATACTGCTGGGGTCACATAGTGAAAACATTGAAGAGGTTGTTAACTGCACAACTGATTACATCAACTTCTGTATGGACATTGTAGTTCCAGTAAGAACAGTACGCTGCTATGCTAACAACAAGCCATGTATTACAAGTGACATCAAGGGCCTTTTGAACCAGAAGAAAATGGCTTTTAAAGGCGGTGATCAGCATGAGTTCAAGTGCGTGTAGAAGGAACTCCAAGTCCAGATCAGGGCAGCGAAGGAGCAGTACAGGAGAAAGCTGGAGCAGAAATTGCAGAATAACAGCATGAAGGAAGTGTGGGATGGGGAGGCAGCATAAAGAAGAAGGACGTCTCACGCCTGGACAAACTTGTTAAGAAGGCAGACTCTATTGTAGGAATAAAGCTGGACAGTTTAACATCTGTAGCAGAGCGACAGGCACTAAGCAAACTCCTGTCAATCATGAAGAATCCACTGCATCCACTTAACAGTGTCATCTCCAGGCAGAGGAGTAGCATCAGTGACAGACTTTTTTCACTGTCTTGCTCCACTGACAGACTGATGAGATCGTTTCTCCCTCACACTATGCGACTCTTCAATTCCACCCGGGGGAGTAAATGTTAACATTATTCAAAGTTATTGTCTGTTTTTACATGCATTTTTATTACTCTTTAATTTAATATTGTTTTTTGTATCAGTATACTGCTGCTGGATTATATGAATTTCCCCTTGGGATTAATAAAGTATCTATCTATCTATCTATCTATCTATCTATCTATCTATCTATCTATCTATCTATCTATCTATCTATCTATCTAAGTCACTAAGTTTTAAAATTATCAGTATAAGTGTTAATTTAACTCTTAAAATATTTGGTAAGCATGTACAGTATATAGATTGCAATTTTGTAATGTATGTCTACCTAACAAGGATTATAAAATAAAGTTGACTTTAAATTTTACTAGTCATAGCCATTCAAAACATGTGGCATAAAAGGAGGCCATCAACTTGTAACCTCATGAATTTACTAGTTCAGGCTGAAGAGAAATGTAAACTAAGTCTTAACAAAAACTCATTTCAGGTTTTATTAGCAAAATTAAAAAAAAGAACTGTAAAATGTGCCAGAATAAGATGTCAGCACTGAAAATTTTGGAGATACCCCAATAGCAAGTGAAAACCCCACTGCTAGCTATACTAACTATAGTGATGGGTTTGCTACCACTATCGAGTGTGCTGGAAAATGTACCACCAATCCACCAGCAAATGTTAAAGGATCACCCAAAGTCACTGATTTGCCACCAACCCAATCGGTATTAAAGTTTCCAGCTTTACAGCTGTCAATGTGTGAAGGTTTGCCACTCATTGATTCAACAGATAATAATAGTATATGGCTGTAATGCAGGATATCAAATGATGCGATTTGGCCTTTTTTTGATAACTTAATTGAAGACAGAGTCCCTTGTAGATTCAGAGACTGGAAACACAAGCATCAGGTATGGATACACAAACAACAAGGAATGGTAGAAACAGTAATCAGTCTGTTTGCTGTTATATCTTTTTACTGATCGAAATTACAATGGATATTACTTGGCCATTTGCACCTTACAAAGGGCTGGTATGCTGTATGTATCATCAAAGCATAGCCAGTCAGTTTATTTTGACCATTTGTAAGTGGATTTAAACTAGTATTAGCAAAAATTATTTAAACTATACATGCAAAAAAAAAACATCATTCATGTTGGTATGACTGAACCTCTAAATTGTTTTTAAAAATCTAATAAGAATAATATTATGCCCACTCATGAGAAATGTAGGCCCACACTTTTATGAAATCCTTGTGCCGCTATTGGTGTGGGAGCTAGCTGGGTTGAGTGGAGGCTATTTTGGATAGACCTGTGGAGATTAGGGCTTGCTATGGTGGCTGCCTGGAAGACTTCACAGTCTTTCAATACCAGTAAACCCCCGATTCTGTAAAGAATCGGAAATCCAACAATGGCAATCACTTTCTGTTCCCTCTGATCTTTGGAGGGGTGAAAAATCATGGAGGGTGGGATTGTCCTGGGAAAGGTTTCATTTAATGAAATAAATATATTTGTATTAAAATTAACCAATTTATTTAAACTAAAATTGACTTTTAATTATTATATCATTTAAGTCCAAAATGTGTTTTAGTTGCTGTACTCATAAGTAAAAAAAGTATCGGAGTGCAAAGGTTTAAATTAAGTAAATTGGAAATAAAAAATCATGTTAGGAATCTTAATTGAACTTACTTTTAACACTGAATTACCCTAATGTGATTTAAATAAGCCACACTGACTGTTGGCACATTGGATTAGAGCACACTGACTGCTGGCACTGTGGAGTGGAGAACACTGACTGCTGGCACTGTGGAGTAGCTGACTGCTGGCACTGTCAGTAGTCACCACTACTTCAAGTTTAACTATGTCACCATGGCAACTTGTTGGCGTTCACAGTTTACCTCAAGTTTAGTTTACAGGTTGTGTTGTTTGGGCTCCACCTACTGACTCTGGGAAGCCGCTGGGTTTGACTCTGGGGTGCTGAGGCGCTGTGCGTGTGCGCTTTCAGCACGGCTTGCTTCTGGCGTCTGGCATCTTTGCATATATACAACCTTTGGTGTGTTGTGTTGTTTACAGGTTGTGTTGTGTTGTTTGGGTGCCACCTACTGACTCTGGGAAGCCGCTGGGATTGACTCTGGGGCGCCGAGGCACTGTGCGCGTGCGCTTTCGGAACGGCTTGCTTCTAGCATCTGGCATCCGTGCAGCTAAGGCACTGTGCACGTGCGCTTTCGGCGCGGCTTACTTTTGGCGTCTGGCATCCATGCAGCTAAGGCGCTGTGTGCGTACACTTTCGGCACGGCTTGCTTCTGGCTTCTGGCATCCGTGCGCATGGCTTGCTTCTGGCCTCTGGCATCCGTGCATACAGTATATACAACCTTCGTTTAGTAATATAGATAGTATTGACTCCATATCTTGACAGCATGATTGTTGTGTCATCATGGCCTGCCTATATAAGATGGAGGCACACAGCTTCTAGCATTCATGTAGTGGATCTCTTTCCAAAAAACTGTCAACCCATTTCTCATTAGATTTAGTGATATCTAAAAGACACATCTGTAAAGACTTTACTGTCAGGACATCAGTGTTGTAATGTAACAAAGTGTTGTGATGTGATATTTTGCAAACAAGTTGATAAATATTTTGTATGTATTTGTAACTTAGTCAAAACTAAGTCAGGAAAGTGAATTTTACAACAGAGTTGGGGGAAGTGCCTGAAACAAGTTTGGCAAGTGTTTCTCTGCTAAAGTCTCTCTCTCAACCCCCCTCCGCAGGAAAGCCAGGCTGCCTAACTGCCAAGCTTTACCTTAACATATGGTTTGGAGGGTAGGTGTGAAGGTGTTCTATTCCTCCATTGGTCTGAAGTATGGCTGTTTGGAACTGGCTTGTATCAAAAGCTTTTAAGTACCACAACGCCCTATTGGCTCTAGGGGTAGGACAGTAAAGCCTATAAATGTGCTTGCTTAACCTCACTCTCTCTCTTACCAAACTGATGAATGGCCATCTCACACACCATGAACTGAAAAGGACAACACAATGAAGAGCGCAGCTCGGCAGCCATATTGAGACAGGAATGCGGCCTGTTCTGAAGAAAGCTGACCACAAATGAAGAGTTAACTAGAGACATTTTAGGTAACTAACAAGTCTGTGTGCCGCCTGAACTACACATCACCATTTATCAGGTTGTATGGTTGCCAATATTCAAATGTACTTTGCATATTGTTATTATTTATTAATATTATCAATAATACATTGTTCAAATTGTAATTTAACTCCTGTTTGTCTTTTACTACACCTAATCGCCTGAGGTTATAGATGTAGAAGGGAAGGTGGGGAGAAGTTATATGGTACAATACCTTAGAAACAGTGGTAAGTCTGGGAGAATTGAGGTATTCTGACAAAGGCTACCTATTAATAATACAAAAGGGGGGAAAGTAGAGCAATATATTACTCTACCAAGACAAAACACAAAGTAATAATACTTCATTACAGCAGTTAAATATTTTTCTGACAACTTTCACTTTTACTTCACTACCTTCCCTAAGCAAAAAGTACAGTATACTTTTGCTCCGATACATTTTCCTTAAGCATCTTCGCTACATAAAAAAAAAAATTACTGTTGGAACACGTCAGTTAATCACAATAATGCACATGTACAAATGAGAGCATTGAGGTAAGCTAATTTAATTTAGTTATCATAATTAACATTATGCCTGTCGAGCTATCTAGCTAATGTTGCTGATCAGAGCCGTAGCATGACAAAATGACGCCTGGTGCCGAAAAGGAAAATAAACACCCTTCTTCAATCAAAATGGATAAAACAAATTTATTGTATTCACACAAAAAAAAGTATTATTTTTGAATTTTATTTATTTACATAAACACATTACAATACTTTTAATAAAATTAACACAATATATTAAAAAAAATAAAGATTGAGGACAGAACAAAATTCGGCCGTGTGTGATGGTTGAACGCTTTGTTGCCTATATACTAATATCTCTCTATTATAAAAAAAAATCTTGGGAGGGAGACGAGACGTGATCTTCTCGGAAGACAATTTGACGTCCCATGAGAGACACTTTAACGTCATGCGAGACAAGGCAGTGAGACAACATTTAAAACAAGTTCATAGACATCTGACCTAGCAGTTGTTGGAATGCTTTTGGCAGACAGACATCATGTGCTCCCAGCTCTTAAAACAATGACAAGCAACAAGTAGAACATGCAGCTCACCAGCAGCAGCAAGCCAGCAGATGATCCTACCGCTTCTCCTTAGCATGCGTTCTAACAAACCCCTCCCCACCCACCCTCCTTGCCCGAAGTGGCAAAAGGACAGCTGGTGTACAGGCTTTTAAATGATCGATGCGCAGTGTGACAAGCAGAACATGCAGTGAGCCAGCAGCAGCAGCAACAAGCCAGCAGATAATCCAACCGCTTCTCCTTAGCGTGCGTTCAGCCGCTCCCCCTTCATAACGTGAGCAGCATTATACACCCTGCGAGAAAGAGATTTAACCATGCCAGGGGCCGGAAATAAAGAACAAATACAGTATTGTTTTTACAAAAGTTTTAAAGTAAAAGTGAAAATAATGCATATGTTACAATTCCCATGAAAATAACAATCTCTTTAAATTGTATATCCGGTAAACTAAACCTGGGGGTGGGCAAGCAAAGCGAGCAGGGGGCAGAGCCCCCTAGTACTACACAAAATTAACTTATCTTAAATAATGTCAGAAACACACCGAGAGTGTAGGGATACGAGTAGACAGAGGATCACTATGAGAACATAATGACTGGTTGTGCATCTCAGTTCCGACAATAAAGGCATGAACTGCTCTGGACAAAACTGTCCATTATTGTAAAACAGTCTTATAAGCTATTACCTGCCATTCGGATCTTTCCTTAAATAACTATTATTTACACCCGGGGAGGGAATACTCGTGGTTGTGGCAAGTTAAAGAACAGCATTCAAAATTCAATTAATAAATTAAACAAATTAAAATGATTATTACTGTCAGTGGCACAAATTAGGGCTAGCTGATGCACATAATTAACTTATTACAGTTGCAGATGGGGTAAAAGTAATATGTAACTGTGTGTTATTGAGTAGCTTTTAAATCCTGAGGGACAGATTAAGGAAGGGAGGGAAGAAAGGAGGGGTGGATTAATGAATGGAAAAAAGGAAGTTGTGAACACCTAGTTTTCCTGCAATTGTAAAATAGGCTCCATTTTAAGGTGCTTAAAAGAATAAACTTAATTCTGCAAAATTACCTACCTTTTATTAACAGCATTTACTTTTACTTCACTACATAAGTACATGTAATATCAGAAAAACACTTTTGATACTTAAGTACAAAAAGTATGAGATACTTTAAGACTTTTACTCAAGTAATATACTAATAGGAAACTTTAAGTTTTACCAAAGTCAATTTCTGGTAAGATACTTGTACTTTTACTCAGGTGTGGATTTTAGGTACTTTATACAACACTGCAGGACATCTTGCTTTGGTTTGACTGCTACTTTGTAATTAATGCCACTCTTTTGGGCTTGATTTGCACTCTTGTTTGCTTTACTGGCCTGTTGTTCATCTTCATTTTTGTCATATCCTTGCTATAAGTTTTCTTATTACAATCTTCTGCTATATCTCTTAATGATATGTGTCAGGGATGCCAGGGGCGATGACTCAGCTGGGACGCCCTGAGGGACCGGAAGTGGGCGTGCGCCCATCTGGGATCACGTGGGTACTGCCACCCTGGTTGCTTTGGGGGCCACGGGTTGGGGGCTTGGAAGCCCATCCCTGTAGGGGCCCGTGGTCACCGCCAGGGGGCGCCCTGGTGCCTTGGGAGCCCTGGACCTCAGCACTTCCGCCACACCAGGAAGTGCTGGGGGGAAGAGGAGCAAGAACACCCGGAGGACTTCCGGCTACACAGTTGGTGCTTCTGCCACACGGGGGGGTGTCGGCAGAAGCTCCTCAGGAAGCATCTGGAGCCCATCCGGGCGTGCATAAAAGAGGCCGCCTCCCTCCAGTCAATAGCAAGAGTCGGGTGGAAGTGGATGGAGCTCGGAGGAGAGGAGTGGAGGCGGTCTGAGGACTGAGCAAGGCATTGTTGTGCGGCCAGGACTTTAAGGGGTGATTGGTGCTGCGGCACTGGGTTGTGCATTTGTAAATAGTGTAAATAAACACGTGTGTGGAAAAAGAACATGTCTACCTGTCTGTGTCCGGGCTGTACCCCACATATGATTAGTTTCCAAAATGAAATTAATCATATAATGGTCAAAAATCAGGGAAAATTAGAGGCTAATGGCAGTGCCCTAGCCCACTTCTGATGTCACATAAATGTGGAAAGTAATACCTACAGGAGAGAGTTTTCATTATATGAATGATCACTCTTAGTTATGAATAAGGGTGCCAGCTTGTCATAAACAATGGGGAAGGCAGAAAATGATTGACTACAACATGATTATTGGTTGACTGAGTTTCAAGACTCATTATTGGTATTAAAAGATTCAGCAACAGAGGACTACAGTATTGCTTTTGTTTAAACAAACCATTAAAACGTCTGATGTGTTTGAGCCTGCTGTTTGATATACACCAGAGGAGAGGTTTTGAATGCTTGTTGAAAAGCATGGTAGGCTACTTTGGTGGGATTTTTTCAATATTAGCTTGTAGGAGATATTTATGCTATTTGAATTAAGATCATTGTAAATTCTTTGCTTGAAACCTGTATTTGTAGTGCTTCATTTTTCATAAATCAAAATAACAGTCAATACAATATCATTCATAATCCTCGGACTGAATTAGATTAGGAAACACAGACACAGTAAAAATCCAACAAAACAATCAACACTTACTGTATTACTCCAGTCTTTGAATGCACTACTAAAAACAGATTGACTTCACAGTCAAAATACAGACGTCTCACAAATGCGCTTACATTAAAAACTGTGCTAACACATAGACAACATTATCATCATTTGCTCACAACTATGAAATGATTGATGACTCTCCAAACATTCAACAGTGGATTGCTAAAAATATGTCTGTAGTCATCTTGTCTTTTGAAAAACTCTGATATCTTCCATTGAGCAGAGGGTGATATTGCGTTCTTTACTTATGCTTGCATGGGAGCAGTAAACAGAAATAATGGGTCAATGTTTAAAGATGATTGGTCCATTTGTATTGTATTATTATTTCAGAAATTATATTAACTTTATATGTTTATGGGACTGCTTTAGTAAGATTCTAATTTTTCTATCACTATCACCGCAGACTACTAGTCACAAATACAGATCTGCCCTTATAACCAGACTGTAGTTATGTACAGACTCAAACGCATCTGGTATGAACTTTACAACTCAGTTTTGCCAGCAGAACGTTTCTATAGTACAGCTCCCATACTGACCAAAAGTCAGCTGATGAAAGATTTATAGATTGGTAGATAGAAAAGTGAAGTGAAAAAAACGGGTGTTAGAAACTAACATATCAAACACAAAATATTAATCAAAAGACAAGCCAAAATTGTTTCAAGAAGTTTGTTAACAAAGGACGTTTAGAAACACACTAAGAGTCTTTGTTTGTGAAATTAATAATCTCAACATCAACCATTATATGTTCACACTGATAACTCATCACACGTGTCTTCTGTGACCTTGCCCCAAGTAACAGGTCATCACATCATAGCAGTGCCTTAATAAAACAATGGTGCTAATTTAAAAAAGAATGTGATGTCACGGAACTTGCACAAAATAATCTATACTAATAAAAGGCAAAGCCCTCACTGACTCACTCACTCACTGACTCACTGACTCACTCACTCATCACTAATTCTCCAACTTCCCGTGTAGGTGGAAGGCTGAAATTTGGCAGGCTCATTCCTTACAGCTTACTTACAAAAGTTAAGCAGGTTTCATTTCGAGATTCTACACGTAACGGTCATAACGGTCGATAACGGTCGACAACGTCCGGCACGTTGAACTTTCTTATTTATGGCCCCATCTTCACGAAATTTGGTAGGCGGTTTCCCTGCGCTAACCGAAACCGATGTACGTACTTATTTCGATGGTATGACGCCACTGTCGGCCGCCATATTGAACTTTCCAAAGTCACTAATTTTCCAACTTCCCGTGTAGGTAGAAGGCTGACCCCATCTTCACGAAATTTGGTAGGTGGCTTCCCTGCGCTAACCAAAACCGCTGTACGTACTTATTTCAGTGGTATGATGCCACTGTCGGCTGCCATATTGAAGTTTCCAATGTCACTAATTCTCCAACTTCCCGTGTAGGTAGAAGGCTGAAATTTGGCAGGCTCATTCCTTACAGATTACTCACAAAAGTTAAGCAGGTTACATTTCGAAATTCTACGCGTAACGGTCATAACGGTCGACAACGTCTGCCATGTTGAATTTTCTTATTTATGGCCCCATCTTCACGAAATTTGGTTGGCGGCTTCCCTGCGCTAACTGAAACCAATGTACGTACTTATTTCGGTGGTATGATGCCACTGTCGGCCGGCATATTGAACTTTTCAACGGTCTTTGTTACTTATGGGCCCATCTTCAAGAAATTTGGTACGCGGGTTCCCAACGCTAACTGAATACTACTTACGTACATATATACGTCCATAGCCTGCAGCTCAGTCACCGTGTGAGGCGGCATTGGGTCCCCCATCCCAACGCCTCCCACGTTGTTGGCTGCCTGCCTATATAAGGCCGTCCGTCGCTCCAGTCTCCACATTCCCTTCCTTGCTTCGCCACGGGATTCACGTCTCCCTGCTGATAACTACAGCCTTTTTATTTAATCCACGGCTTCTCCGGTGTTTTATTGTTCATTTATTACGATTATAATTATTGTGTGGGTATTTTAGACTTACTTTACATTGTTCAGGTACCCGTTTCCTTTATCATTCCAACCGTACCCCCATTAACATGTCTATTGAGGTGATCACCATCGATCAAAGAACTGTCACTTACCAAGTGGTTTCCATGCCCGGAGATGGCACGTACCTTTTCCATTCTCTTTGTTACATATCAAGGCTCACTCTTGATATCCGGAGGAACATTGTGTCTTATGTATTGAATAACTGGGACAGGTTCAAGGTGTGGACTGATGACGGTACAGGACATAATTATACTACACAGGAGCACTAGAAGAGTGAAATGCTTAAGCCCTTTACCTATGGTTCTGCATGTGAGTTGATGGCTGCCGCTGAATTGTTTCAAGTATACCAAAATGGCCAAATATTTTACACCTTTCGACAACCGCCAATGCCTCTTAAACATCTTAGATTCACAGGTGACGATTTCAGTAGTGGACATTTTGTGTTTATGAATGTTTAAACTCTCAAAAGCTGGATGTGAAGTTACCGTTGAAACCGGTTGTATGCTTACAACGCTTGACAGATGCCGAATGTCACTTCAACACAAGTCCTGCAAATACTGTTGTAATTGAAACAAACCATGAAACTCAAACCGATTATGACAGCAGCAATCCAAGCTGTGAGATTTGAAACAAGATTACTTTTCACATGGCCAACTGTACGTTGCGTGCTCAAGAGTAAGCTCAGCGCACAGCTTGGTCATATTACAACCGGAGGGCCGAACTGACAATATGGTATACAAAGAGATCCTTAACAAATAATTATTGGTATATTTTCCCTCAGTTTAACAAGGTTTAATTTTCTTCTTAATAAAAATTTTAAGGCAGTACTTCGCCGTTGCGAAGCGCGGGTATTTTGCTAGTGTTAAATAAAATTAAAGGCTTCACAACAAAAATAACATGCCAATAATAATCTGAAAAATGTTTATTTAACCCTGGGTCCTCCCTGCTTGGAGAGCATTTTCAGCAGTGAGAAAAGTGCTGTATAAATGTAAAGATTTATTATTATTATTAACTGATTAAAAAAGCTCTTGGAAGATGCTAAAGACTAGACTGTATGTAGGGAATTGGTCTGTTTGACATGGAAATATTAAATGGTACATGAGGCTATTTAGTAGACAGCCACTGACTACAACTTCAAATTAATAGACAAGACTTTTACCAATACTGAGCACAGCGTATTATATCTGACAAATAAGACATTTACTGCCTTCAAGTTGGCCATTGGTAGACTAATATTAAAGAAATCACATTTAGACCTGATTGTTCAGAGAAGCCAGGGAAGAGGAAAAGAGGGTGGTCTAAGAGAAGGTTTATGGATGTAGTGAGAGAGGACATGCAGGTGATGGTGTAACAGAGAAAAATGTAGAGGACGGAAAGATATGGAAGAAGATGATCTGCTGTGGCAGCCTCTAACAGGAAGAAGGAAAAGAAGTTCTTAAGGCTTTGTAGGCTGTCAGGAACTGTTCTTAAATAGTTTCCTTCGTATTTATTAAAAAGGGCTTCAGACTGGGGGACAAACAAGAAAAGTAGGAACAAGTATATGTACTGGACAATGGTAACATCATGATCAACTTCTTGTTTTTTTTTTATAAATTCTCCATGACCTCCATGAAACTATTTAGAACTTCTTTTAGCCGTTTTCAGGTTAGCTCAAGAAATCTCATGGTCATATCTGTTTCAGTATTTGATACTTTTTAACAATGCTGATAATAAGCAGAGTTCACTCTTCTTGCATTTTGCCTTAAGAGTTTTGCAACACTGTGCTGGCACCTAGTGATGAGTGCTGTGCAAGAACACAATAGCTTGTACCATAGTATTTTATTTCTGAGTTGGCAATGATAGATTGGCCATCTAGTTTTGTGAAGACAATAACTTGTGTTCTGTTTTGTGTGTTCTATTTACCCCATTTCTTGACATCAATTCCACACCCAACCTATCTAGAAGGGGGTCAATCTCTGATTTGCCCTTCCCAAAATATCTTCCATTGTTTTACTACATTTGTGTTTGGAGAGTTAAGGCTAGGGGGCTGTCAAAAAAACAATACCTTTTAAATTCCCTTGAGGTATTCCTTGTGTGATTTTCGGCTATACAAAATATAAAATGCCATTTTGTTTTTCTTATTGGCGTCGCCATTTTGAGAAGTATTTGTGGATGATTGCATTGCTGTTGCTAGGCAAGGCCAACAGGAAGTGTACAGTTTGTAAAATATCTGTATCAAGAGTATAAAGGTCACGTTGTGCACTTCCTTGTTGCTCTTGATTGGATTCAGCCCAAGCCCATGATATTTATTTCCTTTGTTGTTTTGAAAATTTTCTGGTTAACAAATTCTGGCTGTGCATTCTTACTGTGATTTAAGATTATTGCTTTGGCTCTGGTTATGTGTGTGGCTACTGGTTTCAAATTTCTGCCCTCCCTATTTGACTATGATTTTTATCACATATACAGTTATATTTTTTTCACATCCAGATTACAACATATCACTTGATGCTTTGGTTACGATTCATCTCACTACTCCTCTTTATATTAAATTCTGCTGCTGTCCCATGCAGTCAACACACATAACAGTAAACTTTACAAAATCAAAAGAACAGGCATACATTGGCGAATAGGTAGCAACAATAGGCGACAGCCACTGAAACCTTTTGATTTATGCTTTTGAGTTTTGAACTATTTTTTTTTTTTTTTACTTACTGTCTGTCTTTTTGTACTTTTGCTTTAATCTGTTTTTGCAATTTCCTTCCCATCTATTAATCTGTTTTCTTACTAAAACAATCTAATTTAGACATAACTCTCATTCTTTGTTGTTTATTAAAATATTTTACAATAAAAAAACCTATTCAGTCACTGGTTGCAGACCTTTTCTGTAACTTTCACAATTACTATTCCTTACTTGTGATGGCAGTTTCAAGTATTATCAGTATCAATCAGGAATGAGGCACCCTGGTAACTCTCAGTAAATTCCTTTGATATTTAACCTGGAAATTTCCTAGGTTGCATGGGAGAAAGGGGATTATGATAAATAACTAGCATCATGACCTTTGACGACTAAGCCAGTCTTCCAGACATTGATTTTATATGGCAATTACCAAAATTTTATTACCAAAAAAAGTAATGATTACTTGTTCCTTTCAAAATTCCTTAGTCCAACATTTATTTGCCATTTGTACAGTTACAGTTTATACAATACAGTTTATTTTTGTATAGCCCAAAATCACACAGGAAGTGCCGCAATGGGCTTTAACAGGCCCTGCCTCTTGACAGCCCCCCAGCCTTGACTCTCTAAGAAGACAAGGAAAAACTCCCAAAAAACCTTGTAGGGAAAAATGGAAGAAACCTTGGGAAAGGCAGTTCAAAGAGAGACCCCTTTCCAGGTAGGTTGGGCGTGCAGTGGGTGTCAAAAGAAGGGGGTCAATACAATACAATACACAGAACAGAACAAATCCTTAATACAGCATAAAAATAAAAATTTTAGAAGTACGGAGCAGAATTTAACAGTAGATGATATCACATAATAAGATTTGGATATTTTTAGAGTCCTGGAGACCTCATCCATCAAGCTGCCTCCCCCATTTGGCCATTCCATGGCTAAAACAGTGCTGGGTCAGCCAATCTGATGAAAGGACCCCTCTTTCACATGATTCCTGTGATCCTCCATCAGGGATGACTTTACCATAAGCAGGCAAACAACTTGGCAGGTGGGCCGTGGCACCAATTGCCACATTTGAGTACCGAGAACAGAAACAGAATAGGTGAGGGTTAGTATTCAATTATAACTATCATGTTACTTATGTTTTAGTGCTAATGACTAACAACAGAGATGCAGTCTGTACAGTTAATCAGCAGCTCTAGTCAGGATATGCTAAACTGAAGTAGTGAGTCTTCAGCCGGGATTTAAAGGCTGAGACCGAAGGGGCATCTCTTATAGAAGCAGGAAGACCATTCCACAGTTTAGGGGCCCTGTAACTAAAAGCTCGACCTCCCACTGTTATTTTATTAATCCTTGGAATCATAAGCAGACCGGCATCTTGAGATCTTAATGTGCGCTCAGGTTTGTAAGTCATGATAAGTTCAGACAAGTAAGTCGGACCTTGGCCATTTAATACTTTATATGTTAAAAGGAGGATTTTGAAATATGCCCTAAACTTAACCGGGAGCCAGTGTGTAAGGATTTAAGAACTGGAGTTATGTGTTCATATTTTCTTGTTCTTGTAATAATTCTTGCAGCCGAATTTTGGATTAACTGGAGGCTGTATAGAGAACAGTTTGAACAGCCAGTGAACACCGCATTGCAGTAGTCAATCCTACTAGAGATAAATGCATGAATTAATTTTTCCAGTATCCTGTTTATTTAGAAAGCGCCTCAATTTCCTAACATTTTTAAGATGGAAGAAACATGTTTTGGACAATTTTGTAATATGTGATTTAAATGGCATGCTAGAATCAAAGATAACTCCTAGATTGCGGACTGATTCAGTAAAATTAATTGGGATTCCAACTGAGTTAAATGATGACAAAATATTGTTGTGATCAGCGTCATTCCCTCCAACAATTAACATCTCTGTTTTATCTGTATTTAAAGACAAGTATTTTTCATTCATCCACTCCTTTAATTCGCTAACACAACTAATTAAAGACAACATCAGAGAAATTTCACTTGATTTAAATGAAAGGTATAACTGGGTGTCATCTGCATACGAGTGGAAATTAACATTATGTTTCCTAATGAGAGAACCCAGTGGAAGCATGTAAAGTGAAAACAGTAAAGGTCCCAGTACTGAGGCCTGCGGGACACCATGTTGAACTTCTGTGTATAATGATGGAGTACTGTCAGCACATTTCTGTACATATTGTATACAGAATACAGAATTGTGCGTCTTGGGAACTGCAGGTCTGACATTGTGTTCAGCAATACAGGGGCGCCGCAGGGGACTGTACTTTCTCCGGTCCTGTTCAATCTATATACATCAGACTTCCAATATGACTCAGAGTCCTGTCACGTGCAAAAGTTCGCTGATGACACTGCTATTGTGGGCTGCATCAGGAGTGGGCAGGAGGAGGAGTACAGGAAGCTAATCAAAGACTTTGTTAAATGGTGCGACTCAAACCACTTACATCTTAACACCAGCAAAACCAAGGAGCTGGTGGTGGATTTTAGGAGGCCCAGGCCCCTCATAGACCCTGTGATCATCAGAGGTGACTGTGTGCAGAGGGTGCAGACCTATAAATATCTGGGAGTGCAGCTGGATGACAAATTGGAGTGGACTGCCAATACTGATGCTCTATGTAAGAAAGGTCAGAGCAGACTATACTTTCTGAGAAGGTTGGCATCCTTCAACATCTGCAGTAAGATGCTGCAGATGTTCTACCAGACAGTTGTGGCGAGTGCCCTCTTCTACGCGGTGGTGTGCTGGGGTGGCAGCATAAAGATGAAAGATGCCTCACGCCTGGACAAACTTGTTAAGAAGGCAGGCTCTATTGTAGGAGTTAAGTTGGATAGTTTAACATCTGTGGCAGAGCGACGGGCATTAAGCAAACTCCTGTCAATCATGAATAATCCACTGCATCCACTGAACAGTGTCATCTCCAGGCAGAGGAGTAGCTTCAGTGACAGACTTTTGTCACTGTCCTGCTCCACTGACAGACTGAGGCGATCGTTCCTCCCCCACACTATGCGACTCTTCAATTCCACCCGGGGGAGTAAATGCTAACATTTTATTTTTATTTATTTATTTATTTTATTACTATTTAATTTAATATTGTTTCTTTGTATCAGTATACTGCTGCTGGATTATGTGAATTTCCCCTTGGGATTAATAAAGTATCTATCTATCTATCTATCTATCTATCTATATTGGAATCGATTTGATAAATAAGAACTAAGCCATAAAATAAATAAGAACTAAAACAGTTGCCATCCATCAACTGAATTCACTTTTTTCTACTACAAAGTTATGGAGAATAGAGCCCACCCCAGAAACCAGGCAGAAACTATAATTGAGAGGCCTGGCAATTACATGACACAAACACAAACTCACACTCACTCATATCATGACCAACAAGAACTTTCCATGTACAGTAAATCCTATTGGACAGTTTCTATTCAAAGTGTGCAGAGAACCAAAAGTCTTCCATTAGGTGGTTTCATACATGGACACATGAGAGACACCCTCAGGGCTCATCTACTGGTAATTACACTCCAAGCTAAAGAGTGGTGCTGTCACTTATTGCCTTTGCTCTTTCTCCATCTGCAGTACAGATGATTGACAAACAATCCACCTATGATGTCACTTCTGGCCTCCTGAACCCACCCCTTCCAACTTATCTTCCTAAAAACTGGCTCTGAAGCCATCTTGGAGTCAGCCCTACTAAGACTCTCACCTAAACCAATTGTCTATGCAAGTATTGTGTGTATCTCTCCAATTCTTCAACTCTCAATTTTATGGGGTTCACTTACGTAGGTGCCCCAGTCCTTTCTTACTTCTGGTTATTCACAGTGGAGTAGTTAGCAGAATTTCACTCAAATAACTGAACAAGTGGACCTGACAGCAATCATAACAGCCCTGATGATGGACATCCAGGCACTGCTGGTTCAGGTAAGAGAACCGTGAACCCAGCTTGTTTATTCACAGCGCTTATCAGAAAAGCATTCAAGTCATCAAGACGGCTTATTTATATATTTCCATATGCCTAGGGGACATTTTCAAGGCTCTGTTAATATGGGAAATTCCACTCTGGGACAAGATGGGCCACTGCTGTTAACCACTTCTCCCCTTATACCTGCAGCTCAGAGGGGCAAAACCCAATGGATTCTTGACCACACACCAAGTTTCAGAAACTCTATCCCTTCTGGCCCAACCACCATAAATTCAGACCCAGAAACATAGACAGTGTTCAATATGAAGGACCCTTTTCAGGGAGAAAGATTGTTAAACTCCTCAACTGCAAATGGAAGAAACAAAGGAAAGGCAGAGGCAATTATAGCCAGTTTCTTGTTTATGATTATTATTTTCAGTAATCTAGTAAAAGGGGATTTCCAGGAAGGTACACCAATCCTTAATCCCATGTCAGAGTCATCACTGAAAATGTGCACATTGCTTTTCTCTTTTTATATGTAGTAGCTTTTAAGGTGATGCTGTTGATTTAATTTGTTAAGTGTAATAAATTAATTAAGATTCCTCAGCTATACAAGGATACAAAATATAACATTTAAGATTTGTTAGATAGGGCCAGCCAAACTAGAGAAGTAACCTGGAAGATCACTGAACAAGTGAAAAAGTATGTCTAATACAGATTATAATTAAGAAAATACATTAAAGTGGTATCTACAGTATGTTGGCATGAATCATAGATTTAGACAGGTGCTATACAGGGTGGTCCAGATCTAATTTTGCAGATCCAGGTTGTCTGGAGACTTTGATTTATGTGGGGACAATTCCAGTTCGGTGTGAAGACGATTCTTCATGTCGTCAGTTCATACAATTCTCGATGGTCCGGGGTTTTTGGGTGATTTTCTATGTAATAAACTTAATAAGTTATAGCATAATGAAAATTGCATAATTAGATCTGGACCACCCTATATATCAATCACTGAAAAACAAAAAGTTGAATTTATTCAAAAAACGGCAACTTGCTGATTGTTGCACGTATTGCTTACAGTCCTGTTTAATTTTTTGTGATAAACCTCACTGTGGATATTTCTTGTACACATATTTTAGTTTTCTCTGCATCCTAAAGGCACAGGTTGGCTGTCTTCCTTAAAATTGGACTTGGATGAGTTTGATTGGGGGCACAAATGCAATCTATGGGTTGTCCTGAATTGCAGTGAAAGAGTGAATTAGTGCAACAGATGAGTCATTGATGTTTTATTTTGAGCTTTAATCACATTCAATTCCAACTATACTTTTTGTAGCTTGCCTTTCTTGTCACTGAGATTTCCTTTCATGGACAAACATAAGAAATGTTAGAGACAAGAGGTGGCAATGACATTCACTCAAAACATCAGTGCATATCTTATTGTGAAGGGCCGAGGCTGTTATTGTGGTATTTGGATAATTGATGTAGTATGTCAGTGCCTTTCTGACATTTAGAAAATTCATTTTGAAGTCACAATTGTAGATGAGTGTTACAGCCCACCTTTAGACCTGCCCATTACTGTGTCATGTTTATAGCAGTGATTTGCCCATCCTCTGTTTTTTTTTAATTAGATTCTCCACCCCTTCCATGATTTTTGTATTAGTTAGAACCCACTAGTGTTCCTAAAACTGAAGTAGGAACAAGTGTAGGAACTTTATATACATGGAGATTTGATTTAGTAAGCTTTAAATAGATTTAAAGTAGAAAGTTAACTGCTATTTGTGAATACAGTAATCCATAAATTTGGATGATATATATATATATATATATATTTAAACACAAAATCTGTTTTGTTCATGAATTTTCTTGTTAAACATTAGCCATTAGTTTAACTAAGAACCAGGTGCTTTGTCTGAGTTAAAGTAAATTACTTTTTGTGATGAACTGAAATGTGCTGTACTTCATTTAACTTCAGGATTCCATATGTTATACTTATACATTTTCCATTTGAAACATGTGGATGTGGACTTGTGGTATCCCTTCACCCTGAATAACAAGAATGGCCAAGATTCACAAATATGGCAAAATTGTAGTATAAATAATGTACTAAAATGGTGAAATATTATACAAACACAATGAATATGCAAAGTTCAATAGAAACAGAAACAAAATAACAAAACCTGTAACCACCCTGGACCTACATCAATGGGTTCACGTCCTTGTCTGTCATGAGGAAAAGCTTATCCATTAATTCACACCATACTCTGGTTCTTTCCTCCACTAACATCTAACCTCTCTTCCTCCTGGTGTGCACTAGTCTTTTCTCCTCTGCCCATCTTTCTTGATGTGACCCAGCAAAATAAACCTAATCTGATTCTTACAACCAAACACTCAAATGTTTAGCAAGTAGTCAGCTACTCTTGACATGGCCATTTTTGTTGTAAATTAATAAGCAGATGCAAATCTATACATATCTTTTGATAGTGGAGACCACACAATACTTTCACCTGTTTTCCATTTAACTTTCTCACACTCTCTCTCTAGACCCTACTATCACTGACATTTTCTTAAAGTTCTAAAAAAGTGTTATTTTATGGCAAATGTTGCTTGACCTTGATTTTTAACATATCCTTATATATGAAATATGCACATTTAGCTATGATTTTAATTGTTTAATTTAATTAGAGAACTGGGAAGCCATGGAGCAAAAAAACCTGAATAATACATATCATTATCATTAAAAAATAAAAATCAATACTGGAGCTGGATATTTTCTATATATGGTTAGATTTTAATTGTCAAATCAGGTTGTGGTACATTTAAAAGCAAAGACACAAATGACTTTAGTTGGTATTGTAAATTAAAAATATTTTTTTTTATTGAATGCGTTTATTGCTCTTCCAGCAATTTGACAGTATTTTCTACCTATGCAGAATCAGTATTCATTTGTTTTTTAGGTGGTATCACAATTCTCAAAGTCATTTATGCGGCATTCCATTGAAACAATATGTTTAATGGAGGCCATGGTTGACATTTCTGCTGTAATCATGAATCTTTGTCATTGAGTCCAGCTAAAACAGCCATGAAAAGTCTGAGTGGTGAACATCCACACAGCAATGAATCACCAAGCGAAAAGTCTATTCAACATTACAACAGTTCTGCAGAAGTTACAATTTCATAAGTTTAAAAAATGTTAAGTAAAATATTTTGTGTCTTTCATAGAAGTTTATTAATATTGATCTGTATGTACTTCATCCAGATTTTTGGGAACTGTGCTAACAAAAATATTCCACATAATTCCTGAATTAGTCTATTCAACTAATCCATCCACCCATCCATCCATCTATCCAATTTCTAATTTGTTTTTCCAGTCCAGGACAATGTGGAGCTGGTGACTATCCTAGCAGCACTGGGTACAGGCCAGAAGTAATTCTGAAAGGGGTTGCAGTAAATCGCAATTCAATTTAATTTATTCTTATAAAATACACTTCCAATTATATGTTCAATATAATATATTATACCACAGAACAAGTAAAGGAATACTCCACCCAAAAGTTACATATTTTTTATTTTATTACTCACTTTGTGTACTTTTATAGCGGTGTCAGCGGACATCATAAACAGTAACCCAAAACACTCTCAGGATTGACTTTTTGAATTGAAGACCCACATGTCCACCTCATGCATTGGCTGAGAGTCTTGTCTTCAGTTCAAAAAATGACTGCCATGAGACTTTAGGTTTCCTGTTTATGATGTGTGCTGATAATTTAAGAAATAAGGATTTAACAATATTTTAGCAAAAAAGCATGTGTTTTTCATGTTTTGAGCATATATTTGGATAACTGACATCCAGATTATGCAACATTAGTAATATGATTTTTTTTTGGGGGGTGGGGGCCTGTTGTGAGTCAAGAAGAGGTGCAAATTAGTTTTACCTATTTAATCCTTTTTAATGTCAGCACATCCCGTATTTCTGCTTGGATCGGTGTGGGACACGCACTTGCTGGAAGGACAAATAATTACCAATTGATGGCCAAATACAGAGCAGCAATTAGGTAGGTCCTAGCTGAGCACAAGGTGGAGAATTAAAGGGAGCTGGTTCAGTACAGCAAAAAAAGATAAAGAACAAAACCAAGAAAGGAAACGGAGAAGGGTGATTGCCAAATCAGAGGAAAGGTAGATAGTGGAGGATAAACTGGGCAGCACCAGACTCCTGAACAGTAAGCAGAGAGCAGGACAGAGGGCCGGAGTTTCTTCTGGAGTTGGTTATGCTCTCTTTGGCTGTTGTTGTTGAAAAAACAAAGGTAGCAAGAGGGAGAGAGAGAAGCTATACAATTAAATTACCGTATATACTCACATATAAGTTGGGTCTAGAAACCCGAAAAATCGATCATAAAATCAGACCCTGACTTATACGCCCAATCAAAAATGTGTCACTTAATTTTTTTCTTGTCTCCTCCAATCTTACATCAGTTTCTCATACGCATCGAATTTTGTTGCAGCAGCGCATTTACCAATTTCTTTCGCTACTTCAACAACGTTTAATTTAAAACCAGCTTCATGTTTTCTTCTGATCGAACACTCCATTGTAGATAAGAGATGCTCTTACAATAAAGGTGTATGAGGGTGTGAGATACAATAAACACAAACCGGTGCAAAAGTTGCTTTGGAATAGTTTGGGTATTACCATGTGATCACGTAGGCACAATAGAGGGAGAGAGAGAGGTTAGGAGCACATATTGATACAGCGCATTGCCACGCCCACATAGAAAAAAAAGGCAGTGTTGCTCTGTGGTTAATCTCTCTCAGGTGGGCGTTAGAATATCATAATCTCTTGGACCAATAGCATGAGTTTTCTGCATTTAACTTACTTATACGACCGACATTATACTGTAAAATACCAGAAATTATACGGTAAAATCAAATCACAACTTATCCGTGAGAGAACTTATCCTCGAGTATATATGGTATTTTCTGCAAAATTTAACTTATTGTAGTAAATTTGTGCGTATATTTAAGATAGTAAATGATAAAAATGGTAATAATGACTAATATTATATATATTTTATACACTTTGACTTACTAGACCTTTTAAGTTTTCTTTACATTTTCTAGCCTACGCGCGTCATCTGTAATTTTCCACAGCAGATCACAAAACAATTTACATTTAATTATGAGTGACAAACCC
This sequence comes from Polypterus bichir lapradei, assembly GCA_026402145.1. Classification (NCBI taxonomy): domain Eukaryota; kingdom Metazoa; phylum Chordata; class Cladistia; order Polypteriformes; family Polypteridae; genus Polypterus; species Polypterus bichir. The sequence goes on from JANRMT010062796.1 coordinate 51,035,463, forward strand.
ACGTTTAGGTGAACTGGCAAATCGCAAGGGCCAACCGTATTTTAATCAGTTGTCACCACAAGAAGAGCAGGTCACTATCATTAAACCACTCTGTCACTTTTAGTTTGGTATTGCAGGAACCAATTGGACTATTGTTATATTTCTCAGAAATGTTAACATACATTTCTCTATCTAGATGGCTGGTAGTTCAACAAAAATATCTCAAAAAACCCTGTATGTGGTGCAAGTCAAATGCTTAGCCATTTGCAGCTATCTATCCATGATCAAAGTTCTTCAGTGGAACATAAGAAGGACTGCAATCTTTTAAAGCTGCATCAGGTGCAATATAGGATGCCACCCCTGATCAGATGCCATTGCATTAAAAGGCCATACCTGTATGCAAACAGTACATTGGAATTCCAATGGGCATGTACTGTAATATGTTAGCAAAAATTTAAATATTAATGAAACACTTTAAAGGGAAGAACAGAAACAGTAGTAAAAAGATTCTTACCCTTTGTGATTGCAAAGCTGGTGTAACTTCTTCACTGTCAAATGGAATGTGCCTCCTGAGACGTCATGGCCTACGCCCACAGCATAGTTTTTCTTTCCTGCCAAGTGAGTAGCATTTCATTTGAAGATCCCTGATTGTCAGATGTGAGAAGTGTTTTGTTTCATTCCAACTGCAATGGATTTGTTTGTTTTTGTAATGGGTTTTCTCATTTCCTGGTTTGTGTTCACCATTGAAGGTAAATTTTACTTGTTTTGTATGTCTTTTGTAAACCTCTTTTCCCAAGTGAAATTGTTTTTCTCATTTTGTTTAACAACTTTACTTGTATTGCTGATGATGACATTAACCAATATCATTAATTAAGTTTACTAAGATATGTTAGACTACAAAATATAAATTGATTTTACAGTATCCTTTATATATGTTAGACAGATTATGAACAATTAGAGAACTGTGAAGCCATGGAGCAATAATACAGTACATATTATCATTAAAAAATAAAAATAATACTTTGTCAGGAGCTGGATGTGTTCTATACATGGTTAGATTACTGAATTTGAAAAGGCAGCTTTGTAATTGTTGCCTCGTATAACTTGAAATCTTGTTTAATCCTTGGGGATAAATCCTTGTGTGGATATTCCTTGTAAACAGACTTGTTTTTTTTATTTCTGCTCCACAAACACATTGAGTTAGGCTGACTGGCTGCTCTAAACCTGCTCTTGGCTGATTGCGATTGTGTGTAAAAATTCACTCTGTGACGGCCTGTCATCCTTGTTTACAACAATACAACAAATGCTACCAGCAGTCCTTGATCATGAAAAAAGGAAAGTGTCTAAAACGGTGGATTTTATGATAAAGCTTAGTCAGTCCTGTGCAACATGGAAGCTATTGACAGTGTGCTACATTTTAATAAAGCCATGAATATACTGTACATCTGAGAGAGTGTAACCTATTTTGTACCTGAGATTCCTCCTCTTGATCAAACATAAGCAATCTTAGAGAAAAGAGGAGAACATCCTAAAATATCACTGCATACCTCGGTGTAAACAGCTAAGCCTGTCCCGGCAGTATTGTAATAATTCATGCAGCATGTCAGTGCCATTCTGATGTTTAGAAAATTTATTTTGACATCATAAGGTAAACGAGTGTTAAGAATCACCTTTAGCCTTTTCCATAACCATTCCATTTCCTGATGATGAGTATATATCCTATTTTTGCTGTTTGTCCAGTCGCTGTTTTTGTACTTTTGCCAAATTTCTGCCTAAACCTCCACCCTAACATGGTTTCTTAGTTACAACATTTTAATGTTGCAAGACTATAGTTCTGTTGCTGTAAAAGTTTCCATTGCTGTCAAGAGCAAAATTTGCTGAAGCAAAGAGATGCTTGTAGTATTCTTCAGATTCTTAAGTTAAATCATTTATTAAATGCATCAGAAGTTTACTCAGTGTGGTATTAAAAGTGGTAGTGGAAGTAAGTGCACTTCAAAAACATTTAGGGTTTTGTCTTTATTTAAAAATGTAACATTAGAGATTAACAAATACAAATATTTAACATTATGTCTGAAATTTAAATCGAGCCCAACCCTTGAAGTGTTCATGATGGACAGTAATACAAATATTTAACATTATGTCTGAAATTTAAATCGAGCCCAACCCTTGAAGTGTTCATGATGGACAGTTGCTTCAATCATTCATATAAAGACATATTTAAACACTGCTCATAAACACAATCAATTATAAATGAATCATACTATAATATAATGTCAAGGTGTAGATTAAAAATCAGTAAACAGATCCAATAAAACCAGGTTTAAATCCAAGGCAGGAAGCAATTCTAAAAACTCACACCTCCTTCACAGTTAGAAACGCCGAATGGCTTCTGTGTGACAAAGAAGTTCATCTTTAGCTACTGGCAGAGAATGCTTTGGTGTAATCTGAAGGCCCCAAGTTCAAGTCCCACTGCCGCTGTGTCTGAAAGGATGAACAGCTGAGAGGAGGTTGTTGGCCTGGGTGAGTTCCCCAGCAGTCATTGATTGTAAAAGCAATGAAATTATGGAATCACATTTTAACAAGGACAGTCCACAGCACTGACAATAACTCTTGCATCATTCAAAAAAGAGAAAATATTAAAGAGACACTTGTTTGCACAGTTAGATTACCAATTTAATTCCCAGTCACACTTGGGCTGATTCCACACAAGACCACGGTATTCAAAAAAGCATTGTAAACCAAGAAAGAGCACCATACAATATGTTTTAAAATATACCCAATGAATTCTTTCTTTACATTAATGGCATTTTACTATTGCTGTCTTGTAACATGGTGTGTGCCATGAAAACCTTTGTTTGGGTTGGCCCTTATCAATATCTTTGCTTTGGAAATAACTTTGTAGAAGTTGTTTTTTTAACTATCAAACAAGGATTTGCCTATGCAGTACTTTATCTTATACTGCTCCTTAACATACGAAATACAGTATGTGTAAAATATATTGCTACCAATATACATATATTATAAAATACGTTAATATTATAATTATAATTGCCCCCTGCTTGCTTCGCTCGTCCACCCCATTCCCTCATGGGGCTCGCTACACACCAGCCACTTCACATCTCTGCCTCTCACGTTGTAAAGAGGGGGGCTTAACGCACACTAATGAGATGCAGTCGGTCCTCTGAAACCCCTCTTAAACGGTGATACAATGGGAAACAAATACATTTTTTTTACCTCCTCTATGCTCAATCAGCTGACTTGCTGCTGCTGCTTGTGCCATGCTGCATGATCTGCATGTTGCCCAGTACTTCGAACATTTAACAGCCTATACAGCAGCTGTCCTCGTTGTCTCGAGGGACTTTTAAAGTGTCTCCGAGAAAAAAGCACGTCTCGATGCAAGATTTTTTTTATATAATAGAGAGATATTTAAATTATTGCCATTTTTGTATAGTATATTTTCCCAAATACAAAAATATACTTCTCAATATATTTTAAAATACTTGGAATAATATACTTTTAACACATTTTACAAAATATATTGCTATGTATTTTAAAATATAATGCGAATTTGATTTATACTATACAATATATGTTAGATTATTTGGATATTTAAATATATTTTTGTGTATTATGGTACATCCATCCATCCATTATCCAACCCCCTATATCCTAACTACAGGGTCACAGGGGTCTGCTGGAGCCAATCCCAGGGTGCAAGGCAGGAAACAAACCCCGGGCAGGGCACCAGCCCACCACAAAGCAAGCGCACACACATGAAAATATAGAATTGCCAATGTACCTAACCTGCATGTCTTTGGACTCTGGGAGGAAATCCATGCAGACACGGGGAGAACATGCAAACTCCATGCAGAGAGGACCTAGGAAGTGAATCCTGGTCTCCCAACTGCGAGGCAGCAGCACTACCCACTGCACCACTGTGCCGCCCTGTTATGGTACATTCTAAAAATATAAACCAAGCATTGAAAATATCATCCAATAGATACAAGTTGCTCTTTCGTATACTGAGATATTTTCTGGACCAAATTACACTTTGACATGCTTATGAATTAAGACATTTTATTAAATTTTACTACATTTTCTTTATACACCTTTGTGTTTTTGTAGCCAGTTTGGGAGGTTTTCTAGTCCTATAGTTTAATTATAGATTCAGTTTTTTTTTCTTTTAATTACATGCTGTTTTTTCTAGAAATGATTTTGGATTGTTTTCTGCATCATTTTGTTTTTCTCAGGTGCCGACATTTTGTGGATCCCATTGCTATAATGAGTCCTCCAGTTGATGTGTTGATGTGGGAAGTGTTCACAGCAGTCATGACTTTGACCTCATTAGGTCATTAGTTTAAATGGTTGGTTTTATCTGAGTTTGCTGATACAAAACACTTTTTGATTTTTGTCCTTTTCCTTTTTTTTCTTTTTTTAAGTCCTTCTGGTTCTGACATTTACCTTTGAAATTTTTTAATTACGGTTTTTGGTTCTCATTTTGCTTTTGACAAAAGAGCATTTGATCTTTTGGTTTTGACCTTTATTTTTTGGTTACATCTTTTCTCCACATTCTTCTCAAAATTCTTGCTGGAAAAATCTATCGTTAACAGACAAAGCAAAAATTGTAAAGCCAGTATTAACCTCAGACATGTAAGCATTAAGGTTGTAACCAACAATGTTTTTTTGTTCAGCATCTTTTTGCAAATGATTATTAATAGTAAATGTTTTCAAGTAAATTGTATCTAAAGAGCTTTTTAATTCTTCAGTATTCTTGCTTTTTGATATACTGCATTATTATAATTGCTGCTGGTTGCTTGTAATTTGAATATGCTATATGAGAATCTTAAACTTTACCAATAGAAAATTTGCTTAAGGACAATTGCTCAGATATTCCAGACACCCTTCATATTAAAAAATTTAACCAAACACCTTTATAGACTAATGTTAGATAGATACTGTATATGTTTAACAAATTTCAAGCTTTAAAGAGCATGCATGAGCACTGCATTCAAAAAATCAGTGTTCCTGTTGAGCTTTAAACATAATACAATATTTAACACAGATCTATGATAAACTTATCTAATTTTGTAGTATACTTTACCAATTATAACATATACTGTATTTTGGTTTAGCTGTTAATCTTTTCTGCATGGCTCCTGATTTTTATATTTAAATATGTATGAAGGTGGAAATCTAGCATTACTAATTTTTAAAGCATTGCTCTTAAAAGCAGAATTGGGCAGTTTCATATCATATTACAAATATAACATTTATTTCAATTTATAATGTATCAATGACATGTACAGTATATCTGGTGTCTGGTCGTGTATGGAAGCAGCAGTCATTACAGTTAAACAATCCTAGTGTTAGTTATGTGAGTGATGTAGTGATTAGCACCACCCAGTTATGTCAATCTGGGTTTGAGTTTTAGGATCAGGCCTTGCCTGCGTGGAATCTGTTGTTCTCTATATGTCCTTATGGGCTCTCCGCAGTAGTTTAGTCTTCCTCACACATCCAAAAGATATTTAATGTTAGGTAAACTGGTGACTCTAAACTCTTTGAGAGAGTGCAGATGTGCATATCACACACAGGTGCCCTTGCATAGGTGGTTTCCACCTGTGCTCATTGTTGCCATGGAAGGAAAAAGATCTGATTGGAATTAGTGAGTTAGAAAATGAAGAAAATTAGTTAGGGAGAGATGAATAGGAAAGAATGTTTTGGTATTTAATGTTAATGGCCATAATCCAAATGTGGTCAAGGATTCTAGCCTGGTTGGAGTATAGGAACACTGATACCCACCCTGTCCTCTGGGGATACTCTTCAGTTTATGAAATGTATACACACAAGAGGATTGGGTTTTGCCATCTTTAAATTGATCTAAAGTGGACAGTTGTTATTATATACTTATATCCCACAAATTAAGATGATATTAGAATTTTTGAAAGACTAAAGCCTTTTTGTACTGTACATATTGGGTAAGCATTTGTCATGCAATAATGTATCTTGTTGGTAGTTACTTTTTGAATAATTGTAAGAGTATGTTTTTTTAGAAGTCATAGTCATTACTAAATGTGAATATGTGAGTGCATCAGTCCACCAAGAATATTGGCAAGGTACAAAAATATGTTTAATTTGTAGTACTAGTAATACACTGTAATGGGAGGGATAAACATGCAAATTACATAAAATATGGACAAAACCTAGAGTCTCAAGTCCATGTTCATGAGGTGGTACGGCTTATCCACCAACCCACCACAGGACTGCTCAAAAGCCCCTCCTTTACCTCCTAGCATTGTCTCTTTCTCTCGCTGTCATCCTACTAACCAAAATCTTTAACACAAAGCAACAGACTGAAGGCTTTATGTTGAATCTGAGAACATCAGACCGATCCAACAAACCAAACACTTGAAAGCTTTACATTGGGGTCAGCTGCTGTACAAGACCATTTCTTGTTGTAAATCAATGTGTGAAGAGAAGAAGACAAGAAATCTGTAATCATTTATGAACACGTTTTTCCAAGAGAGTGGAGACCACACAATAAATTACTCCTTTCACTGTCACTTTCTCCGGATCCTCTGTCATTGACAAAGTCTTAAATATTGCTTGATCCTGATGCTTTTAGATATCCTGAAACATGAAATATGCACATTTAAATGTGATCTATAATTTCAAAATCTGGCTGTAAACAACTTAAGAGCCCTGGTCCAGGTGACTTGATTGGTCATTGTACATTATTAAAAATGATTTGACCAAAAAATTGCATATATATACTAATTTAAGCCTAATTTGTCAATATTCATTGTGTGATGTCTGAGATAATGAACAGTCCTTACAATTATCAGGTATATATTTATATCCTTTCATTTTTTTCTTCTTCTTTTTTTTGAATGAATGCAGAAAGAACAATACAGAAACTATGCCTGACAGCAGTTAATTTCATCACTGGCCTTAGCAACCTCTTCATGGCTGTCATTCCTCTGCGTTTATTGCTCTTCCAGCTGTGTTACAGTATTTTCCATGCATGCAGAGTCAGTATTCATCTTGTTCATATGTGGTATCATGATTACCGACATCGACATCTTCTCTCTCAAATCATGAATATGTCTTCCTTCCCAGGCAATATTAGCACTGGTGATCATGCTCAACATTTCTTCAAAGCAAGGTGTCATGATGATCAAGCTGGCCAGCATTTTTGCAAGTCCTTCTATCATTTAATGAAATCCCTGAAGCAAATGTGCGAACTTTTACTGCAGTTACTGAAAGTGATACCACCAGCCTGTTATTTTGTATTGTACCTTTTGGAAAGCATTTTCTTCTTTGTACTCAGCTCAGTGAATCCAGTTAAAGCATCCATGAAAGGTCTGAATGATGAAAGTCCAAGTGAAAGCATCCATGAAAGGTCTGAATGTCTAATAAATCATGGATAAAAAGAGAATGAATGAAAAAGTTAGTTTGGTACTAAAACATATCTGAAGAATACCTTTACTTCAGAAATATATCCAGAAATGAGAATTAATAGCTCTTACAAATTGTTCAGTAAAAGATCTTATGTGTGTCATGATTACCAACATCAACGTCTTCTCTCTAAAGTCATTAATCCTTTGTTCCCAAACAATATGTATACTGGAGATCATACTCAGCATTTCTTCCAAATAAGGTGTCATGATGATCAAGCTGTACAGAATATTTCCAAGTTCTCCTATCATCTAATGAAGGTCCTGACTCAAATGTGCAAACTTTCATTGCAGTTTCTGAAAGTGATACCACCAGCCTGCTATTTTGTATTGTACCTTTTGGAAAGGATATTCTTCTTTGTACTCAGCTGAATGAGTCCAGTTAAAGCATCCAATGAAGTTCTGAATGGTTCAAGTCCAATAAATCATGGATACCAAGAGAATGAATGAAGAAGTTAGTTTGATACTAAACACATCTGCAAGATTCCTTTACTTCAGAAATAAATACAGAAATGAGAATTAATAAGTTAATAAGTACAAAATGTTCAGTAAAAGATCTTGTGTGTGTCTTAAGCATTTATTCATGATTTTCTACAATATATAGGCATGTTTTGCTATGCATGTACAGTATCCAGACTTTCAAGAAATGCACTCCTGTACTCAAGGTATTCAATTCATCTATCCAATACCTGTATATGTTTATATGTATATGTATATGTATATGTTTTCCAGTTGAGAGGCATGAGGAGCTGGTGACTGTTCTGGTAGAAAAATAATGCCCCAGTCCATCTAAATTTAATTAAATTTATTTAACACACATCCACTTGTATACTTCATGAAACATACACTATTATCAATGTAGAGAAGTTTAAATTAATTACAAAATTACATGTGCCGTTTGTTTCCTGCCTTGCACCCTGTGTTGGCTGGGATTGGCTCCAGCAGACCCCCGTGACCCTGTAGTTAGGATATAGCGGGTTGGATAATGGATGGATGGATTACATGTGGCAAACACAAAACGTTCAGTACTTAGAGCATAAACACATATGCAATAAACACATCAAAATACAGAAAAATATACAGACTTTAGTAAACTAATCTGGTTATTAAAGCATCTAAATGACACAAGAGAAAAGAAAGCAACATAAAAAAAGAAAAGTATACCCCCAATTCCCCTCTGTACTCTGGGTGAATGTGACAAATGTTTTCCATTGTCAAAGACACATTCACACAAACATTACATTTCAGGATATGATTATCAGTGCACCAAGTAGCGTTCAGAAGCAGAGCCGTCCTCCATGGTTAAACCTCTCTGTCAGTCCCAGGTGTGTGTTGTGGGATCTGATTCACATTCCACAATTTGAATGAAGAAGTCTGAAAATTGATGAATGGAAGGATTATTATATCTGATATGGACTGATAGACTATGTTCAGCTAAAGCATCTCTAACCAACACAAACTGTTCATATAATACTCTTTGGACTTTTAGAGTTTATACTCCTAACAGTGTCCAAAACACCTTGATTTTTATTAGCATTTCAGTATTCCACTCATTTTGTGAAGTTGCTGTCTCTCACTTTAGTAATCACAATACTTTTGTACATTGTTCAATAAGCTCCACTTCTTTTTCTCTTATTCATTTCTTTTCACTTTTTCTTACATTTAAATTTTTTAACGCCATACATCCAAAGTATGTACTTTTAAAAGTGTGATGAAATCAGTACTAGAACATTGTAATTACTTTTCTGCTTGTAATTAATAATTACACCATTTGCAACCCCCAACATGATTGAGAAAAATAGAGGTGTAAATGAATAATGTCAGGATTTATCATGGTACAAATTAGATAGCTTTCTGATGCTTCAAAACAAATGGACAAATTAAAGTCTCATCTTACCCTGTAGGGAAGGCTCAGTGTTCAGTGATCATCCATCTATGTGTTCAAAGGATGTTGGAAGAAACACAACAAAAATGCTAAAACCTTCATCAGCTGAAATCATAACTCCTCCTATCTTCTTCTTCTTATTTCTGCTGCTCCTGTTAGGGGTTGCTACAGTGGATCATCTTCTTCCATATCTTTGTCCTCTGCATCTTGTTCTGTTACACCCACCACCTGCAGGTCCTCTCTCACCACGTCCATAAACCTTCTCTTAGGCCTTCCTCTTTTCCTCTTCCCTGGCAGCTCTACTGTATTGTTAACATCCTTTTTCCAATATACCCAGCATCTCTCCTCTGTACATGTCCAAATCATCGCAATCTCGCCTCTCTGACTTTGTCTCTCAACCGTCCAACGTGAGCTGACCCTCTAATGTACTCATTTCTAATCCTATCCATCCTTGTCACACCCACTGCAAATCTTAGCATCTTTAACTCTGCTACCTCCAGCTCTGTCTCCTGCTTTCTGGTCAGTGCCACCGTCTCCAACCCATATAACATAGCTGGTCTCACTACTGTCCTGCAGACCTTCCCTTTCACTCTTTCTGATACCTATCTGTCACAAATCACTCCTGACACTCTTCTCCAATTCTCTTTTTTACCTCTCTTCCACAATCCCCATTACTCTGTACTGTGGATCCCAAGTATTTCAACTCATCCGCCTTCACCAACTCTACTCCGTATGTCACCATTCCACTGACCTCCCCCCTATCAATGATGAAGTATGTAAATAATATCACAGTGAAGAGCTTCCTAAAATGGTCCTGCCAACAGACATTTTAGATGGATAAGCAATGATGTGCTGTTTTAGAACCTCTTTCTAACATCCTTCATATTCTAATTTTCTAATACAGTCTGGATTTGTTTCACTCTACTGTTTGTTTCAGGCATTTTCTTTAGTAATACTCTTCAATTACTGGTAACTTTTGTGATTGCTCTCTTTCATTAAAATACTATAATAATAAAGATTTACTGATTGATGTTTGTGATTACAATGAGCTAAATTTCATTTTTTAAACATGCTTAAGAAAAGCTAAAAATGTACAGTATACTCAAGCCACTGATTAAAATGTTTTCCCAGTAACTATTAATTAGTTCATTTTGTTGCCAACTGAAGATTAAGCCAACATTTTTTTTCTCGCTTCTTGGAATGATCTTCACTCCACACCCAAGAAAATTAACATTTCAAACTCTTCAGATGTGTCACCTCTAGGACTGGTAACTTCTGGAGTATAATCTCTGGCCCCTGCAACTCAGAACTGAATTAAGCTGTTGCAATAATGGCTAAATGGGTGTGTAAGGGGTTTCACATTAAATGTATTGCTTGATTATGTTACTACATTTTTTCGTAAAACTAATATCCTATTGTACACACAGTTATTTATATCTATCCATCTTCCTTTTTCCAATCCAGTTTGCACTATTCCATTACAGGATTGTGATGAGCAAATTTTCATCTCAGAAACATGAGTTGCATGAGTTGGAGGGCAGGAATTAACTCTTTGTGACCTTTCCTATGGCAAAATGTACTAGAAAACGAAATAAATAAAGCTGACCTGCTGAGGACATATAATGGAATTAATTTCACACAGAGAAGGCTGCAGGTTTCTAAGATACACATTTACTATGGACCACACTACATTCTAAAAAGTAAAGGTGCCATGGTGGTTCTTCAAAGAGATGTTATATTTGTGGGTGGAGTGGTGACTCTGAGGCTAAAGATCTGTGCTGGTATCTGGAAGGTTGCCGGTTTGAATCCGGTTGCTGCCAAAAGCGATTCTACTCTGTTGGGCCCTCAAGCAAGGTCCTTAACCTGCAATTACTCCAGGAGCTCTGTACAATGACTGACCCTGTGCTCTGACCCCAAGGATATGCAAAATTAATCAATTCCTAATGTAAGAAATTGTATAACACAAATAATTAACAAAAAAAAAAAACACCATTCTTGATTCCCAAAAGACCCAACCAATTAGAGGATCCAGAAAGAACATTTATTTATCTATTTATTTATTTATTTATTTTTTTATTCAGTTCTGTAACAGGCTCCATAAAGTAAATAACTATGAATAGATGGTTACAGATTTGTGAAATACCAATGATTTCATGAAATCTTGATTTGAAAAGGACTGTTGCTACTTATAATCACACAGGCTAAGTTTAGGTTCTCTTAATCTGTTGGTGCCCAGCTAAGTAGCCTGCCACACATTAAGGATTTCAGTTTTTTTCTAACATATTAGGAAGTTTTTCATAGTACAAACAACCAACTTCATATGCAAAGAACCCTTGCCATAATAAAATAGTGATTTATCAAACAATAGTTCTACAAGGAACCACACAGCCTAGTAAAGAACCATAAAGTGCCATTAAAGAACCAGTATTTTTAAGAGTGTACTATGTTTTTGCTTAAAAACACAGATATTTGTCACTGTTTTCACCTTTTGCTCACACTACAATACCATTTGCAACCCAAGAAACTAATACTTTTGAAAACGCTCTCCAGAGCCAAATACCTTTGAAAACACCAGTGCAGCATTTCAGTGTGGATGGAAAAAATAAGACTTCTGAAAACACAGACTCCAGTCATGCTGCAGTTCGTTCCTGCTCTTTACAACATCCCATTTCCCGATTTTTCACCCTTCACAGAAGAAAAACATATTTCAACAAAGTGAACATACAGGGTGGTCCAGATCTAATTATGCAGATCCAGATCGTCTGGATGACTTTGATTTATGTGGGGACAATTCCAGTTTGGCGCAAAGACGATTCTTCATGTCGTCAGTTCGCACACTTCTCAATGGTCCGAGATTTTTCAGGTGATATTCTTTGTAATAAACTTAATAAGTTTTAGCGTAATGAAAATTGCATACTTAGATCTGGACCACCCCCTTGCATAATATATTGGGTGGCGACATTGGAATATCGGCTTGTGATACTTCTCGCACTACAAGACAGTTGACAGAAATTCTTCAGACCATACAACATCTCAATAATAAGATGCAATTGGGCATCACATCCCCTCTCATACTGCACATGAAATGATTGCTGATGAAGTTGAATTTTGAGCCAAATCAGGCTTAAATCAACCTTAAAATCATGTCAGTATTGCTCAGTATATGCCCAGTTTTAGACATCTATGCTGTGCTCATACCTAGAGTAGACAGACAAAAATATATTCATAAATGATGTGAAAAGGCTAGCATGGACATAGATTGTTTTCTTTTAAAAAGACCATTTATTTTCCTATCTTTCACACACAGGATTTTACTTCCATACTTTCATAGTTTTTTCTTTGAACCATTTTAGTGGTCGTTTATTATATCATTGGTGTGTGATGTCACATATCACAGTGGAACCAACAAAAAACATATTTACCATGAACAATATGGTGGCATCCATAAAAAGATGGTTAAAAGAAATTAAATAAAGTTGTCATACTAATCAAGAATATCATACTAATCATACTAATCATTATAATAATCAAGCACATTTTGACAACAACACATCAACACAATAGTTCACAAATAACTAAATAAAAACATCAAAACCAGACACTCTAGAAATAATCAAAGAAAATGGTTCCAGCTTGTTACACATGGGATTCTGAGAGTTATTAACAATGCATCCTACTGGGGTATTTTAGTGGTTCAGTAGAGCACAAATGACCACCTGCATGAATGCGATAAGGTGGAATTGAGCTAAATCTGGAGGATATACTGCTTTAGGGTGACTTTGCTGAATAGACTGTTCATGTATAGACTGTGCATAACAAACACCAGACTCAAATTCATCATTACAAATACTTGTACCTTGTAAGTAACTAGAGCAATGGTCTGTGACCATTTTGTAGTTTGTGGCATCCAATCTGAGGCCAGATATTGAGAAGTGGAGTTGTCCCTGAAGTAGCCAACAGGCAGAACCAGCATTTGAATGATATTTTCCATTCCCACTTGCCCAGCATTGATGTTTTTGCACCAATTGAAGTTGTAGTTATTCCTTTACTGATAATCAAGAGACATATTGTGTTGCTATAAACCTTTCAGAACAAAAGGCTAAAGGATCTGAAATTGTCCTCACTATAGAACTACAGGCATACAGGCATATATGGAGGATTCTTTTGATGTCCTTTAGCTCCTTGTTATCTATTTTCTAGCCCTGCAATTAACTTAGCAGCTGGACTATTCCCAATACATTCAAAATTATTTTCTTAAGCCCTGGTGATAGGCTATATCTAGTGTGGTCTCAATGTTGGCATGATTTCTACCAGAAAACATAATTATGGAAACTAAAAATTGTCTAATGAGCTAAAGTGTTACACTCAATAAACAAGGCAGCCACTATAAATATAAATATTGCATAAATATAATCATAATATATAAAGTTATTCCATTCTTATTCCACCCTCAAACTCATTGGGTTATGGCACAAGACAGAAACTCTAATGTACATTAACTCAATCTACTGGGAAAATTATAACTAATCATCTTCCTCATTTTTCAAGGAAATAATCACAGCTTGCTCAAACTTTCTATTTTATACATCTTCACTTATCTTCTGAATTTTCAGGGAAGGTGAGAAAAAATAATTAAAGGCTTACTTCAAGGCAAAACACAAATATTTAAGTTCAAATTCAAGAGGCCTTATAGTCATACCATCTATACTCAGAGCAACAGTAAAAACCTTCTGTCAGTAGGAGCCCAGGAAGTTAAAGAAGAATGCCAGTCAACTCCTTCTGGTATATGAACTAAACTCCTGTTCTACTGTATATCTGTTACAATGTTTGTCCATATAATTACTATCTTGTGATGTGTATGCATACTGTTTTTAGTTGTACTTTAAGTTTCAGAATCCAATGTAAATGCTTGCTTACCTAAAGGATTTTGAAAAATAATTTTTAACTTGGTTAATTAATTATCAGTTTTGCATTTGACAATTTTGTCCAGCAGGTGGCGCTAGCTCCCTGGGAAGGGGTTCTTTCGTGATCCTGGTACAAGCTGAAATTCAGTCAATTAGTTTGGAATGCAAATGGGGGAAGGTGCAAGTGGATGCCTGCCTCCCTGTTAAATCTGCATTCTTAACAGGCCTGGTGTGCCACTGAAGCCTAGCAGAATGGGGAATGCCCACCTGTTTTCTTTGAATTGTGTGTTGCTAAGCCAAACTGACCTGAACTCAGGAGTGAAACTGACAAATACACTAGATTTTAGACTAAAAGATGAAGAAGCAACCATTGAGCCCTCTCAATTACTCCATGTGCAAGATATGCAACAATCCAACAGGTGGTGCAGAGACTCATAAATGGTCAGTGGCCTTAACACTTACCAACGTTTTAGTCTCAGCTTTGCATACAAGTAGTTTGGAAACAAATTCTAGTTACACTTAATGTGTCTTTCTATTTGCCGATATCTGGTTGCTTGACATAATCATGAAACTGCAAAGGCAATTTGATGTCTCTCCTATCTCCTTACACCCCTTTCTCTGTTTTTTTGTATAAACTACTATTAAACACGAATTGTTCTTCAGTTCATCTAGTAATGTATATCTTATTGTTGTGAAACATAAAATAAGGTGTAATAAAGTAAGATTACAATGGGAGGCCAACATGATGTTGAGGAAATTCTGAGTGCAAATCACCTGAGACAAAATGTGAACTGACATGGGGTTTCTTTCAATTATTATAATATCTACTAAGTAGAAAAGGGTTTGAAATCTTCTGTCAGCCTGTTCCTAAATATGTTAAATTGTTTGGTTTAATGCTTTGGATGAGACAATTGGCACCATCTCTTGGTATTCTCTGGGAATTGTAGAAAAAGATTGCCTCCCTGTGAAACATGTATCATTCCAAATGACAGACTACAGTCGTTCCTGCAAAATCCTTTACCTCAGAAATTGATAAATATTCCTGCTGAACCCTTATGCCCACTACCTGTCAGCCTATTAAATCCTTTTGCTTATCGTATATCTTTTGATGAAACACTTAGTGACATTAGGATGTATAATGTTATCTACAATGACAAGCCAGATTAACATTTAGAGAAATCTTAACATATGTTTTCAGACAAGCAAATTAGGGACTTTCAAAAGTGCATTTGAAACATCTCCTAGTAAGTTTACTCCTGTATGACTAAAAGTGGCACTTGACTAACCAATGATACTCTGAAGTCAGAATTTTCGATGTGACCCACTGTCTTGATGTTATTAGTAAGCAGAAGATATTTGAATCAGTGTGTTTATGTGGCCAGGTGCACTGACAATCAGTAAAGCCATGCCTAGGGTACCTGGAGCAGCCTGTCAGAGTTCCTTTTTCTGAAGTAAAGAAAAGTCATCTGAAGTCTTTTTGTGTTTATATCTTTTTATTGGGAAGTAATCAGTGGAGGAAGTCTCTGATGTCCCTTGTGGATCCACGTGGCGTCTCTGGTTATCTGTTTTGGGCATGGTTGGGTTGGCTCATTGGGAAATTAAATTTTCCTTTCTGGGCATATTCCTGACTGGAAAATATCAGAGTAGGTCTTGAGGAATTCAAAGTTTTATTGATTTATTTTTTTAAAGATTTCTTGTGTTCTTCAAGTATTTTGTGTAAGAATGTATTATAGAGTGAAAGATTCAAATGTACAGAAAACATCAGGCAAAATGAAAAGAAAATACATTACATAATTTCTTCATACTCAGTTGTACTCAGTCATTTTCTATGAGATATGGTTTAATTCATATGAGCTTTTCCAGATGTGTTGCAAAACTGACTGCGCAAAAGTAATTTTCTCAAAGAAGATAAAAATGCATAAATGGTGGGTCGTTGTTTGAATGGCCATCTTTGTAATGCAAAGGAACAATTACAATACATCATTTCATGCATGAACAGGTTAGGCAAGAGTTTAACCATCCATCCATTTTCCAACCCGCTGAATCCAAACACAGGGTCACAGGAGCCAATCCCAGGGCACTAGGCAGGAACCAATCCCAGGCAGGGTGCCAACCCACCGCAGGACACACACAAACACACACTAGGGCCAATTTAGAATCGGCAGTCCGCCTAACCTGCATGTCTTTGGACTGTGGGAGAAAACCGGAGCACCCGGAGAAAACCCACGCAGACATGGGGAGAACATGCAAACTCCACACAGGGAGGACCCGGGAAGCTAACCCGGGTCTCCTAACTGCGAGGCAGCAGCACTACCACTGCGCCACCGTGCCGCCCTAAGAGTTTAACTATAATAAGAAATCTGCAAAACTATTAACATCAAACTCCTACCTCAGCCAAAGTAAAACACCTTACTTTAAGAAACTGAAGCATGACTGTGGCTACTGCAAGAGTTGCTATTCACACATGCAGTATCTGCAATATCTGGGTTTCTCCATCCAATAAGCCAGTCGCCATCACAATCAAATGACACCTTTGCAAAAATATCCTGGACACTCCATAAGAGCAGTGATGATGAATAATGTTTTTCAAACTTGACAGACAAATGTAAGCATCAATTATCTGCCAAGAGGTTGGACTAACATGCATCCAACAAAACCATGTCTAATTGTTCATTTATAATTCAGTGCTCTTTCTGCATCAGTTAAGTCTCTTAAAAGGACTGTAAATGGTCAAGCCTCACTAAATAAAAGCACAGTGCAGAGGAGCAGAGGCAGCATACAAAAGAAACATGTTCAACTCACTGAAGCAAAAAGTTCACTGATCACTAATGCATATCAGATGAATTTAATTTCAGTAAGAGAGGACCACTAAGTGAGACCTCAAAGACCAATTAGACTGATATCTGTTGGTATCCTCTGGTTTATTTAACCATTGGTTCATATTTTGTACATGTTGTTTACAGAATTTATCTCTTATTTTTTCATTTTACGCAATGCCCTTTTGAACTTCCATTGTTGTTGCCATTTTGTTAATCTTTTACTCTACCTATGGCTGTTGTTAGGGATGTGACCTGAGTCTATGTGGTGTTTGATATCATCGCACCATCAATATAAAACATGGCTGACAAAAAATAGTAAATTAAATGACTCCAGCACATCACACACAGAATCCTGACATTTAGTTGCAGCATAGCCCTACTGGAGTATTACAGTAGATTTTCTGCAGGAGTGTGATAAGGTGCAATTGACCTAAATCTGAAGGGTGCACTGATGTAGGATTTCTTTTCTAGGCATAGACTTTTCATAACAAACACCAGTTCCAAACTCAATGTTACAAAGCAGACTGGGTTGTGGTCTATGACAGGAAGTGGGGAAGGCCCTAGAAATGGCTAAAAGACAGAACCAACAGTTGACAGACCAGTTGACCTGTTTGCTTATCATTGGTGTTTGTGCACTTGCTGAAGTTATAGTTAATCCTTAGCTAGTAATAGTGGAATAGGATGAATTTCCCTGTGAATTGCCAAGTTTCTTAATCTTTTACTGTACTTATGGCCATTGTTAGGCATGTGACCTGTTTCTGCATGGTGTATTTCTTCATGACAAATCATGGCAGCACTGTTCTGTAGGAATCAGGTAGAAAATTCTTTGTTAGTTGTGGTAATTATACTTCAAAAAACTACAAGATATTGGTGTTCCACAAGGATCTATCCTGGGTCCAGTGCTCTTTTCGATCTACATGCTTCAATTAGGTCATAACGTGAGCTACCACACACAACACACAACTGTAACTGTAGTGACTGATGACCCCAACTCTCTTTTCTCGCTGACACAATGTCTTACTTGTGTTTCTGAATGGATGAGTAGTAATTTCCTCAAACTCAATAAGGAGAAATTGGAAATCTTAGTGACTGGCAAAAATGGATATAATATGGGATTAGAAATAAACTCGATCTATTAGGCTTAAAAGTCAAGACAGAGGTAAAGAATTTAGGGGTAACTATTGACTCTGACCTTTAAATCACATATTAATCAGATTACTAGGACAGCATTTTTTCACTTAAGAAATATAGCAAAAGTTAGACCTCTTATAACTTTGCAAGATGCTGAAAAATTAGTTCATGCTTTTGTTTTCACTCAACTAGATTACCGTAACGTACTCCTCTCAGGACTACCCAAAAAAGACATCAATCAATTGCAATGAGTGCAGAATGCAGCTGCTAAAATCTTAACTAGGAAAAGAAAATCCGAGCACATCTCTCCAGTTTTGATGTCACTACACTGGTTACCTGTGTCATTTAGAACTGACTTTAAAGTACTTCTTATGGTTTACAAAGCCTTAAATAATGTCACTTCACCCTAACTACAAAGAGGACTATTTCATTTATGTTAGGTAGAATGCCCAGAGGGGACTGGGCGGTCCCGTGGCCTGGAACCCCTGCATTTTTTTTTTCTTCAGCCGTCTGGAGTTTTTTTTTTTTTTTTTTCTGTCCACCCTGGCCATCGGACTCCTTTTCTATGTTAACTAATGTTGTCTTATTTTAATTTCTTATTTTGTCTTTTATTTTTCTTTTCTTCATTATGTAAAACACTTTGAGCTACTTTTTGTATGAAAATGTGCTATATAAATAAATGTTGTTGTTGTTGTTGTTGTATATTTCAGAATGTCTTTCACCTTACACTCCAAATTGTAACCTTAGACCTTTAAATGAGTGTCTGCTTAGAATTCCATGAGCTAAACTTAAAAGAAGTGGTGAGGCAGCCTTCTGCTGTTATGCACCTAAAATCTGGAATAGCTTACCAATACAAATTCGCCAGGCTATTACAATGGAGCACTTTCAAAAAACTGCTAAAAACCCATTATTTTAATATGGCTTTCTTATAGCTTCATTTTAGTGTAACTCTGATATTCTGTATATGCATTTAATTATTATTTTTTCATAGCTCCAAAATCTGTACTAACCTCTACTTTCTCTGCTGTTCTTTTTCCGGTTTTCTGTGTTGGCGATCTACACCACCACCATCTGATGAAAACACCATGGAGTCCCTACATTGATGGATTGAAGGCCAGAGGTCCACATGACCATCATCGTCTAATTCTTCCACATGGAGCCTGAAAACCATGAGGACTGATTGAGATCATTTATGTTAGGTAGAATGCCTAGTGGGGGCTGGGTGGTCTCATGGCCTTGGAACCCCGCAAATTTCGTTTTTTTTTTTCTCCAGTCGTCTGGAGTTTTTCTTTCTTTTTTCCGTCTTCTCTGGCCATCAGACCTTACTTTATTCTTTGTTAATTAGTATTGTTTAATTTTATTATTTTATTTTTTCTTTCTTCATCTTGTAAAGCACTTTGAGGTACATAATTTGTATCAAAACATGCTATATAAATACATGTTGTTGTTTTTGTATTTTCTATCAATCAAACAATTACTTAATTCCACCTATTATATAAATTCTTGCCCTAAATACAGAATGCTAAAAAAAACACAGAAGAAGATGTGCAGAGCATAAGACTGACAAGGTTTCATTTAAGGAAAGTATTATTTCATATTTTTTAAATCTCCAGAATAGAGAGCAGTGCAGTACAGCTTTCTTTTTCTTAATAGTCTGCTTTGTGAAATTACACAATATTGGCGCAGCAAGAGAGGATTTGCTGAAAGCACTTATATTGACAGGAGTGTGCAGTTTTCTATTTTCTGTTTTTATAAGATTGTGACATGGTGGCTTAACATATAATACCAATGCAAGAGTCTCTGGTTATGGTGTGTGTGGATTTTGGACCACATTTTTCCTCACACATCCCAAAGGCATACATATAAGGTTTATTGTAAATTTTCCTCATGTCTGGTCAGTGTACATGAATGGTCCATTGTATGGACAGGCACCCTGTGATGGACTGATTTCTAGCATATAAATTGATCATTTTTTTATTTGTAAACTAGACAAAGAAAATGTAATACAAGAATTATACAGTATACCATATTAGTGTTATATTAGTGTTTCAGGAGGCATGTTTTAGATCATTTATGAGAACTGTGGTGCTTTAATGTTCATATAACCAACCCCCAAGTCTTTTGGACTGACTCAGAAAATAAAATTTAAGGTGAGGGTGATGAAACATCAGACCAGCTTGGTAAGGGTGACTGTGAATGGACTTAAAACCTATAAGCCATCCACCACAGGAAGGCCATGAACTGACTAAATAAAGCACCTGTGGAATGAGTTGTACGTGAGTGCTTTTGTTGGAAACTGGTCAGGAAGGGACTGGAAAATTAACCAATTATGTTGGAAAATGGAAGGAAAACCATATACTATTGAGCAAACTCCACAGAGTTGTAAAGCTAGTCTTTAAAAACTGTAAGAAAATAAACGCATGCTGCCCTTAACTTAAAGAATACTTTATTACAAATGTAGAAGCAGAAAGGAAAGCAGTGACAGCAGCTTGCCAGTTGCCTATCACTGTATGACTTACATGGTGTCACACACATGTGAATGAGGGACAGTTTAAGGCCTCGGATAATTGTAATACTCCTCCAGAAAGCCAGAGGGCACTGTTGACTAATGCTTTTTCTCTTCCTATCGCTGTAGACTAAAAGATTGACAACCATGATATCTTTGACATCATTTCCAGTTTCCACCCACCTGAACCCACCTCTTCCTGCATAGGATCTTTATCACCGGAAGCAATGCCATCTTGATCAATCTTTTATAGACTTGCATCGTTTCAATGTTTTTCTTTTCTAAGTGCGCTATACCATGTGTTTTATTTTGAATATATGGGGTTGACCCTCGTGGTGCCCTAAAGATTTATAATCTCTCTTTGTCTCGTTATTACAATGGACAGAGCAGAATAAGTAAGTGTTATATTTTTACGGTAATTTTTTGAGTCTGTTTGTGACATTCCAAATGAATGTATTATCTTTTTAAACTGGTGATTGAAATCATCTTTGCTGCCATCAAAATACATCAAGGCAGCAATCAAAACAATAAAATGTCACTTCAGGCACTTTTGTAAAAGGTCAAACAATACAATATCTATGCTGGCCTAATCTGCTTGACTAATATTGCTTTATATGATTTTGTAAGATATTTCTGATTTTAGAAATGATTCAGAGTAGGCTAGGAGGTATGAATGAACACTGATTAATATTATCTTTGATGATCTCACATTTAATTCTTTCCAGAAGCCCATACAGCACATTTTTATGCCTTGCCCAAAATATAAAGTGTGTCTCCCAGAAATTGTCCCTGTAGAGCACCTCAGGACTAACACAGGCCTTCTTGGGTTTCTACTGTTTTGGCTGCTGCATAGTGATTGCAATCTTTGTGTGTTTCCTTCAGTCTCTTCATGTTTCCACTGAAATCTTTCAGTTATCAATTGGCCTCAAATTTCTTTCATGCACAGCTGACTTGCAATATATATCAGCATCAACAGAGTTTAAATGAATCCAAATTTTGTTCATTCTAACAAAACCAAAGTACTTTTTTGATATCCCCAGCATAACTCAAAAATCTCTGTCTTGTTGAATATTTACAAAGTGTCTTGTAATTGATGGCACAAGAGCTTTACTGTCTTTTGTGGTTCAGGACTGCATTTCCCAAAGGCATCATAACACTAAGAACATTGTAAACTCCATCTCTAGATCAATCATTAATCTTAAAATGTTTCTTAACAGCCCGTTGTAAAAAATGAAACACATTAAATCCTTTGTAATCTACATGCTCCCTGACCCAATCATTAATCGCACCTTAAACAGGCTATGTCCTGTGCCGACCATATCCACAGGCAGCATTCGCTGCACTGAATTTGTTAAATACATGTTATGACAACTCTCTGTCATAGTATAGAATATGTTATTTAAATACAACATACTGTATAGTAGAATACTAAAATTAATACTTGAGATTATATAATTTTCATAATGAGATTCAATAAAGCATTTATAATATTGTGTAACGGACAACTGGGATTCATGCCTGGCTAAGACGGTAACGGAAGGATTGGGGGAAGGAGTGTGCATGGGGGAATACCTCCCCCAGGATGACAGAGGGCAGCCCCTCCTGGCATGCTACAGTACAACAGGTTTGCAGCATGGAAACTCAGCCATGCTGGAGCCTGCGACTACTGCCAGGAAGCGCATGGAGAATGGCTGAGCTCTCTTCTGCAGGGCTGCCACCACACCTGGAAGTGCAGCCGGAAGGAGATCGTGGAACACCTGGAGCACTTCTGGGTGCTCTATAAAAGGGACCAGCCGCCACAACTCTCAGAGCCAGAGTTGGGAGGTGGAGGACGAAGCTTGAGGGAGGAGTGGAAGCAGAAGAGACAGGGAGAGAAAGGAACTGTGTGTTCTGTGGTGGTTTACCGTGTGAGCTGAAAACTGTAAGTAAAGCCTGTGTAGTGCTGGGACTTGTGCCTCTGTGTCTGGTGTGTCAGGTTAGGACGGCTGTACGTGCCCCAGTGGTCCACAATTGCTAGCCATATTACCTGTCAAAGACAGGCAAAAGAATACATTTTAAAATATTTTCTATCTCTTGTTCTGTATGGACCTTCAGTGTCTTTTCTATGTATTGGAATCTGTCTGAACCTCCCTTTCTTTAGCTCACTCCCAGACAGCCTGTTTCTCAGACTCTGTCACTCTTTTATGGTTTCTGTCTTTGAAGGCGCCACTCAGCATGGCTCCTACATCTTTACTCTTCCTCATTTGTCTCACACTCACATTTCCTAGCCAAACTGCCCAATCAGATTGCTTGGAGGCACTGGACATATAGACCTTAGTGTTTTATTGTATAGTAGTTTATTTACAGGTAAATTATTAAGTTCATTTAAATAATTTATACCATTATTAATCATAAACTTATAAGTTGAAGATATTTCTATGTTCTTTAAAAGTTTTGAAGAATTATTATTCTAAGGTTGCAGTTTTTTTCTTTCACTGAGACATTTTCTGTGTTGCAGTTGTTTGTGTGGAGAGCTGAGAAGAATAAAAAGTGAAAGACAGGAATTGGTGGTTCATATATTTAGATAAAGACAGTACAACTGCAATAAAGAAATCCTACTAAGAAGAATATCCATTGAATTTAGTGTTTGCATCTCCAAACACCACCTTACATTTTGGTAATTAAATCATAACCTAATGTGGTAACACTTTACATTAAGTGTCCTGTCAGGGATGCCAGGGGCAACGACCCGGCCGGGACGCCGTGAGGGACCGGAAGAGGGTCAAAGCCCACCCTGGATCACGTGGGGGCTGCCTTCCTGGTTGCTCTGGGGGCCACGGGTACAGGGCATGGAAGCTCCACCCTGTAGGGGCCTGTGGTCACCGCCAGGAGGCACCCCAATGCCTTGGGGACCTGTTACCCCAGCACTTCCGCCACACCAGGAAGTGCTGGGGGGAAGATTTAGGACGGCACCCGGAGAGCTGCTGGGAGGACAGCCGGCACTTCCGCCACGCTGGGGCGTGGCCAAGGGAGGAATGCCGGGAACACCTGGGGCTCATCCGGGAACTGGATAAAAGGGGCCGTCTCCCTTCATTCGAGGCTAGAGTCGGGTGGAAGAAGGACGAGGCAGAGTGTGGAGGCGGCCCGAAGAAAGGCATTGAGTGGCCAGGATTGAGTTGGGGTTTGTGCACTGGACTTTATATTTGTAAATAATTGTTGTAAATAGTTGTGTAAATAAACGTGTGGTGGTGATGAACAACATGTCTGCCTGTCTGTGTCCGGGTTGGCTCCACAGTCCATAATTACACTGTAACTACTATGTAAGTACCTGTAGAAGTACAGTGTAACTATGAGTTACTGTTTTTGGATCAGTGATAAATTGTTACATTGTAACATGCTTCATTAAAGATACTAACACAGTAAATAACTTTTATAAAATGATAAAAGGGCATTTATCACCAACTACCCTATCCTCACTCCAGGTGGTCAAACCATATCTCAATGGTCTTGCTTCCAGCTTAGAAGAGAGATCGAAAAGAAAGAGAAGCTGCTAAAAAAAGTGGCAGAGGAAAATGAGGAAACTTTGGTCAGGCAGTGATATCCAGTGGCTTTTGAAATCTCCTCTCACTAGCACAATGAACTGAGAAGAAGCCCAGAACCTCTGCTTTTTGAAACAGCCACTCTATGTCAGTAAACTTTAAGTATAGATTGGAGAAATTAGTTGATGTTTTTTTCATTCAATCACACATTTGGTTTATTGCTAATAATGAAGCCCATATCCTAAATATTTCTGTAATATAGTAAGCGGTGTTGTAATAAAATAAATATTTCTCTGCAGATGGTGGCCCCTAAATAATATATACCTTTAATGAGAAAACAATTATTAGTACTGCAGTCATTTTATAAGAGCCATCATTTGAAACCCCTTCAGCCTTATTACTGCTGAAGAATCCCAACCAGCCTGTTTGCAGGGAGGTGAAGCTGCTTAGAAATCATTTAGCTAGGCAAATTATGTACTTAGCTACTCCCACTTTCTACACATCAGTTTCATTTCTTAGACACTTTCTTCTTCAGTCAAGATGGGACTAATATTTTTTGTAAACTCAACTGACATTGATATATTACTTTTCTTACTTGGATTTCTGCTTCTATGGATGATATTTACCATTGAAGGTAATTTACATTTATTAATTTTCTTAATATTTGATTATATTTGATTGTATGGTTGCAGAAAGTCAAATGATTGTCAACAGAAAAAATGTGTCTTCAATAAAGTTTTTTTTTTCTCTTATTGCTCATTAGCTTTGCACAAGTTTCTGGTTTTGTATCACTTAAAGACTATATTACAATTAATAAAACATGGGCCATATCCTGGACAGTGGAATAGGGATGAGGGCATGCATCCTGAAAAAGAATCAGTAAATGATTATGTACTCTCAATAAGATTACAAGGTAAGAAGAATCTGGTTCCATAAGAGGAGAGAGTGTGTGAGATACACAGCAAAAGGATATGGAGACGGACAAAATATCATTAAAACAATCAAGAAAGCTGGCAAGACAGGGATCTCACATGACCTAACAGGAACAAAAAGGCTAGGCCAGATTGTCACAAAAGTGAAGCTAAAGAGCAAATATACAAGAAAAAAAAAACAAATATATTGGAGAAAGTGACTCAAACATGAAATAAATCAGTGATGTGTGTCTGTTTAGACATGTCAGTAATAAGGACAAAATGGGCCTTATGATAGATGACCACTTGAGTATATTTTCCAAACAATAGCAAAATAGAGACATGGGTAAAGGCATCAAAGTCTATGTCCACACTTCTACATTTTCATTTTAAAATGGTGTATATTTTAAGTGAAAGTGATCTCCATACATACTATCCTTTTCACATCATTTACGAAAGTATTTCCTTGCACACTAAAATGACCATGCCTTTACTAGGCATGTTTACATTGGTGGAAAAATCCTTAAAGGGTGTTACTGCTGTCTGCCATGGGATTTATTGCAAACTGTAGTAACCAGTAAATATTGCACTTTTTGCACATGTATGCAGCATTTCAACTGTAATATCACCTGTGAGATGCGACAGCAAGTTGATCAATAGCACTAGGAAGACTGAGACAGGACTATGCATGGTCCTTGTAGCACATCAAATGTTCATGTGCTGTTTTATTTTGTACTTTTTGTGGCATTTGTTTATGTACAGGTAACTGTCCTCCAAGGATTCTTGTAGTCTTCTTAGTGTTATGTTTACCCCTGGAAAAGCCAAAAGCATTACATTTTTTTTCAACAGCAAAACATCTTATGGTGTGTAACAGAAACATGTAAGTACCAAAACTTCAATATAATCACAATAAGAAAGTTATGTGTCCACTGCTATACTGAAGCAGATTTAGTATACATGTTTTGTATGATATGTCTTGAAACAGTCACCAATGCTCAAAGGCACTGTTTGAATAGATGTCAAAAGATTTTTTTGTAGCATTCCAAATATACCCCGAGCTTGCTTTGCACAGTATGCACTACATGTGTACTGTATTCATGACAGACTTTCCTTGTAATCCATGAGACTGTCATCAATACCTATGTCAGCCTTTTTTTCTTAACCTTTAAGTATTTGCGACCCGAGTTTTCATAACAGTTTTAATCGCGCCCCCCCTAACATTTATTTGAAATGAGCCCACTAATACCAATTTGTTCTTTTTTAATTAATGATATATCATAGATGCATATCGACATTTATCTAACTCTATATTTATTTTTGTAGTATCAGAATGTAGTTTAAGTTAATTTGTTTTGGTTTCAATAGATGTGTTTTTCATATTTTCGATTCTAGTTTTCTTTTTTTCACATCTTTGCGCCCCCCTTTTTGTTACTTCACGCCCCCCTAGGGGGGCCCGCCCCACAGTTTGAGAACCACTGACTTAAGTCATGATCGAAAATATACACCTTCTTCATTATTTTTGATGATCACTTGATACACATTCTGCAGTTTGTATAGATTCAGTGCTGGGTGATTGGCTCCATCATAGTTACTATTATTAGTGAAATGCAGGTATTTCATAATGAGTATAAAAAATCACAACATCTTTTCTGTTGCTTATATACCTTTATATTTACAGTTCAGGTGTTGGCTGCTCACAGCCCTTGAAGTTGATAAGCAGGTTAGGAACACGAGGAATGGGTGTTGTATGGTTATGCACTTTACTGTGTGGTGTCTATGATGTATGGACTGTCGTCATGACCAGGATGTAAGTAGGTTCCTTGCCAGGTTGGGAGGATAAAATGGAAGGACAAAAATGAGCTATTTTTCCCCTTGTGGACACAATTTGGTAGCATCCTACTGTTGGTACTCCCATACGGATACCCACAGGGCAAGCTGGAAATTGTAGTCCCATGGAACAGCACTTTTGGGGATCTTCGTCACCACCAGGGTATCATTATATCAAGGGCTTCCAGTGTGCAATGCTGTGGCACCGGAAGTACCCCCAAGTTTGGCATTAAAGTACCCAAGTTTCTTGCATGAGTAGTCAGAGTCAGGAGGAGAGTGGGTGAAATTGCATAGGAGATGTGGAAGGAGGCAAGATGATTTTATACAGTATTATACTGTTGTGGAAAGGATTTGGAGGTATCGTAATATTTAAAAAAATATATTCTGTTTGAACCCAGAACTGTGTTGTGTATGGAGATTTTCAGTGTTACTGTGCCCCCGGCTGGTCATAACTGTCATGAAGTGCACTTCAGTACAGTTATGTTTATTGTTACTTTTATGTTTCAGTTCAATGAAAAAATGCAGTTTGTAGCAGAATTATAGGGTGTGTGCACAGACAACAAATCAATGGCAAAAAATATTTTCATAAATATCAATAAATGTCAAACATAAAATAAAATTCTCAACTATGCATAATTCAGTTCACGGTTGGGGAGCCTAGCCTGGCAATGTTGGGTGCACCACCAGTCCATCATACAGGCCAATCACACATGCTGGGGCCAGTTTGGAATTGGCACTTAACTTAACCTGCAAATCTTTGATGACATGAGACCAAAACAGGAGTACCTTGAAGAAAACACAAGAGGCCATGTGGAGAATGTGTAGACTCCATGCAGCCATTGAATGGCTGTAGTATCTGAAACCATTAAAAAGGATCCATGAGGCAGCTACTGTGTCTAAATATGAAACTGTATAATGCAATCAAACATTACACCACATGTACCAGACTGAAGAAATAACAAAAGTTATACTAGTAACTGAGTTCAACAAAGATTGGTAACATTAAGTCATTACTGCTTATGTGATAGAGACTTGATCTCAAGTCAAGTAGATAACTACATAGGATGAACAGTTTAAACAGCCCATGAGTTAAAACTGTTTGCTAGTCCCCTGATACAGTATTGTATATTAAGGTATTACTTGTTAATTGGCAGGAGAAAAACATTTTGTTGTCTGGTGTATGACATGTGAGAAGACTGAAAGTACTTATTTCAAGTATCTCTTTCCATAAATGTCCTATAAGGTTGGGAGCAAGGTTCTAGTGACAAACCGAACCTTTTAAATTATCTACTGAGGTGTCATATGGGTTTCTCGCCACGGCTGTCATATCGGGGTAGTGTGGTCTACAGTCTGTATAATTTAATGATGATCTGGAATAGAAGCAGACTGACTTTCTTCAAGGCTCCTCAAAAAATGAATTTAATGTTGAAACCTTCTTAACAAGATGGGTGGGGTTGAGACTCCATGAGAGATCTAAGTGATGAAGACCCTAACTGGCTAAACCTACTCATTCCTTCCACACCAATTAACATCAACAGGCACAAGTTTCCAGAAGTCCACTGTCAGATCTTTTGTCTATCTGAGGGACAAGAAGGTTGTTATTGCACCAGTCAGTCCTCCCTCTAGGTTGCATCATCATTGATGGTAATTAGTCCTTCTATTATGTCATCCTGCAAAGTGAATGTGTGCCAAGCCTGGTAACACAATCATGTGTAAACAGGAAAAACTGCAACTATTGTAGCAGCATCAAGCACAAGTCTGTGTAACCACTCTAAGCCAGAATCCAGAGTACAGTACAGTATTCAGTATAAGAATAAGCTAAACTGAGTAGAACTGAATGTAATATACACTGATTTACTTACTTTTGTGTTTTCTTTCTCTTTTTGTACAGAGAGGACAGTTGAGAAAGTGTGCAAGGCCGGAGTTTATTTATGTATTGGGCTCAGTCGACTCTGCCTATCAATAGTCCCAGTGCGGCGGATGATCTTCCGGCTGTTCCACTTCTGCGCATTTTTCTTTCATTTGATTCTTCAAGGACATCATATACGTCAACAGGCTTACAGAGTTTCACATGTTAGGAATTTGTCCTTCTTTGAAGCCACTGAGTTGATTAATAAACGTAATGAGCATGTCCGCAAGTTTAAGTATCACAAGCAGAAAGTTCAACAACACTTAGCTTTGATTGTCTTTAACCTTCTGGAGGCCATGAGGCAGCTATGTGAGTTTCCATTGCAGTTACTGCAGGTGATACCACCTGTCTGTTATGTTATATTTCACCTCTTGGAAAGTGTCTTCTGCTTTTTAATTAGTCCGCTGAATTCAGTACAAGAAGCAGTGAAAAGGCTGAGTGAAGACAAATCATTTTCAGCGAATCAGGATCAGGATCAGAATGAAGAGACAAGCTTCTCAAACTCTCACAGTACTTCTCAGGTAATCTTTCAAACATTAACCAAAAAGAATATTGATTAAGCTGAAAGAGTGACAAAGCAATACAAAAATTGAGTTTGTGTGACACGGAAGGTTATTATTTTTTATGCTGAGCTTATTTGGAGTGCATTCCTCCATCTTTTCATTTACTGATTTTACTTTCTCCCACTACTAGTTATGAATGAGGAGGAATTCCCTACACAAGGCAGGAATTAAGCCTGGACAGGATGCCAGTCCATGATGCTAACACTTACACAGAACCAATTGAGGGCTGACAATCGAGCTAGCCCCTGATATTGTGTTTCTGCTAGTGTCCACCAATATGCTCTTCTACAGCTTACATTTCCAAGGGAATGCCAAATATCCACTTTGTCAGAGACCCTCAGTACAAGTCCTATGGTTTTATACCAGCTTTACAAGGAACTGTTCAAACTTTGAAACAATAAGGAGCAACTTAAGAGCAGCTGTGTTGTTCAGAATACACAGTCGGGGCTGGGTGTTTTTTTGCCCTTGAAGCCCCTGCAGATTTTACAGTATTTTATTTCTGTCCTCCTGACCATCTGACCTTATGATCATTCTCATCTTTAGAGACTTAGGATATAATATTATACTATATATAAGGACTCTGCTTTTCTAATAATTATGTATCTATTTTATGAAAGGCTGTATTCATTTTTTTAATTATTCATTATCATTAATTAGTTTAATTTGTTTTTCTTTTCTTGTAACTTTTCCTTTGGATATCCTGCAAAGCACCTTGAGCTTCGTCCAGTGTATGAAAATGTGCTATAGAGATGAACGTTATTATTTGACCTTGAAACACTTTATCATTCACCAGTTTTTCCTTCAACTGTTTATTGATCTGGACAACTGTATTTTAACTTTAAATGTACATAAAGCAAATGTCAGTAAAATGGAGTAGATAAGAATCACCTCTCTTTGGTCAAGCTGACGTTTATCAGTCAAGATGAATCAGATTAAAACATAATATCAGAGTAATATGTAATTGAAAATTTCATCAATCATAGACCCTCGTCTTTAAAATGACATGTCCAAAAGAAATCCTGGTAGATGGACTTCTACTGAAAAATATTAAAGTCCCCTCAACATTTTCTATACCTACTTTGTCCAGTACAATATCATGACAAGCTGAACATATCCCAGTGGCCATCAGAATTATGATACATTGTATGGGAAGCCAAGCCACTGTGAAATACCAGCCACCCCAACCTCAACACCCAACACACTTTTATTTACACATGTGGAGCACTTTTTTCCTTGATCCCCAGAGCTCAGCACAGTAGAAAGCACCAAACAACAACAACAACATTTATTTATATAGCACATTTTCATACAAAAAAATGTAGCTCAAAGTGCTTTACAAAATGAAGAATAGAAAAATAGAAGACACAATAAAAAATAAACATAAGTCAACATTAATTAACATAGAATAAGTAAGGTCCGATGGCCAGGGTGGACAGAAAAAACAAAAAAAAACTCCAGAGGCTGGAGAAAAAAAAAATAAAATCTGTAGGGATTCCAGACCAAGAGACCGCCCAGTCCCCTCTGGGCAATCTACCTAACATAAATCAAAAAGTCCTCTTTGTATTTAGGGTTTTCATGGAAGGACTTGATGATGATGGTCACGTAGACTTCTGGCTTTCAGTCCATCAATGTTGGAGCTTCATGAAGCTTTGAGTAGGTGGTGGTGGCGCAGGCCACCACCACAAAAAAACCGGAAAAAGAAACAGAAGAGAGAGTAGGGGTCAGTACGGATTTTGGAGCCACTATGAATAGTTATTATGATGAACTGAACATACAGAGTATCAGTATTAAGTTAAAGTGAAGTTATAAAAAGGCCATGTTAAAGTAATGTGTTTTCAGCAGTGTTTTAAAGTGCTCCACTGTATTTGCCTGGCGAATTCCTATTGGCAGGCTATTCCAGATTTTAGGTGCATAACAGCAGAAGGCCGTCTCACCACTTCTTTTAAGTTTATCTTTTGGAATTGTAAGGAGACACTCATTTGAGGATCTAAGGTTACGATTTGGAATATAACGTGTCAGACATTCCGATATATAAGATGGAGTGAGATTATTTAAGGCTTTATAAACCACTAGCAAAATACCCGCGCTTCGCAGCGGCGAAGTACTGCCTTAAAATTTTTATTAAGAAGACAATTAAACCTTTTTAAAACTGAGGGAAAATATACCAATAATTATTTGTTAAGGATCTCTTTGTATGCCACGTTGTCAGTTCGGCCCTCCAGTTGTAATATGACCAAGCTGTAGCTGTGCGCTGAGCTTACTCTTGAGCATGCAACGTACAGTTGGCCATGTGAACAGTAATCTTGTTTCAAATCTCACAGCTTGGATTGCTGCTGTCATAATCGGTTTGAGTTTCATGGTTTGTTTCAATTACGACAGTATTTTGTAGGACTTGTGTTGAAGAGACATTCGGCATCTGTGAAGCGTTGTAAGTATACAACCAGTTTCATTGATAACTTCACATCCAGCTTTTGAGAGTTTAAACATTTCTAAACATCAAAGTGTCCACTACTGAAATCGTCACCTGTGAATCTAAGATGTTTAAGAGGCATTGGCGGTTGTCCAAAGGTGTAAATATTTGGCCATTTCAGTACACTTAAGTATTTCACTCTTCTAGTGCTCCTGTGTAGTATAATTATCTCCTGTACCGTCATCAGTCCACACCTTGAACCTGTCCCAGTCATTCAATACATAAGACACAATGTTCCTCCGGATATCAAGAGTGAGCCTGATATGGCCGTGCAATATGTAACAAAGAGAATGGAAAAGGCAGGTGCCATCTCCAGGCATGGAAACCACTTGGTAAGTGACAGTTGTTTGATCGATGGTGATCACCTCGATAGACATGTTAATGGGGGTACGGTTGGAATGATAAAGGAAATGGGTACCTGAACAATGTAAAGTAAGTCTAAAATACCTACACAATAACTATAATCGTAATAAATGAACAATAAAACAGCGGAGAAGCCGTGGATTAAATAAAAAGGCTGTAGTTATCAGCAGGGAGACGTGAATACCGTGGCGAAGCAAGGAAGGGAATGTAGAGACTGGAGCGACAGACGGCCTTATATAGGCAGGCAGCCAACAACGTGGGAGGCGTTGGGATGGGGGACCCAACGCCGCCTCACACGGTCACCGAGCTGCAGGCTATGGACGTATATATGTACATAAGTAGGATTCAGTTAGCTTTGGGAACCCGCGTACCAAATTTCTTGAAGATGGGCCCATAAGTAACAAAGACCGTTTAAAAGTTCAATATGACGGCCGACAGTGGCATCATATCATCGAAATAAGTACCAAATTTCAGCCTTCTACCTACACGGGAAGTTGGAGAATTAGTGACGTTGGAAAGTTCAATATGGCAGCTGACAGTGCCGTCACACCACCAAGTACGTACATTGGTTTCGGTTAGCACAGGGAAGCCGCCTACCAAATTTCGTGAAGATGGGGCCATGAATAAGAAAGTTCAACATGGCGGACGCTGTTGACCGTTATGACCGTTACGCGTAGAATTTCGAAATGAAACCTGCTTAACTTTTGTAAGTATGCTGTAAGGAATGAGCCTGCCAAATTTCAGCCTTCTACCTACACGGGAAGTTGGAGAATTAGTGATGTTGGAAACTTCAATATGGCAGCCGACAGTGGCATCATACCACTGAAATAAGTATGTACATCGGTTTTGGTTAGCGCAGGGAAGCCACCTACCAAATTTCGTGAAGATGGGGCCATAAATAAGAAAGTTGAACATGGCGAACATTGTCAACCGTTATGACCGTTACGCGTAGAATTTCAAAATGAAACCTGCTTAACTTTTGTAAGTAAGCTGTAAGGAATGAGCCTGCCAAATTTCAGCCTTCTACCTACACGGGAAGTTGGAGAATTAGTGACGTTGTAAAGTTCAATATGGCGGCTGACAGTGGCGTCATACCACCGAAATAAGTATGTACATTGGTTTCGGTTAGCGCAGGGGAGCCGCCTACCAAATTTCGTGAAGATGGGGCCATGAATAAGAAAGTTCAACATAGCGGACATTGTGAATATTAGTGACGTTGGAAAGTTCAATATGGCGGCCAACAGTGGCGTCATACCATCAAAATAAGTACATACGTCGGTTTCGGTTAGCGCAGGGAATCCGCCTACCAAATTTCGTGAAGATGAATTAATCGTGAATTAATTTCTCAGCATCTTTCAATGATATAAGAGGTCTAACTTTTGCTATGTTTCTTAAGTGAAAAAATGCTGTCCTAGTGGTCTGATGAATATGCGATTTAAAATTCAGATTACAGTCAACAGTTACCCCTAAGTTTTTTACTTCCGTCTTAATTTTTAATCCTAATTCATCAAGTTTATTTCTGATAACCTCATTGAATCCATTATTGCCAATTACTAAAATTTCAGTTTTCTCTTTATTTAGTTTGAGAAAATTACTATTCATCCATTCAGAAATACCAGTAAGACATTGTGTTAGTGAATCGAGAGAGTCGGAGTCATCAGATGCTATTGATAAGTACAGCTGTGTGTCATCAGCATAGCTGTGGTAGCTCACGTTGTAACCTGAGATAATCTGACCTAACGGAAGCATGTAGATTGAGAACAGCAGCCGACCCAGGATAGAGCCTTGTGGAACACCATATCGGATATCATGTGTCTTTGAGATGTGATTACCACAACTCACAAAGAATTTTCAGCCTGCCAGGTAGGATTCAAACCAATTTAAGATGCTGCCAGAGAGGCCCACCCATTGACTAAGGCGATTTCTAAGAATATTGTGATCAATGGTGTCAAATGCGGCACTCAGATCTAAGAGGATGAGAACAGATAAATGGCCTCTGTCTGCATTTACCCGCAAGTCATTTACTACTTTAACGAGTTCAGTTTCTGTGCTGTGATTTGTTCTGAAACCTGACTGAAATTTATCAAGAATAGCATGTTTATTGAGGTGGTCATTTAACTGCATAATGACTGCCTTCTCTAGAATTTTACTTAAGAAGGGCAGGTTAGAGATGGGTCTAAAATTTTCAAAGGCAGAGGGGTCAAGATTATTTTCTTGAGCAGGAGTTTAACTACAGCAGTCTTAAGACATTGCTTCTTCCTCTTTGTTATCTTCTCTTAATATATTAAATAAGAAGTCTCTCATTTACTCTTAATTTTTGTGCATGTATTATCTAATGGAACAGTAGCATCTCTTTAAACTTTTTCCCTACAACTCTATTCATACTGTATTATCTGGGAAGACCCCCGTATCTAATAACGAATTAACTATGTCAAGAATATTGTCAATTAGCACGCCTGATACTTCTTTGAAAAAGTACTAAGTACCAAAGTACAGTTCACAGCCCTTTTCATCTATTCTTCTCTCTCTCTTTCCACCTCTACTCCTCTTCCGGCAAGCTTCGTCCATGTCCTTCCGACTCCCTGAGTAGTGGCGGCTGGCTCCTTTTATAGGACTCCAACGACCTCCTTCCAGTAGCACTTCTGGGTATGGCAGAAGTGCTGCCAAATATGGTTCAGCAAATGTTCAGGTGTCTCCTGGCAGTGGCCATGGCCCACGGGCCCCAGTAGGGTTGAGCTTCCATGCACCAAACCTCTGGCCCCACTGCAAGTCAGGATTGCTGCCCTCTAGCATTCCGGGGGAGATAATGTACTGAATAAGCTGTCCTCCCGGTCCTTCCCCTATCACCACCTTCCCCTTCTGCCACCCTTTAGTTCACACCTTCCAGTTAGCCAGACTTTCACAGCTCTGGAATGAATACCTGGAGAAAATCCATCTGAATATAAATCGAATGTAAAAACAGCATGGGAACAGTGACCTGGGGGTCTGGTTTATAAAACTTGAATGCACAGAAAAACAGGCCCAAAATGCATACATGACTTTCTACTCAAAATTCAGTATTTATAACAGAAAACCTGATGGGAGTACATGTGTATATTTATAGCAGTTTTGACCCATTTTGAAGAAACTGAGAAATGATGACACCCTTGATCAAGTAAGGAAAAACATGGAAGCCAGTGACAACTCATGCATATAATAATTCATATCACTGAGTCATTATTATAATGTACATTGATATGACAAAAACATAACACCTCAAAAGTGATGGATATGAGTGTACTGACTGTATTTTTGTTCTCTTTTAAGAGGGCTGATTCTGTGCATTTGCATTGAAGAATTTTTTTGTTTTTTAACCCATTTATATAAGTTACCTGTTGACACTTACAAGGGAAATAGCCAACAAGCTTCACTTCTTTAAACCATTAACCAGCTGGTGAGGTGCTACATTCAGTTTTCATATGGTGTGAGTGTACCTACATAAAACATAACATATTTTTTCCAACATAAAAAGGAAATTTGCAGCAGTGTCTGGTTCTCCTAACATAATCGGATCACTTTACTTCACTCATATTGTAATAAGGGCACCTAGAGAGAATAAAGCTGCTTTTATTAATGCTAATCACTGACATGCCAACTGTGATGCCAAGATGAGACTGATTCATGGTGTGGCTTGATTTCCTGGGTCATTTAAGTAGCTTTCACAGTTGTGAGGATGCTGTATGTGGTGGCTGGCTCATTGGTAAGGTAACTGGCTGAACCCACAGTGTTTCAGGTGATCTATACTAGTCAATGTAACAGCAGTCACGTCATTACATGTGACAGGTGATAATGGCTATATGCACAGACGCTGGCACCTTACATCCCTCAACCCCAGAATGCAGAGGAGAGGCAATACAATGCTGCGTATGCTCTTAGAGAGTTCCGCTCTAGAGTACAGCACTCGATACATCAGGAGGAGGGCTGCTCCACCAGTCAGCGAAGGTCTGTTGTGTCAGGATTGCATATGTATGAGATATGAGGTTGATTAGCATGCTCCATATAGGATTGTTTCAGGGTGGCAACCAGGCAGGGATAGAGGTGTCTTCATGTATTCATATTTACAAAGATGATTATGATTTATAAGGGCAAATTGTGTAGAAATGTGCATACGCCAAATTTTTTTTTTTTTTGCCATATGCAGTTTCCTGTTTTTGGTACATGCATATTTTCAGATTTGATTGCACACTAAGTTTTATAAAAGAGACCCCTAGCTAGATATCAAAT
The DNA here is from genome assembly GCA_026402145.1 of Polypterus bichir lapradei. Taxonomy (NCBI): domain Eukaryota; kingdom Metazoa; phylum Chordata; class Cladistia; order Polypteriformes; family Polypteridae; genus Polypterus; species Polypterus bichir. The sequence goes on from JANRMT010062796.1 coordinate 51,071,965, forward strand.
CCTGCTTTCTGGAGCTGTGTGACAAAAGCACTAGCCACTGTGGCACCATATAGATTTTATATACTTATGACAACAAGTTAAATATTTTTATATCTGCCAATGACAAATATAAACAAAATGTAAAGAGAAATGTAAGTTTCTGAAACAAAAGCCATTCAGGTAGGTATGTTTAATGTAAAGCTTGCATTTGCCTTACTCAATTTTGGAATACATTATATTCCACATTAAAACAATTTAACAGAATAAAAGTGCAACAGTGGACCAACAGTATTTTTTTTGTAAGATATCCATTAAAATATTGCAATAAATTTGTTCATGATTACCTTATCTATAAGAGTGTTTCTTTTTATGCAGGAACCTGAAAGCCATGGTAGAAGTAATGGAAAAAATGTGTTGAAGGACTGGTTCAGGATAGAACATCAGCGAATATTCTTCACTGAGATTATCCTAAAACATTGGAATATGCCACCACAACACCTAGTGGAATCAAATCTCACAGATATGTTAATAAACTTATGGTTTATGTCAACTTCAGAAGTGGATTTAGGAACCCAGCCTAGAGTTCCTAAAGTATAAATCTTTAACTAGCACATAAATGATTTTCCTTAATAGATGGAGATTATTTAAATGTGTTATTTTAAGCCACACCTTGAATAGCTTCTATTAAAAAGGCAAACGGAAATACAAAATGATCAAAGGTATAAAAATCTGGTGAAAAAATTATAGTGCCAAAGCAATTGCTTGCATGTGTTGCAGCTTATTTTTTATGTTTTTAATAGGTCCTAATGTCTGTTACTTTTTGTAATAATCAATTGATTTGCCATTTCCTGGGTTGATGGGGATTGTAGACAAAAACACAAATGATAATATGTATATGCCTCCTCTGGTGATGTAAATATTACTCCTCTAAATTGCTACTTGCAAATGTACACTCTGCAATCTTTGGCAAATAATGGGACTTGGGCCTTTTAACTACTCCCCTAAATATCTCATCTGGGAGTCACATGTTACCGTATCAGTCTTTATTGAATCGGAGAAGACAATTGTTCCAGAGTGTTCTTATTATTAAAAAAAAGAGTCAGGCTTAAAAGCCTATCAGATACTCAACTCTGTAATACACCATAAACAATTGCATACTGTATGCATATGACAGACCGTTAAAAGTAAGCTTAAACATTTGGTTTTTTTCTGTAAAATCTATAGCTATAAATATATATGTATTTTTGTAATGTAGTGTATTTTCAGCTAAGAAAACAGCACTCTTTGGCACATGCTATTTTCAAGTGTTTCATGTCAAAAACTGAGTATCACTCTCAAATTCAGAAACCTTTTAAGAGTGGGTCATGCATTACACTTAAGGTGTCATCATAGAGGCTTTTTAAGTCTGTACTTCCAAAAACTATAAGGGATGCTTTTTGCCAGCTTACTGTGGCCTTGGCCTGAATCCTATTACCATATACTGTATATTGTTTTACAGCATAGCTATATATTTATTTTAGGTGCTTATTGCAAATGAATAAAAAATGTATCAGGAAAACCATATTGTAAAATGAAAGCCTTCTTTTAATTATTTTTCATCTGTACTGTAAATTTCTATGTGCTGTAAAGCACCTTGTGATAGTGTCTGCTGTAAATATAAAACAAAACTCAAGTGAGTGGTGGATGGAGGGAGCATCCTTTTGGTCCACTGGTTAGCTATGCTGGTCCTGAGCTCCAGAGGCCCAGGCACTGTCTGTGTATCGTAAGCATGTTCTCCCTGTGCTTGCTTGGTTTACTCCCACATCCTATATTTGTGCAGTATATGTTGAATGGTCCATCTAAATTGGCCTTGGAAGGTTCAATGATGATGTGTGAGTGAATGTTGCCCTCTTATTCCTTGCCAGTGCTGCCTGGATAGTCTACAGCTACCCGCCATTTTTAACAACAATATGTGAGTTTACAAATTTTTAGATATATTTTAAATAGAAAGATTTAATAAACATTTACTGGTGTTAGTGTGGGGTTTTTTTTCCAAAGTTGTTTGTATTTGGTTAATTGGTAACTCCAAGTGACCTGATGGAAATGAATATGAATGTGTGCTTGTGAAAAGAACATTAGAACAATTTTGACAAGAACAGGCCATTCAGATCAACAAGCTTGTCAGTCCTCGTCACCTAGATTGTCCAAAATAACATTGAATCAGCTTTTGTAGGTCCCTAAATGTCCTAATCTGTATAACATTACTCGATAACTTATTCAGTGTGTCTGTTGATCTTTGTGGGAAAGCAAACAATCTAATATGTGCAATTTTTTCTTAATAAGTTTCTGTCTGTGTTCTTTTCAAATAATTTATTTTAAAGTAACAGTAGAGATCCATTTTAATTATTCTCTTCATAACTGTAAACCTCACATCACCTGTTAAGCTATGTTTGCTTAAATTGTAAAGTTTCAGCTCCATTATAGATACTATTAACTTGCACCTATACTCAGTTTTTTGTTTAATGTAATTTTTGTTACCAGTTCTTTCTATCCATTCTAAGGTTTTGGAATACAAAAGTTTTCCATATATGTCCTTCATGCAAATTTTCAATGATATTGAAGAGGGAGAATTATTTTTAGTGTCTTGTTTTGTTATTTATCATGTTCATATTTTGGGTGCGGCTGTTTGAAATGTGTTTTGGTTCTCCATGTGACAGCAGCCACCATAAGAGGTGATGTCAGTAAAACTTCCAGTATAAATATGACAGCGATTATCGTATTGGTATCCCTCTCTAGATAAAGCATGCATCTGTTCTTAGTAGTAGTTAACTTCTTAATAAGTAAGCCTTGTGTCAGGTGTTTTCTTTTGGTTTCTACTTCAACTTGCTTGCTTCTGTGATAAGAGGTCAATAACATAGTGCAGTTAGTGTCCCAGAGTCTGTAGGCTCCAGACGGGTGCAGGTGTGAGCATGACGGTGCTGCTCCAGGGTTGATTAGGGTGCTAGGCTGATTGTGTACTCATGTCCAGATACAAGCAGATCAGTCAGATGCCTAATTCACACCTGCACCCAACAGGCCGTGTAAAGTGAGCCTGCATGGCAGAGAGGGGGACAAAAGAAAAAGTACATCAAAGGACTAGGAAGAACAAAGATCAAATCAAAAATGAGAAGGATCAGATCAAGAGAGAGAGAACAGAGGTTGCGGGAGAAGAAAGGGGCAGGTGGTCAGGAGAATGTCCCAAGGGAGTGGCGGAGTGAACTGCAAAAAGTAGTAGGAGAGCAGCCCCGTTGTGCAGCATCTCTCAGATAGAGATGGCAGTGGACTGGCTACGGTAGACATGTGCGCGGTATGGAGGATTGTCCTATAAATGCCAATGGGAAGACTGTACCTGCACCTGCACCAGAATTTAGAGGGAGACATTGAAGTGATTTTAACCTCAGTTTTATTGGAATTATTTATTGTTTTTTACCTCCACATGACTCTTGGATTTTATGGGCATATTTATTTAAGGAATAGAACAGCACTGTTTGCACTTTTTTCTTGTGTTTTCTCTGAATGGATGAGTAGTAATTTTCTCAAACTAAATAAAAAGAAAACAGAAATTTTAGTATTTGGCAATAATGGATATAGTGAGGTTATTAGAAATAAATTTGATGCATTAGGATTAAAAGTCAAGACAGAGGTAAATAATTTAGGGGTAACTATTGACTCTGACCTGAATTTTAAAATCACATATTAATCAGATTACTAGGACAGCATTTTTTCACTTAAGAAATATAGAAAAAGTTAGACCTCTTATAACATTGCAAGATGCTGAGAAATTAGTTCACGCTTTTGTTTTCAGTCGGCTAGATTACTGTAATGCACTCTTCTCAGGACTAACCAAAAAAGACATCAATCGATTGCAACTTGTGCAGAATGCAGCTGCTAGAATCTTAACTAGGAAAAGAAAATTCAAGCACATCTCTCCAGTTTTGATGTCACTACACTGGTTACCTGTGTCATTCAGAATTGACTTTAAAATACTGCTTATGGTTTACAAAGCCTTAAATAATCTCGCTCCAGCTTATATTTCGGAATGTCTTACACCGTACACTCCAAATCGTAACCTTAGATCTTCAAATGAGTGTCTACTTAGAATTCCAAGAGCTAAACTTAAAAGAAGTGGTGAGGCGGCATTCTGCTGTTATGCACCTAAAATCTGGAATAGCTTGCCAATAAGAATTCGCCATGGTTAAAACGGTGGAACACTTTAAACAACTGCTGAAAACACATTACTTTAACATGGCTTTCTCAAAGCTTCATCTTAGTTTAATCCTGATGCTTGGTATATTCAATTAATTATCATTGTTATTCATGGTGGCTCCAAAATCCGTACTAACCCTTACTTTCTCTGCTGTTCTTTTTCCGGTTTTCTGTGGTGGCGATCTGTGCCACCACCACCTAATCAAAGCAACGTGATGTCCCTACATTGATGGATTAAAGGCCAGAAGTCCACATGACCATCATCATCAAATTCTTCCATGTGAACCCTGAGTACAATGAGGACTGATTGAGGTCATTTATGTTAGGTAGAATGCCTAGAGGGGGCTGGGAGGTCTCCTGGCCTTGGAACCCCTGCACATTTTATTGTTTTTTTTTCTGTCCTCCCTGGCCATTGGACCTTACTTTTATTCTATGTTAATTAGTGTTCCCTAATTTTAATTCTTGTTTATTTTGTCTTTTTTCTCTTTCTTCATCATGTAAAGCAGTTTGAGCTACATTGTTTGTATGAAAATGTGCTATATAAAAAAACTTTGTTTTAATAAAAGTACTTAATGCTTTTCCATCAACCCCTTGCTGAATGTGTATGTCCTTATTTGCCCGACTCACCTCTGTACATGATTATCAATGGTTACAAGTTCAAGATGATCTTGTAGGCACCAGGCAGTATTGGAGTTAACCTGTACCCTCACAGCTTCTCCTCTTGAATCTGTCATCTTGGTTCCATTTGATTGCTTGGTTTGACCTCTGCACAAACCTGACTTTGCTCTCAGTTTCTCATTGTCATCTCCTGGTCTTTACTTCTCTTTATAATAATAATTTTCAGGCACATCCAGCTTGCCTCATAATAGCTGATACCTCTCAGTAGCAAAATCAGTATAGTTGTTTTTCTTTGGACTTTTTCTAGCACTGCTATATCTTTTTTTGCAATATTAAACAAGAACTGCACAATACTCCAGATGGGGCCTCATAATTGCATTATATGTAGTAGCTTAAGTCTAACCTCCCTTGACTTGTACTCCACACATGTGACCATATAACCTTATGAGTGGTTTCTGTGAATGATCTGGATATAGATAGTATTAAGTCCACTTTGACTCCTTCTGTCATTAAGTGTACATTCAACTTTCAAACCCCCATTGTGAAAATTTAAATCTAACATGTTTAATACTTTACATTTATTTACGTCAAACTTTCATCTGCCACAAATCTGTGCAAGCCTGTTTTCTGCCTAGGGGCCTTGTGTATAAATGGTACATACTAACAAAAATGTTGTTTACGTCAATTTCCATGCTCACATCGCAATGTATAAAAAACTAAACTTCCTGTAAAGCCACGCACATTTTCACGCCAGCCTTACCCTGTGCAAAAACACGTTTCCACTCAGCTTTGCAAACTGGCAGCACCCAGTGTCAAAGAAGTGCTACTGTTCCAGTGTAGTCTCCCTTTCTCTTTTAGATTCACTTCCCTGATGCAGCTTTATCAAATACACTGAAATTAACCGCATATCATTTATAAATTTAAGGCACCTGATTGCAATCAACCTGCAACAATATAATGGTCCATGGATTGGCCAAGCTATTCCAAATACCATAGCTGCTTTAGCATTGTTACTCTCAGTGCACCACTTAGAGTATTTTAACCTGCTGTATCTGAGTGTGGAATCACAGTTCTACAGCAGGTGATCTGAAAGATCTATGGCAGACTGTATCGAGAGCACAAAGGATTATTGGAATACAGCATCTAGCCCTGGACAACATTTCTAGCACACGCTGCAGCCTCAGAAGTCTATCTGAACTTCTCTCATTTGGCAAACACTTTAGAGCCTTTCCTTTAGGGACCTCAAGGTTCAGAAACAGGTTATTCCCAACAGCTATAAATGCACTTAATCAGTCCATCAAGTGATCCTGGTAGAACTTTTGTACTTAGATTTACAATTAACCCCCTGTAAACTTGGACTACAGTCGTAATATTGCACAGCCTGAGTCACTTTATGAACCATTTGCACAATCTGCAGTATATGTACATTTTTTTATTGTATTATTGTTATTTTGACATTGTCACACACGTGCGCATGGGAGGCAGCTAAAGGGCTTGAGTAAGGACAGTTCCGAGACATACCAGGATGTGGCAGAGTGTGCTGACTCTTTTTCTCCCTTGCCTGCAGACCATTCACGGGAGGTTCTACCTGGTCCTCTTGACGTCACTTCCGGGACCGAGCCAATGGAAGGAGACCTTGCCGGCTCCGGTCCCTGTGATGTCACGTCCAGGCTCGTATCAATGGCAGAAGACCTACATGAGCCCGACCCCTTTGACTTCACTACCTGTCTTCCCCTTTAAAAGCCTCCACCTTTTCCCTATTCCCTCAGTTCTGTTTTGGACTCGGTTTTATGCACATCAGTGCTGTATCAATATAAGCAACTTCGCAGCCAGGAAACCAATTATACGGGTGGCTTCCCCAAACCTTTGTATGACTCTGTGTCGAGTTTGTGACAACATTTTATAGGAAAATAAGTTTAAGGAGGATTTGCATATTGAATCTCATTGTACCATACAATAACAATAAAGGAATTCAATTCAATTCAATAGAAGAGAGTGTCTCGTATTTACAGATGATGATGACTGGCTTCTATGTCGATTTAGACTTCCAAGAGCTATCTTCTTGGAGCTCTTGATATCATTTTAAGATGAAATGCATTAAAGTAAGCCTATGTACATTACATTATACAGATACATTTTAAAATTAATTTAAATAATGTATTCTGTTAATAATTAAATGTGTGGGCATGGTGGCACAGTAGTAGGGATTGGTCTTGCCTCGCGCTTTATGCTTACTAGCACTGAATGGATGGAATAATTGTACTATGAAGATATTTCAATGTTCCTTAAAGGTTTGAAGGATCAGCGTTTTAAGCTTACAGATGGCTTGACATTTACTAAAGAGCTTATTGTGTGGTGATTGGTTACGTGGAGAAAGAAAAGGAAGGACAGGAATTGGGGGTTGGTACATCTGACAGAGGCAGTATTGCTGCATTAAATTATTTCATTGAGGGTTGCACACATCCCAGCAAGCATTGTTCTTAGCCAGGAACAATCCTTGGACAGGATGCCAGCTCATCATGGTCATTGTCCTACCTTGCCCCCATGTTTAATACATGCTTTAATTCATTTCATCATGAAAATGATATCAAGTATACATCTTAGTATTTAAATTGTTCAGAGAGCTGTAATATCATGAATGTAATGTATACTGTGTCCTGTTGGTGAAAGAGAAAGCCCATTTAAGAAGCACATAGTGATTCACACACACAGAGCACATAGAAAAACACATACAATATGAAGTATTTAACATGCTACTTTAGTTACGATGGGATCTGAGAAACTCTAGTAAATTAAACATTGATTTTAAGATGAAGTTTACAACGTTCTGCTTTAATGACAAAATAAACTATGAGATTAAAGTGGACATTTCAACCTTTCTTTTCACTGTCCTCCAATTTTTTTTCTTTTCTCTTTACCCTAATAATGATATTCAGACATTTGGCTACAAATCGCCTTTTCACAGCATTTTTAATCTCTAACCACTTCTTTTTTATTTCAGGCACTGTGTGACTTTCTGAACTTGAACTTTCGAGTGTCTCTGCCACGCTGTATCACTCGATCAACTTTCTTTTGTTGTTTATACCACTGCTTAAGCCAACAAATCATACGTTTTTTCATTGCCTCCACTTCGCATTCACTGAAATTCTGCTTTTTCACATGCTTTTTCCATTGTCTTTTAACAAAATACTGAACAGGGAAGGTGATATTTATATTGATTTGCATATTAAAATATGCAAATTTCTGGGGTGGGCCTTGTGATTGTCATGATTTGTGGAGCGGACGTTCGTGGAAGTTGGTTTACGCATGGTTTTGTGCATCTGAATTTTTTTGTGCATACACACATTTCCACTTTTGTCCTTATACCATGTTTTACTGTGAATTCTACACACAGCGTTATGCATGAGGACCCAAGTGTCTCAGTAGTGATTCAACCGATTTACCATTGGCTGCCCTTCCTCCTAGTTTAGTATTATCTTCCAACTTAACTAGCTTTATATTCCTATCCATATAATTTAGATTTTTTAAAAAGAGAAGCAACTAAAGTACTGAACCCTGAAGAATACCACCTTTAACATCTCCTAATTCTGAAAAAGGTGCTTTTATAGTAACACATTTTTTCCCATTGTTAGGTTAACTTGGCACCTAAACACTGCACCTCTTGTTGGTTTTGGTTTGATCACTAGCCTCTCATGTGGAATCTTGTCAAACATTTCTCAAGATAAATTATAGCATGTGTACTTCTCTGTTCATGTGCTTGTGTTTCTTCCTCATATAATTCTAGAATATTAGTAGAACTCAATCTCTTCTGTCTGAACCTATATCGATTATTTGCTAATGCACCTGTTCTTGCCATATAATGCTTAAAATCTTCCTTAATAACATTAATATAACCTTGACACATTTTAAGCTTATTGGTATATAATAATTCAGAACAGTCCAGTCACCCTTTTTATATAATGGAATAATGTTTGCTAGATCTGTCATGCAGTTCTTAAGAATTTCCCTAGTATGCAGTGATTTTTGAAAAATAAACATCAAGGGTTTACATACAGTATATACTCACTGATCTCCTTAAGCACCCTATGACAAATGTTATCTGGTCCAGTCAATTTGTAAGATTCCAGCCTATTGAATAAAAGCAGTACAGTTTCCAAATAACTAAGCATCTCCTTAGCAGTCCCTGCAACTTTTGAGAGGTTATCAGATTCTACACAATTGTAAACATTTAGAAAAAGGCAAATTTAGAACATTTGCTATTTTACTTTCTGTATATTTTAGTTAGTTTAGGCATTCTAATACACTTCTCCTCCTTGACTGTTCGTTTAATACTAGAATATTTAAAGAATCTCATTTGGCATTGTTCACCTTTTCCATAATATGTATCTCCAAATGCCTTTTAGATTTCTTAACATCCATTTTAAGCATGGCTCACATGCTCTCAAAAGTCCTACAGTAAGGTTAATTGTTGACTCCACTTTGGTTGCTAAGCTATGCATCTTTACCACACAACTTCCAGTTTCAGTCTTCAGCTCAAGACAAAAGGAAATGTGTAGTCTGGGAGCATCAAAGTGATCAAGTGTGTTTCAAGAAGGACAGACATGATATCATTCTGTCTGACCCCACTCTCACATCTGAACTTGAAACAGATGCTTCAGACCTGGGACATCAGTATCCCTAACACTGGTATCTGTCTTTAGAAGGGTTTAATGTCAATATACAGCCACAAGTCAATTGAATACAGAGAGTGTGGCAAACGGGAAAAAAGACCTGCATCTGCTGGAAAATTACATCAAAAGACACATGGGTGGCAAGAAAGGAAGAGTTTCACTGTGGTACCATAGTGGTTAAGTGGTTCAGATAACCCAAAAGAAAGACTAAATATGAAAACCATGTATCCACCCCCAGACAGACAGAAGTGA
>JANRMT010062796.1:51083433-51167458 GCA_026402145.1 Polypterus bichir lapradei
AGTGAGTGAGTGAGTGAGTGAGTGAGTGAGTGAGTGAGTGAGTGAGTCAGTGAGGGCTTTACCTTTTATTAGTATAGATAATCATTCCCTGTCTAAGGATTGTTCCTGACTTGTGTCCTACATTTACTGTGTTAGGCTCTAGCTTCTCCACAATCCTGCTCTGGATTAACAAATTTATAGAAAAGATGAGCAGATGGAAGTATCAGTGACAACAACACACCATGTATCCCAGCCTACCCTTCTAATCTCTTCTACCCCAACTCTTTAAATAAACCTCAAGATGAGATTTTAAGAGGTACTATTTACAGCACTTGATGTGGTAGTTACTACAGTACTCTGTGTAAGGAAACATTTTTTAACATTAACGTGAAACTTACTCTGCACTCACAGCAGCTCTCATCTGTGGCCTATTTTCTTGTTATGAAGAGAAAGAGGCATGTTGGCACAGATACTAACAGGGTGCAAGACTGCACTTAAACAGGGATGATTTAAATGGCACCACAACAAGGTCCTCCAAACAATGGTGGACAGAGTGAACAGGAGAGAGTGAAATAGAGGCAGATTCATTTTATCATGGGGAGCAATAAGCCATCGCCCACCAAGAAAACCAAGAAGAGTCTTCTGTAGATGGTTCAGTCATGGACTATGAGGTTGGATTTGGGCAGGAAGCAAAGCAAATGGTCTGAGGAGGCAAAGAGGATGGTGAAACTAACAGTCTCATGGTAAGATGGTCACCAAGTGGCCTCAAAAAGAAAGCCACTAAATACCAAGACCTGATTTAAGAATGTAAGGACAAAGGGTGGCAGCCCTGGTTATTCCCTGTCGAGGTTGGACATATAGGTTTCCTGACACAGACTGTGTGGAAAATGCTCACAACTCTGGGACTATTAGAAAGAGAGAGGAGACAGCTGTTCGCAGGATGGAGGGAGCAGCAGAAAGAGCCTCCTGTTGGTTTTGGAAGAGATGAGAGGAGTAGAGCTGGAAGCCAGGAGAAGATAGTGATTGGCCATCACTGCTGACCCACCAGCTGAAGGTCATTGTAGTTCAGGGTCAAAATGTGAGAGAAAACTTGCTACAGACACAGGTGAGTGACTGAGAGTATTAGCATGCAGATGTATTTAAAAATATTTGAAGAACGCATTTAAAAATATCAGCTAGGATTCACCATCCTAAATCCTTTCCCAGCTTTAAACACTTCAGTCATGCCTCCGTTTAATCTGCATTTTCTTAAACTGAAAAGCATCCTATTTGAATTTCTCTCATAGGCCATAACCACAGTCCTAGAATCAGTCTCGTGGCTCTTTTTTCAATTTCCTATACTACTGCTGTTTCTTTTAATACCAAAGTCGCTAAATATTCTAGATTTGGCTTCCAGTGGGTGCTGTAGCACTTATGGTTCATTGCACTACAATGCACTACATAACCCAGCATCCTATTTACCTCCTTATTTGCGTCAGAATACCATCTGGATGTGGACAGTGACTACTCCACTTTGTCGTCAGGTGAACTTTCAAATTTCAGGCCCCTCTCATCTGATCATATCTAATATTTGCAATTGTTATTTGCAAAACTACTTTTTTATAGTAGGTTTCATCTGCCACATTTTTTGCCCAAGTCTAAATTCTGTCCAGGTCCATATGTAATGATCTGGAAGACTCTAGAGTATCTACCATTTCACTAGTTTAATGTCATCAGATTTTTTTTCTGGTTTGTTGGTAACATTTTCATTAAGATAGTTTATATAAACTAAAACAGCAGTAGCGCCAGCAGCTACTGTATCCCCCTAAGACAGCACAAGTAGCATCACCTAACCTAAAAAAATGCCTCACACCATAAGTTATTGCTTTCTGTATTTAAGCCAAATTTTGTTGCTCGCTTATGATGTGTGCTGTTTTTTTTCTGGCTTAGCTTGAGTTTATTCATCTCTTTAAATGCAAAACAGGAAAGATGACTTTAAGTAATAAGATTATTGATTTGTGGAATTTCTTTCTCAGCAAGAGGGGCATATATATGTAGTATATATACTACTCCATATAGTTACTCTAGGAGAGCTGGACAGGGCCGTAGAAGGACCTTAACCCATCAGCAGGACCGGGCAAGGAGGAACAGGATGAGCACTGCCAGAGCCCTACAAGATGACCTCCAGCAGGCCACTGGTCTGAATGTCTCTGACCAAACAATCAAAAACGGACTTCATGAGGGTGGCCTTTAGTGGGCCCTGTGCTCACTGCCTGGCACTGTGGAGTTCAATTGGCATTTGCTATATAATTCCAGAACTGGCAGGTCCACCACTGGCACCCTGTGCTTTTCACAGATGAGAGAAGGTTCACCCTGAGCACATGTGACAGACGTGAAAGGTTCTGGAGAAGCTGTGGAGAATGTTATGCTACCTGCAACATCGTTCAGCATGACCGGTTTGGTGGTGGGTCAGTGATGGTCTGGGGAGGCATATCCATGGAGGGAAGCACAGACCTCTACAGGCTAGACAATGGCAACTTGACTGCCATTAGGTATCGGGATGAAATCTTTGGACCCATTGTCAGACTCTATGCTGGTGCCGTGGGTTCTGGGTTCCTCCTGGTGCACGACAATGCTCGGCCTCATGTGGCAAAAGTATGCAGGCAGTTACGGGAGGATGAAGGAATTAATACCATTGACTGGACCTAAATCCAATAGAACACCTCTGGGACATTATGTTTCGGTCCATCTGATGCCACCAGGTTGCACCACAGACTATGCAGGACATCAGTGATGCCCTCGTCCAGATTTGGGAGGACAACCCCCAGGACACCATCCGTCATCTCATTAGGAGCATGCCCTGATGTTGTCAGGCATACATACAAGCATGTGGGGGCCATACAAACTACTGAGTACGATTTTGAATTGCTGCAATGAAATTTCAACAAAATGGACTAACCTGCCGCATCATTTTTTCACTTTGATTTTCAGGGTGTCTTTGAATTCAGCCCTCTGCAGGTTCATAATTTTCATTTCTAACAAACAATGTGGCATCCTTTCGTTCCTAACACATTGCCTAGTCCATATCAGTATAGATATCCAGCAGGATTTTTTTCCCATTGAGATCTATTGTGTTTTCAAAGTGTCCCTTTAATTTTTTGAGCAGTTTATATAAATATTGGTAGCACTACTGCCTTCGCAGTATGGAGACCAGGGTTTACATGCTGGGTGCTCCCTGCATGTAATTTGCATGTTCTTCCTGTGTCTGCGTGGGTTTCCTCAGGATGCTCTGGTTTCCTCCCACGGACCAAAGACATGCGAGTTAGAAGGTCTGGCGACACTAAATTGGCCTTATTAGGCACTTGGTGTGTGAATGTGTTCACCTGTGATAGACTGGCATCCTGCTCTGTTTTGTTTCTGCCTTGTGCCCTATGCTTGATGGGATAGGCTGCAGCCTCCCATGACCATGATCAGGATTAAGCAGGCTTAGAAAATGGTATAATATGATAGTTTTCCTTACATACTTAGATAATACATTATTGAACCCTATAGAGTACTTTAGAGTGCAGGGCTTCTGCAGAAGTCATTCAATGTGGGTGGTCCAAAATGTTGTGATGTCCCCAGCAAGCATTGGATGACTAGGGTAGCTAATCCCATGTTACTGCGCTGGAACAATGCAAAAACATTTGTTACAGATGGGACAGATGAATTCACATTTGTTGTGTTAAAATATTTTTAGTGATATATCTCTCACTTATCTTGGTGGAAAATGTGACAAGCAAATTTGGCACACACTGTATCTGTCTCTGTAACCATAATAAAGAGAAAATGTTGAAATCACTGTCACATAATATCAGCCAAGGCAGCAAAATCTGTCAGGGAGCGTATAGCCATTCTGCCATGTCTGTCACGTTTTGTTTCTTTTGCTTTTAACATCTACGGCAGCAAAATAAGAGAGCGCAGCAAAAAATGGAAGAACACTCCATGCGCTCCAACTCTAAATTTCTTTAAACGTATTTGATAATATTTTGTTATAAATGTGTTCTATATAATACCGTAGTGGAGTAAGGAAGATAAAGAAAATTACAATGCCCAGCCCAGTTGGTTTTGTTTCCTCTTTGTTTCTTTATGTGTTTACTGAATCAGAGGGACTTTCTTCTCGAAACAAATACAACAAAACGTCATCGTCGGTCCCTCCCAGTTTATGTAACCCACCTTTCCAGATTCGATCAGAAAATTAAAAGTCTAAAAGACAAGAAAGTAACCGATAAAGTATGCTGCTGACCTGATCACTTTGACACGATCGTTTTCTGCTCAAATCGCAGACTTAACTACCACACTTTTTCATTTTGTTCATTTTTTTTCCATTATTAAAGATCTCACATCCGTTTCAGTTTCGTTTCAGCACGAGATGGATGTGTCTTTCGGCGTCGTGCTGCTCCTGTTGCTTCTCCTCTCCATCACGCTGTTTGGAAGTGGTAAGCGGATTTACTTCGCATTCGCTTGTGTCTTTCTTTTTAAGTGTGAATGAGAATCGTGTACAGTATTGTAATTCATAGCCCTCAGAGAAAAAGAAGAAGTTGGAGTGTCGTGAATAACTTTACAGCAGAGTATTAGCGCTCAAAACTTTTATTAAGGCGTCATATGCAGAATTACTTTAAGATCATTATTTAAACATGGATACAGACAACATATTTTTCAGACTGCACCGGCGTCATTCTTTGAATACTCTTTATTTTACTTAATATAGCGATTTATGATCAGAGTACATATGATATTATCTTGAATTTGATGTGATCCAATATAAGAATTAAACTAATAGACGTGGGAACTCAAGGTGCGATGTGTAGGTATATGCAAAATTCACTTAAACAGCAGAAACAAGGCGATATGCTGCGATGGGTTTTTTTTTTTCAGAATTCGATGATGTTAAACGTAATTTGTCTATTATATCAGTTCTGTGGCTGACACGTTTTTGATATAAATGCCTATCCATCCATCCTTCAAACCCACTATATCCTGTGCATATTAGTGGAGAAGTTGGAGCCTATCCCAGCAAGCATTTGGCGCAAGGCAGGACGCCAGTCCATCGTAGAGTGAACAATACAATACAATTTATTTTTGTATAGCCCAAAAATCACACCCGAAGTGCCGCAATGGGCTTTAACAGGCCCTGCATTTTGACAGCCCACAGCCTTGACCCTCTATGAAGACAAGGAAAAACTCCAAAAAAAGAAAACCCTAGTAGGGAAAGAATGGAAGAAACCTTGGGAAATGCAGTTCAAAGAGAGACCCCTTTCCTTTCCAGGTAGGTTGGGCATGCAGTGGGTGTCAAAAAGAAGGGGGTCAATACAATACAATACAGATAGTAAAACACAAGCAATCCTCAATACAGTATAAGAGTAAAATAAAAATATTACAAGTACAGAGCAGAATTTAACAGCAGATGATATTACATAATATGATTTGGATTTGTTCATGGTCCTGGAGACCTCAGCCATCAAGCCAACTTCCCCTATTGGCCATTTCACAGCTGAGAGAGCGCTGGGCCAGCCAATCCGATGAAAGAACCCCTCTACCCGATGATTCCTGTGATCCTCCATCAGAGATGACTTTATCTTTGGCAGGCAAAACAACTTGGCAGGTGGGCAGTGGCACCAAGTGCCACATTTGAGTACCGAGAAAAGAAACAGAATAGGTGAGGATTACTAACAGATTATAACTATCATATTACTTATGTTTTAGTGCTAATGACCAGCAACAGAGATGTAGTCTGTACAGTTAATCAGCAGCTCTAGTCATGCTAAACTAAAGTAGTTAGTCTTCAGCCGGGATTTAAAAGCTGAGACCGAAGGGGCATCTCTTATAGTAGCAGGCAGACCATTCCACAGTTTAGGGGCCCTGTAACTAAAAGCTTGACCTCCCACTGTTATTTTATTAATTCTTGGAGTCATAAGCAGACTGACATCTTGAGATCTTAATGTGCGCTCTGGTTTGTAAGTCATGATGATAAGTTCCGACAAATAAGCACACAGAAACATACACAACCAACTTGTATTATTGCAGATCCACCTAACCTGCATGTCTGTGGACTGTGGGAAGAATTCAGAGTAAGCTGAGAAAACCCACATGGACACAATGGGAGCATGCAAACTCCACATAGGGAGGACCCGAGATTTGAAACCTGGCCTCCTTGTTGTGAGGCAGCAGCACTACCACTTTGCCACCATGCCGACCCCTATATATATAAGCAATTTTTATATGAATATACTGTAGATAAAATGCTGGTAAACTTTGAAGATGATGCCAATATAGGTGGAACACAGTAAAAGTGATACAGAAGATCTTCTCAATAAAATGATGGCAACAGATTCCAAGTAATATTAACTACATACTAGCGACTGGGAGCTGATTGAATCAGGCTACAAATTCTACGTTTGTGAAATCCACACTTTCTCTGCAAAGAATTATTTGATTTTTTTAAGTCCTTGAAATGATTTTGTTATCATGGCACTGATTTGTGCTTAAAATAGGCCTTTTCGGCCGATGTAGTGAAGAGCTGCCTGTTTAAACGGGGCTGCGAGATGTGAACTCAGCTCTTCGGCACACCTCATTTCATTTTTTCAGGCAAACAAATTTTCAAAACAAACCGTATTTTATGATTCTAGTCAGAATCGGAGTAATAATTATGTTGGCATGGTCATTTTAAATCTGAGATTGGCTAAAATTTAAGCAATGGCCGTTGTTAATACCCAGCCATCATTACTCAGTTTGCCAATAGATGTCAGAAGGATGGATGCCTAAACCGAACTGCCCAAAGATAGATTTCGATGTACCAAGCAAATGGCGATACGTTCTAAATTACTTACAGTTCCAGAGCTGTCGAAGGGTTTAAGTCAGTGGACGATGTTAGTCCTGGAAAGTACGCCCCACCAAACCAACATTCCAAAAACCAAGCGAACTTACTGTTATCTGCTCGAACCAACACCGACTTACTATACTCGGCCGTCCAGCAGTGTCACTGAAGCATTCGAACATTCTTAGCCAATCATGCAATACTGCTTCCGCGTTTGCCATGTTATCTTCTTACTACAGAGGCAGAGTTCCATTGCATGGTTCTAACTTGTATTGAGTCAAGGTATTGATGCGAACACCATACATACGGATTGTATCAAATTATATATAAGGATAACCAGGGTTGATACTGAGTTAATAATAATTAAATAGCAGCCTTTAGAGTTATCTATTCAATATAAGTAAATGCAAGGAGAAAACACAAAAGAATTCATTAAAACCTTAACAAAAAATATTGACTTGATATGGAAAGAGAAATTTTTACATTTATAAACAGTACTAAAAAAATTTGAAATTCCAAACATATATTACCCATAACTGAATTAGAATAACTGGTATCAATTAGTATTTTAATTTAAAATTATTTAAATTATTCACTTATTAATATTATTCAATATGACAATTAAATCTAAATATTTTTCTCAATTAGGAATGATGGACTTTGATGTAACAATCAATGGATAGCTCTAGTTGTAATGCTGCTAACAAAAAGCAAAAAAAAAAAAACCATAAAGAAGATATATCAATTGGGCTCAAAATACAAGCTTGAATGTCATGTACAATCAAAATTGAAATTACAAAATGTTCAATGAAGTTAAAACTGCACACTGCCAGAATCTTCCAGATAATTTGCTCTGTGGGACTAGAACTTAAATTTCATCTGTCAGTGACAGTAAATTCAATGCACAGATCAAATCATACAGTACTCAGCAATTAAATTCCACTACTTTTTCTATTTTTCTTTGTTTCATTTCTTAGAAAGCTATGCATCAACAAAAATAATTTATTTTCAAATTATAAGCATTCATTGTCCGTGTAATATTGAATCTCTGAACAGTTTAAAATACATTGATGCTCTGACTATTTCACAAGAGAAAGCACGGAGAAGAGTGACCAGGCTGATTCCAAGATTAAAGTATGCACTAAGATGAAAAACTGAAGGAGCTTAACCTTTCTCAGTTTTATATATGTTGTGATTAAAAGGTAATGGGATTGAAGTATTCAACTTTATGAGGGGAATTAGTACAGTGGATCAATATTGTTACATTAAATCGAATACTTTAACAAGAACAAAGAGACATGCAGTGCATCCGGAAAGTATTCACAGCGCATCACTTTTTCCACATTTTGTTATGTTACAGCCTTATTCCAAAATGGATTAAATTCATTTTTTTCCTCAGAATTCTACACACAACACCCCATAATGGCACCATGAAAAAAGTTTACTTGAGATTTATGCAAATTTATTAAAAATAAAAAAATTGAGAAATCACATGTACATAAGTATTCACAGCCTTTGCCATGAAGCTCAAAATTGAGCTCAGGTGCATCCTGTTTCCCCTGATCATCCTTGAGATGTTTCTGCAGCTTAATTGGAGTCCACCTGTGGTAAATTCAATTGATTGGACATGATTTGGAAAGGCACACACCTGTCTATATAAGGTCCCACAGTTGACAGTTCATGTCAGAGCACAAACCAAGCATGAAGTCAAAGGAATTGTCTGTAGACCTCCAAGACAGGATTGTCTCGAGGCACAAATCTGGGGAAGGTTACAGAAAAATTTCTGCTGCTTTAAAAGTCCCAATGAGCACAGTGGCCTCCATCATCCGTAAGCGGAAGAAGTTCGAAACCACCAAGGACTCTTCCTAGAGCTGGCCAGCCATCTAAACTGAGCAATCGGGGGAGAAGGGCCTTAGTCAGGGAGGTGACCAAGAACCTGATGGTCACTCTGTCAGAGCTCCAGAGGTCCTCTGTGGAGAGAGGAGAACCTTCCTGAAAAACAACCATCTCTGCAGCAATCCACCAATCAGGCCTGTATCGTAGAGTGGCCAGACAGAAGCCACTCCTTAGTAAAAGGTACATGGCAGCCCGCCTGGAGTTTGCCAAAAGGCACCTGAAGGACTCTCAGACCATGAGAAACAAAATTCTCTGGTCTGATGAGACAAAGATTGACCTCTTTGGTGTGAATGCCAGGCTTCACATTTGGAGGAAACCAGGCACCGCTCATCACCAGGCCAATACCATAGCTACAGTGAAGCATGGTGGTGGCAGCATCATGCTGTGGGGATGTTTTTCAGCGGTAGGAACTGGGAGACTAGTCAGGATAAAGGGAAAGATGACTGCAGCAATGTACAGAGACATCCTGGATGAAAACCTGCTCCAGAGCGCTCTTGACTTCAGACTGGGGCGACAGTTCATCTTTCAGCAGGACAATGACCCTAAGCACACAGCCAAGATATCAAAGGAGTGGCTTCAGGACAACTCTGTGAATGTCCTTGAGTGGCCCAGCCAGAGCCCAGACTTGAATCCGATTGAACATCTCTGGAGAGATCTTAAAATGGCTGTGCACCGACGTTTCCCATCCAACCTGATGGAGCTTGAGAGGTGCTGCAAAGATGAATGGGCGAAACTGACCAAGGATAGGTGAGCCAAGCTTATGGCATCATATTCAAAAAGACTTGAGGCTGTAATTGCTGCCAAAGGTGCATCGACAAAGTATTGAGCAAAGGTTGTGAATACTTATGTACACATGTGATTTCTCAGTTTTTTTATTTTTAATACATTTGCAAAAACCTCAAGTAAACTTTTTTCACGTTATCATTATGGGGTGTTGTGTGTAGAATTCTGAGAAAAAAAAATGAATTTAATCCATTTTGGAATAAGGCTGTAACATAACAAAATATAGAAAAAGTGATGCGCTGTGAATACTTTCTGTGAATGCACTGTAGATGTAAACTTATTAAGTACAAATTTCACATAAATATTAGAATCGTTTTTCTTCACACATTCAATTACACACATACAGAATACATTGCCAGTAGACAGCAGTCACTTTAAAGACATTCAGAACTCAACTTGATGCTATTTTGGAGAACTTGCGTGAATCAGATTGGCCTGTTCTTTTCAAATTTGTTCTAATGTTCTAATATGGTCAAAATTTAGTAAAAGCTCCTTATTTACTTAGTGCTTCCACTTTATACTTTACGAGTTTAGACACATTAGGCAAAGGGTGTAGGGTTGAATTTCAGGGCCAAAGTGCTTTGAAACACACACCAAAACAAACTCCACTTCATTCATTGTTCTTCATTCAGTTTGCTTTATTTTGTCAACATCTATTTCACCTAAAATCTGTAAATATTTCAGACTGAGCTGGCTCTTTCCTGGTATCTGGTATCTGGAAGGTTGCTGGTTCAAATCCCATTGCTGCTAAAGGAGACCATGAGCAAGGCTCTTAACCTGAAAATTGCTCCAGGGCACTGTACAATGGCTGACCCTGTGCTCTGACCCCCAAAGATCATGCAAAAAGACCATTTTTACTCGGGGATTAACAAAATGTATCAAATTAAAAAATCTGCATTTATCAAACCTATCATCATATAGCATCTTCTTTTCTGAGAACTATTCTCACAAACAGAATTCAGGCTTTTTAGGCCACATGGAAGCCACATGTGAAGTCAGGTAAATAAATGGACAGATGGTTAGTTTGAATGCAAAGCTGAAGCACGTCAGACTGTTTTAGTTAACTATTTTTGCCTATCTGTATCCCTGAAGGTGGAACTGACAAGAGTAGCTAGCCATCATTTTCTACTTACTGCTTCTTTTGCTTTATTCTTATTCAAAGAATGATATCATTAAAATAATCTCTGACAAAAGTAAAAAAGTAAAAACACAGGATCTGTCATTTCCATTTAATCAGTATTATTTATTTTAGACTCTCCAAAAATTACATTTAAACCATCAATTAAGTTTCCATCAGTCAATCACTAAACCCATATAAACACATTCTGGGTTGTTAATTTCCATATCCATTTGTTTTAATTATAGGGTTGTGGGAAGTTGAAACATTGAACTCACCGTCACGAGCCACAAACACAAATACTCATTTGTACAGGGACAGTTTAGTGCCTTTGGAATGTGGGAAGGAAACCAGGCTACTTTTATCAAGTGGTCAAGCAGATGTTGGGTACTCTAAAAATTCAATTCAAGGACCAGCTTTGAAACTGAACTCAGGTCCCTGGTATTGCAACCCCATGTTGTTAACCATTGTGCTACACACACATTTTAATGCTTTTTTATTTTTTTGACAAAATATGCAAGAATTTGAAGTGGCAGCGAGATTAAGTCTGTAGCACTGCATACAACAATCACCTAAATCAGTGGTTCCCAAATGAGCCGCTGCTTCCACACAGGGGCACTGTGAAATATTACGAAATTTTCATAATTTTATTTCCATTTTCAATTCAATGTGATAGGACGCAACATCTGGCGGACAAGATATATGATAGAGGTTTAAATATAGTTGCAGCAATTATGTCACACAACACAGCAACAAGCCATCAGGTTGTGACAATTTATCCCAAAATACTAGCACTCATCCAAAATACAAATTGTGCTGTGCTATTTTGTAAAACATAACAATAAAATAAAATAACAAGTCCAAAGTGATAAGATTCATCATAATGATATGAGGAGTTCTCAACTACAGTCTTCACAAGTCTCACATTCTGGCTACAAGAAGAGAATACTCCCAAAATAAGCAACTGGCCACAAAACTATAAGTGCCAAAATACATTAGCAAATGAGCTGACAGAGAGAAGGTAACCTTAAAACTCTATACGTATAATAGAGAGAGTATGATCAATCTTCATAAAAAAGGGAACTAAAACTAAGAATAAACAACATAATCACACTAAATAGAGTAATAATAAAGGTAGAATTTAAAATGACATTGAATTCTTGGTTATTCAAAACTCTTTAAAAAATTAGCACATACTGTACCAAGCAAAAAAGGCCCAGAACTAAAACAATTTTTACATTGTGTTCCTGTTTCTTAAAATCCATAATTTGAGTTTTTGACATTTTTTCTATTTCTAACTATTTAATAAATGACTTTTAAGTATGAAAGGTTTTTTTTATCCCTTCCCATAACAGACACAAACAAAAAGGAAGGAAACGGCAGTTATTCCTATTATAATTATGGAAAGGCTATTTGATACCACTTTTCCTCAAACATTTTATATTTTCATCACCATTCTTGAAACAATCAGTAAAAATCAGGACTCAAGTGTCAAAGAAATTCTGCTTTTGTATATTTCTCAAAGGTGTTTGTTTCTGCAGTAGTTGTTATGGGCATAAAAATTGGAGAGAAGTTATTCTTTTTTGCTAAGATATTACAATTTTGTATTACATTTAAGTGATATGTAAACTTCAATAACAAAAGAGAGACAATGCTTCTTCTGCCATGAACAACAAAACAAGTCTTATGGCCTAAATAAATGTAACTTTAAACTAGAAGGCTCGGTTTTTCAAAGCCTGCAGGAATGTCAGTGAGGTACGCCTAAAAGGCCACCAGATGTTGTCTCTTTAATTTTGTATTTTCTTTTAGTCTCTTTTGTTTATTCATCCATGTGTTAAGTTTATGTAAATATATGCCATATTTTGTATTTTTTGCCTGTATGAAATCTTTCTGGCTGTGGAAGCTGCCATTAGGACTTGATTAGATAGATATAGAGAGAGATAGATAGATTGATTCTATAGCCCTAAGTTATGTTACACTCAGTAATGAATAACTGCACAGGCTAAAACAACAAGATCCTTTTATTTTGGTATTTGGATCTGTGACTGCTGGAATTTCTCATTGAACCCATATGGTATAATGAAAATGTTAAACACGTGCGTGTGTGTTTTGCAGTACCCTTGCAAAAAATCAATGTATCCATAATCTGGGATGATCACAAGATGTATGATAGAGGTTGTAAGAGGACGCTATATAGCGCCCAACCCGACATAGATTCACACGGGAGGCACTGGTAAAATGAATAAACTTTTATTTTTCTTCATCTGTGGGCTACACCTTCCTCGTACCCACAGACACAACACAGTCCCAAAGCACAGACAGTAAATCACCACAAGTCAACACACTCTTCCTCCACCACTCATCCCTGGTAACCTCATCCTCTTCCTCCCTATTCTGGCCGCTGAGTGGTGGTCACTGGCTCCCTTTTATTGGGTACCCTGTAAGTGCTCCAGGTGCTTGATTGGCGACATCCACCTGCACTTCCAGGTAAGGTGAAACCAGTGGCCAAAAGGGGCCAGCAGCACCTGCTGCAGCACCCCCTGGTGGCGCTTGCGGAACCCCACAGAGCTACACTGAACTCCAACCCCCATGCAGACCTGGGGGAGTCAATTTAGAGGCACCGCTGCAAACCAGGCAGGCTGCCATCTAGCATCCAGGGGGAGATACTGGGCTTCCAACCCTTGTCCCCTGGCAGATGTGTTGAAGGTGCGTCCCGGCCAGGCATAGACCCAGGCCATCCGTCACAAGGTTTAAATATAGTTGCAGCAATTATGTCACACAACACAGTAACAAGCCATCATGTTCTGACAATGCATCCCAAAATACTAGCACTCGTCCAAAATACAAAATATGCTGTGCTATTTTATAAAACATAACAATAAACTAAAATAACAAGTCCAAAGCAATAAGATTCTTCATAATGATGTGAGGAGTTCTCTGCCGCAGTCTTCACAAGTCTCACATGCTGGCTACAAGAAGGCAAAACTCTCAAAATAGGCAACTGGCCACATTTGACATTTTTGGATTTTTTTACTTATTTTTTGTATTCCTATTTAATAAATGACTTTAAGTATGAACTTTTTTTTTATCTCTTCCCATAACAGACACAAACTTAAGGAAGGAAATGGCAGTTATTCCCATTATAATTATAGAAAGGCAATTTGATACCACTTTTCCTCAAACAGTTTATATTTTCATCACCAGGTTTACCATTCTTGAAACAATCAGTAAAAATCAGGACTCAAGTGTCAAAGAAAGTCTGCTTTTGCATATTTCTCAAAGGTGCTTTTTTCTGCAGGTCATAAAGTAATGTACATTTTGTATTACATTTAAGTGATCTGTAAACGTCAATAACAAAAAGAGACAATGCCTCTTCTGCCATGAACAACAAAACAAGTCTCATGGCCTAAATAAATTTGACTTTAAACTAGAAGGTTCATTTTTTCAAAGCCTGTAGGAATGTCAGTGAGCAGAAGATTACACATTCACATCTCAGATGCTGTGACTCAGATCTCTTGCAATATTTGTATGCTAAGTGGTTTGCAGTAAAGTGTCAGTAAAAGTCAATAAAAATGTTCAGGTTGTTGACCCAGGCATTTAAGAGAGTCTAGTGTGTGATAAGAAAGCATTTCCCAAGCCACCACAAGCCTCAAATGATGGGTCAGATGTATCAGCAACTATCACCCTGTCCTTGTGCAGTAATCATTATGAATTAATTGGAATTTGGATTCCATGATCCTGGTAACTTTGATTCACTGTTGTTTCTTGTTTTTGCTGAAAATATTTTGTTGTTGTGTTCATTTTGATACTCCACAGGGAAGTTAGTTTACGCTCTTTGTTTAGTATATTAGAGGTGTCCATTAATTTTTAAGCATATAAAATTCAGTGCAGTGTCATGAGGGGCTGGAGTCCATACCAGCGGCATTAGGCACAATACAAGATCCAACCCTAGATGGAGGATCAGACCATTACAGTGAATACTCAGTTACTAACACATCTACATATGGCCAGTTTAGAATGGATCAGAATAGAATTCTCTCTCCTACCAACATTGCAGTCTAATATTAAAAGATGTGTATCATCGCTCCATTTCATCTGGCTCTCATAAACCTCTCTCAAAAGCTGCATAGTCTTTGCCTCTCTCTTTTCCTTCTTCTTTTTTCCAGATGATGACAGGCTGGTATCATAAATAATGATCCATTATTTTCAAATACTGGAGGCATATTCCAACTATATTAACCTACTTTACTTACAAAAGCCTTGCTTCCTTTTATATTGTGACTTGATAGCTATTTTTAGAAAGTGTTGTTAGTAGAAATTGGTCAACTGAGAATTTACTCTTAGCCTTACTCTTCTGTCAACCCAAAGTTATTTTAACCAACTTATGAGAAACAAGTTTAACAACAAAGTTCCCAAAAGTTATTGTTAAACATCTTCTTAAAAGCATATACACTCTGGTTAGTTTATCTGAGCTTAAATGTAAACCATTCTATTAAAGAATAACACTTCTTCCTAACATTTGCTTTGTATTTGCATATTCCCAGGGTTCTTGTCTAGTTTGCATCTCATCAATATCACTGTCAATTTGTTTAGATGATGGTTCAAAAGAAGAACAGATCTAACAGACCCATCCATCCATTATTCAACCCGCTAGATCCTAACTACAGCCAACACAGGGCACAAGGCAGGAAACAAACCCCAGGCAGGGCACACACACCAAGGACAATTTAGGATCGCTAATGTACCTAACCTGCATGTCTTTGGACTGTGGGAGGAAACCCACACAGACACGGGGAGAACATGCAAACTCCACGCAGGGAGGACCCGGGAAGCAAACCTGGGTCTCCTAAATGCGAGGCAGCAGCGCTACCACTGCACCAACGTGCTGCCCTCTAACAGACCCCTTTTCTAAAAAGGTAATATGCTTGGCCTATGATGTCTTTTAAAACTTTAATCTCCCTTACTTGACCTAAAACCTTGTCTTTATTCACAGTTTAGCCTCTGCCGGTTCTCCACCCATCCCCCTCCCTATAGCAGTATGATGTCATTGAGCTAATTGCCTACTTGTCAGAACATCTTGTCCTGTGCCTGCATGCATTTTGCTTCTGCCATTCCTCTTCTGAATGTATTTAATAAGACACAAATAAAAGCAATTCCCTTATGAGCTCTATAATGTAGTTATATTACAGTCCCGGTCACACAGTTTATTCACTCAAAAACTACATCTAATTAATATCAAAATAAAGCATGCCAGTTAAATAGTACAAGTCTCATTTAATAAACTGAAAAAAACATAGATTGCATTCTCATGACAGGAAATAAACTAAGTATCTGCTGGAAACCCAGGCTGACATGATCGAAAGTGAGTGGGCAGAGGTTTGGTTCTAGTCTACTAAAGCTGGATGTGATTCAGCAGCATTAACAAATGCGTCACCCATATTAGGGAAAAAACCTCTAATTAGTAGAATCAAATCAGCAAGCCCATCATTCCTTACTGTGTACTTTTTATGTTTTAAAGCCCTTCTTTGTGTAAAAATGCTCCACATTTTATATTTTATACAACACACAATTCTAGAGATTACAGGAACTTGCCTTCGGCTTCTGCTTGAAATGTATTGCAGTTATCAGTGACGTACTATTCCTTCCTAGATGGCTAATTAATCTTCATCATTCCTGAATCTTTCCAAGGATAAATCATAATTCTGAAAATGGTATGCATTGTATGCAACACAGGATTCACATGTTTTACAGTTATTTTTTCTAATGTTACTGTTGTTATAATCTGCAAGAAATCACATCAAAATGGGAGAAAGTCAACAAGGAGAAGGAATATTAAATAAGCAACTCAAAACCAGAGTTTTCTTGGAAGCATCTTTTAACACCCTCTATTTCAGGAAGAAGGGAATATTGTTAGCAATCTGTGAAAGGCAGAATGCACACTTGTGAGACTCCGTGCTACATGACCGCAGCACAGATGGAATTCAGGCTTCATGTTGTTCATGAAAATGAGGATAAACTAGGGAAGCAAAGAATAACACAGACACCAGATATGCACAAATACAAAAAAAATTATTAAAGACAGTGCAGAAACTTCACACAGTCTAGTGTCAAAGATGGCACTTATTAATCACTTAATTCAAGTGCAATGATTTTCAAAAAAAACTGTCTAAAAATAAAACTTAAGAAACCTCTCTAAAGGTGCTGTAAGAGTCATTTCCTAGTTACATAAGAAACATAAATGTTTTACTAAATAATAGTGCATAATCTATGGGAGGTCCCTATAACCCCCATAAGTTGAATTGAACTGGTATATTCTAGCTATTTCTAACTGCCCTGACTAAATATTATTCTCAGTTAGTGAACAGCCTTGTCATGTGTAAGGTGTAGAGGGCACATGGTTTTAAACCGTGCCTTTCGTGCCTTACGAGCCTTTTAAGAACTGAGTACCTTGTGTGCGTGTTTTGTGTGTCAAGTAACATGTAAGGCAAGCACTTAATTTTAAGTGCTGCACCGTGCATTTAAAGTGTGCAGAAGAAGAAGTTAAGAATCTTTAAGTATAGAAACAACTAAAGTTTACAAGAAAAGCTAAGTTTAGAGAAGATACATTTTTCCTTTTTTTTGCCTTTTATTCTACGTGTGTAACAACTTTTTTCTTTACTATTGTGAGGATTATTTGCTCTGAATTTTCACTAAATATTTTAAAATGAATTTTTGGACTGATTTATTTCGGCAAGCATTATACCAGTTCTTGAACTCACCTTATATTCCGGCAGCTACAGGTGCCTCTTAGAAAAATCTCTTCTGGACAAAAGGGATAAACTTAGTTCACCACACTTGACCCGGCTGCTCCACCTCCACTTTTATGGAAAGTCAGAGCTCTCCTCTCCCTGCTCAGAATCACCTTCACTCTAAAGGATTAATCAGAATGCTTGCTTCAGCTCTCTAGTGCACCTCACCCATTCCACTTCTCACCTCGCCATATCATGTTAATTCGGGTGTCTCCTTGGCTACCAGCACTGCTCAAACGTCTCACGTCAGATAAATCAGAAGGTTCCCTTACACAGGCTGATGAACCCCACAAAGAGATTCCACAACACCCTTCTCACTCTGGCTACTCAGAGGTCCACTGCTACACAAATGGCAAAGAACCTTCTGAAGATGACGAAGAACACACACTCTAGCATTTGTTACGCCATTTTAAACATCCTCGGGATTCCTTCTGCCAGTCCCATCAAACTCCGCCAAAGGGCATGCACTCCACCATGCTCACGATGCTGCATACCTCAAGCTGGCAACTGCAATCATTGTAGAAGATCTGACTATGTGTGTACACTTCATCGCTATGCACTCATGCAGCCCTCTCAGCCAGGTACCTTCATGAATATCGTACAGGTACCCTTTTCATGCACACTCTTTGGGCCACAGCTCACTCAGAGCTTTTCTCTTAACCCCTCTGTTATTTTCATACCCCTGCAGCTACATAGCAACTCTAAAACGGCAGCTCCACCTACTCTTGTTCACACCCAAAGCCTGGTGGCTGTCAACACTTTCACATGTGCTCCTGCCACTGTGAGTACAACTGTTTAAACCAAGCATGTACATCTATTAACAGATAAACATGGCTTTGTCACAACAATAAAGGAATTAAAGAAAAAAGGATGAGGAGAAAGATTTAGGGAAACGGGAAAATTCATAGTCAAGAAATCTGATCAGAGTGTTGGAACACTTGAAGGCTAAAATTCTAAAACCAAAGCCAAAACACCACACACATTTCTAAGGTCAAAAGACTAGCTAAAATTCAGGAGCTATAACCAACAAATGTAATCTCCCTATCCAAAAATAAGGTATATGATATGCAAGAATTTTGCTTTTAAATATCCAAAAGATAGGCTATAAACTGCTATCTTGTATAGATGGGACGAGATAACATAAAACATCATATGACCTTCATGTCACATGGCCAGCAATATGCATAGTAACTCGTAAATAAACTTGTACAAAATGGCATTGAGGTGACTTTATTGTCATTATGATAAAAATAAACAAGCACTTAAAAAACAAAATATTCATGTTCAAAAATGCACAGAATGATATAGAACAGAAAAATAATGTGAATCACAAGTGGGAACTGAAGAAGACTTCCCACAGACAGTGGATGCACCAGAAAGGAACAGGTGGAATCGTGTGGAAGTCAAACACTACAAAAATGGTCATGTAATGGTCACAAATTGGTGATTATCATTCAAAAACACAATACAAAATGAAGCCTACAGACTAAATGTGCAAAAAAACAAATCTCAGGTATGCTCCCCTGCTTTAAAAGAGCCAAGAGATAGATGGGAATATGTGAAAAACTGAAATTCTAAACCAAAGATTGATCCTTTCTTTTATCCAAGCCCAAAGTCACCAGTCAAAGCCCAAGATCAGTATTTTAAAAGTCAAACAAAACAAAAAAAAAAACACTTGCTAACTGCTGGATTTTATTTGCAATCTCAAATGACCATCAAGTGGACTGTATCAACATTTTTACCATTTCCCTAGTGAGACACATCCCTTAACAACGGACTACCAATTCATGACAACAAAGGTACAAAATGTTGGCAACAGTGAGAAACACAATGGCATCAGAAATATGAAGAAAAAATCCCACTTGAACATAGGAAAAACATATACATTTCACATAAGCTGAGAGCCAAGTTCTTAGTGAATCACTCTCACTATCTGCTGCACCACCATGCTACCTGCAGATATCTTTAAACAAATTTTTAACCCCTGAAAGGCAGAGATGAAGCCCTATTTGAAAGACCGGGCACCTTTTCTTGAATTAATTTTTAGATATCTTGAAATAGTTGAAAAATTATTTAGAGATATCACAATGTAAAATGTCATCTTATTTTCTAACCTCCTTAATCCAGGCCAATGCAGTAACTAACCCTGGGCAGGGTGCCAGTCCATTGCAGGGTGAAAACACACACACACACATTCACACACACTCACCGGGGCCAATTAAGCATTGCTAATTCACCTAACATGCATGTCTTTGGACAGCAGGAGGAAACCCACACAGACATGGGTAGAACATTTAAACTCCAACTGCTACAAATGCACCCTCGACATAAAATAAATGTTAGAAATCCAATAATGAAATGAACAACATGATGTGAGGCTCCAGTATCTAAAACATTCAAGTAAACCCCATGAGATCTAAAATGTATTTACACAGTAAATATGTCTCTACTTTGGTTTTCTGTTTTATGATATAAGGGAAGCTATTCCACTACTGTCATTGAAGATTGTTTAATTATTTAGGCTACTTGTTTCTCAGTACAATAATCATTAGAGACAACATACCTACCATTTTTTCAGTTCAAGGAGAAGTCTTGTGTTAATGAATGCAGTGGGCTGATCAAAGGTTGCTGTGTAAATTCTGCCTGAATAATTATGAAAAGACAAGCAATTCATAAAGAGTAGGAATAGGTATAAATGATGATATATTAACCCATCCTCAGAGGCATTTTGCATCCTCTGCAGTGTCAGTCAATAAATTAGCTGCTTGGCAAAGAACTAAACAACAAACGAAACACAAATAAGGCAGCAGCCTTTTACAGTATTGTGAAAAACACATAATTCAGAGCTCTGAAATGATGCATGGCTTAAGAAAATTGGAAACCACAGATCTTACAGAAGAAAAGTGGAAGAAAAAACATTACTATATTATAAGGATTTTAATTTATTTAACTACTAATCTTCTGATGGCAGATAAAACCTCAAATCATAGTAGTTATGAAAGCATTCTGAAAGATATACTACTATAGTAAATAAAAATTAGTAAAAAAAAATAGTCATATTGCTTATCGCTGAAAATCTTTCTAATTATCTTATTTCTGTAAACAGATATGACAGGACAATGACTTCTGTCCCTCAAACATTCAATAAAATAATGAAACATTCTTTAATTCACTTAATCCAAATCAGAGTAAACGTAGGCCACACTGAATGCAAGGCAGGAAAGTTATAGTTCTGAGCTCTTACCTTTTGATGATCAATATTGTAAACATGACCTGTAAACACTTGTACCAAAATAGTCTCCCAAACTGATGTTTACTTGACTATATTGACCGTTTTTGTACGAAAAAAGCATCTGCTAAGCAAATAAATGTAAATGTAAAGTCCACCTCAGGGCTCACTCACACCCAAACTCACACTCAACGATGGTGGCCTAACCTGCATATCTTTGGGGATGTGTGAGGAAAACTCACCCAGACACAGGAAGAACAAATGGGTGCAGAATCCAGAATGCTGGATGCATAAAGTAGGAGCACTAACAACTCCACAGTACCAAGCCATCCAAAAAACATATAAGAACTTAAAAAAATCTGCCAAATTTCTCAAGGAGCACAGTGACTGATGCTGCTGCCTCACAGCTCCTTTAGCTTGGATTTGAATGCTGGCCACTCATTGTGTGGCGCATGTACTTCTGGTACTCCAGTTTTATTCCTTCATTTTAGGCAAATTACAAACCCTAAATTGGACCTTTATGATTGAGAGTGGGTGCTTATGTATGTGAACATACTCTTTAGTCCACTGGCAACACAGAGACATTCTGTACATGCAGGGGTTTCCTGCTGGTACCTAATGTACTGAAGAAATTCCTGCTCCAATATCCAACATTTCAACAGGTTTCTTCCCTTTCCATTCAGGATTCCCAATATTTGATTTTCTTTGCCATCTTACAGGAATGTTTGCATGTGAACCACTTTCTGAATTATGAGACATAATGCTAATTACTCTAGTAGGACTGGACCAGCCACCCCTCCATCACGATATCTTATGGTGCGACTCCTTTCCTGCACTGCCTTAAACTGACTGTGTTCCTGTTCCGATAAATACATTGTTTTGAAAAATCTGTTTTGTTGCAGTTGGCCAAGATATTTTGAGGTAAGCCAAGCTAACTGGAAAGGAAAGAAAAGTAATATTTTTTGAAAAGCCAAGGTAGGGTTTCTGCACAGTTTAATTTAAATGTCTTTATATTAAGCAACATTCATTAGTATGATTAAATGTAATATAAGTCAAAATGAAAGATGCAGCCCATATACATGTATGACTAACTAAAGTCATTGTAAAATACTTACTGTAACTTTAAATATTAACTTGTTAAAGCAGATTATTAAGAACAAAAACATAATAAATTATGTGCATTTTTGCTTCATACTCATACTGATAATTTATTCTTATGTCACTGTGTTTTCAGACAGGACCATTCAGGAGTTTCGCCAGGCAGGGTCACATTTCTTCGATGCCTGCCGGCAGCTGTTTCTCACCACATTACCTCTTTGCTGGATGTTATTCCAACTGTGTAATTCCGCTTTACACATCTTCAAAGTGCCTTACCACATCTTCCTCTTCTGCTGTCATCTGTTTTTAGCTTTAATTCATTACCAGGAAGCAAAGGATTTGCAAAGAATCGGCGAGTACCATTCATGTGAAGAGCATTTTCATGAAGCACAGCAACATCCATTTGAGGGGGTACGTCAGCTTTGCATTGCCGGATTTTACTTGCCCAGGGCTGTGTACCACTTTCTTGATGGGTTAGACTGGCTGTTCGAAGCTTTTTCACAGCTTCTGAAAGCATCTCTTTCAGCCTTCTTGACTATTCAGCACATTCTCAGAACTATAATCTGTGCTTTAAAAGATTTAGTATGGCATTTCCAAAAGTTGATTTTATTACTGGACAAAGAGGCAGGAAGAAGCTGTGAAGACAACTGGCAAAAATCAACAAGACAGGCTAAACCGGAATGGAAAATGTTCACCAAAAAGTGACAATTTTGAAATTATTATGCATGCATATACAGTACAGTATTCTGTGGAATGTTTCTCATAAATGTACGTAGGAATCTGGAACTAATACAATGTCACATAGTTGAAGGGGAAACCTTGACGAATTCCAACAAGTATTTGAATGACATTTCAGATGTCATCTGTTTTAACATGACTGAAGGACTGAATGGTCTCCTTATATTTGTAGAGGTTCTTATACTCTCGCAGATACATTTCAGAAACAATGCCAATAAATAAACTTATCATTGCCATTTTTTACATTTATAAGAATTGCTTATTTGCTGTACATGTTTTAGTGTTGATCTAAGAATGCAATTAAATGCATGTATGATTTCCGAATTTAAACAATACTAACAGCTTTCTAGCAAAGACATTAGGAAGAGTACTGTATGTGGCGCTTTAGGTTTGGGTGTTAGCCCTCTGGTAAAGAGGCTTAGCAGAAATGGGGTCCTTTTTAGGACAGAATCAACTTCAGGGGTGGTTCTACTAATAGACTTTACACACATGTAGGATGTGACTACAGTCAAACACTTGGGTGGACAAGGTTAGTCTGCTAGAGGGCAACAGAGCCATACAGTATACTAAGAAGAGCAGAGAGACCCTGGTACTGGGTTGTCAATAGTTTACAATAGGAAGCATAATTTTAAATGTTTTACTACAGTACTGTCTATTTTTAATAGACAGGCAGTGGGTGTCTTTCTATTAAATGGACAATAAAGAACCTAAACTCAGCAGAAGGCAGGGCCTTTTAGAGGACTGAACAAGATAGGCGGGCTGGTTCCATATGCTTTTCCATTACAATACATACATTAATAATTTAATTTTCCTAAATAAAGCAATAAATAAACAGATAAATAAATACATACTTATTGTTTCTGTTTGTGCTGTGTCCCATCACCCCAGGCACAGCTTCACCCACTTCAGTTACAGGGAAAACACTCCAATGTAGAAGAATCAAACCCTCAGACTGCCGAATACTCTTCTATACAGCATTCTAATGCAAAAGAAACACACCCTCAGAATGGCAGTTGTCGTTTCAGCAGGTGCTATGCCATGTAAAGCAGGTGAGTGGCACTGGTTTTAAAGATTCGTAATAATGTGCGAGGAGTGCTTTACATGGTGTTGCAGCTGCTGAAGTGACAACTGCCATTCTGAGGGTATGTTTCTTTTGCTTTAGAATTTTTTTTTTAAATGAGTAAAAGACCAGCCCTCCTCTTTATAAATCTAGTATAGGACTGTAGGAATGTGTAATGCAGGAAGAAATTCTAAATTTATCGCCAGTTAATTACAGATCATATTCGCACAAGGACATAGACAGCTGTGGGTTAGTAAGTCTGTCTCAGCAGCATCAGAGACAAGACAAGAACTAACTCTAGTTAATTCTAAATCAAGTCCTATCCTTTGTATAGTACACTTGCAACCACATCTGCCTAAATAAGAACCATCCAATAACTTGACCTTAGGGATATGGGAGGAAACTTGAATACCTGAAGAAAACATGCAGTTATGTGTAGAGAACATGCAAATGCCACACAAACAGTGAGTGATCAGATCTGAATAAAAAGTCAAGTCTACATAACTCTGGGGCAACAGCATTAATCACTGCATCACTGTGCTGCCCACTGTTTAAAAGAGACATTTTTCTTTGTAAATTTCATATGCCCATTTCATAACCTGCTAAATCATTTCGACATTGCAGGAGACTGGTCTCTATTCAGGCAGCACTAAGCAAAGGCGGGCACAACTGAACTTAGTGCATCAGTCTACCACCAGTCACATTCACACGCATACCTCCAAGGGCCAATTTAGAGTCAATGATTTTTCTAATATGCATGCCTTTGGGATATGAGAGAAAACTCAGGAAAAAAAAAAGAAATATATATATATATACCAACATTGTAAGGACGTGCAAACAAAGCCCAGGCAGTGCCAGGGTCAAAATTCAAAGCACTGGAGCCATGAGGCAATAGCACTAAACATTGCACCACCACCGTGCCACTTTGTGTGTAAATCATTGGCTACTAATAATTTGGTGGTGTATCAGACAATAGATGCTCACACTGTTTTAGTAAATCAATGTAATCAAAAAGAATATACATTAGATAACATTAATAATGACATATTAAGTGTGGTTCAGGTATTTTGGTGTCTCTTCCAGTTTCAGTCATGTTCACATGTTATAAAGAGAGAAATGCCACGTTCAGTTATTTAATTAAGCCGAAAGCTTTGCGTTTTACCTTTCACTACTTATCATATATCTTGTGAATTCAGAATTCAATAATCAATTCTTCAAACACTCATATAACATCTTACATGTAAAATGTTAACAGTTAAAGAAATATTTCTAAAGAATAACGCCATATACAATTTATATAATGAAAACTGTGATATACACTAGCAAGAAACAGTATTTGAACCCTTTGGAAATAAATCAATGAATGTATAAATGAAATATGGTCTGACCTTTATTTAAGTTACAATATTGAATTAATATAAACATTGCATTGTTTGTGTGTGTGTTTAATACATCTTTCAAACATTCACAAAAAAAGTTCAGAAAAAAAAACATTCATGGTGGAAAAAGAATGTGAATCCTTAGGCTAAAGACTTCAACAAAACCCAACTGAAGACAGGAGTTAGAATAACCTAGGGTCCAGTCAACGAAATTGAGACTGAAGTTGTGGTTTAGAGCTACTTTGACCTGTAAAAAAGACTCAAACATTTTTATATTCTCAAGAAGCATCTGCTGATTTAAAGCATGCCTTGCAAAAAAAAAAAAGAGAACTCAGAAGATCTACGATTAAGAATTGTTGATTTGCATGGAAAGGGTTACAAAGTAATTTGTAAGAGTTTAGATATTCATCAGTCCACAGTAGGACAAATTGTGTATAAATGGAGATGATTTAGTACTGTGGCTTTTATCCCTAGAAGTGGGCACCCAGCCAAGATGGCTTCAAAGGCACAATGCAGAATTCTGAATGAGGTAAAAAAACAAACAAACAAAAAAAAACCTAGAGTAACAGATAAAGACTTGAAGGAATCATTGAAACAGGTTAACATCACTGCTCATGAGTCTATCATACCCAAAACATTGAACAGGCATGGTGTCTAAGGCTGGACATCACTGAAGAAAACACAGCAGCACATATGGAGTGAAAAGGGCATGGTGCATGGTCCCAATGGTGCAGTAAGGGGGGGTCATCATAACTTGGGGCTACTTTGATACCTTAGGACTTGGACAGCCTGCCATCAGTGAAGGGAAAATGAACTCCCAAGAAGATCAAGGTATTCTGCACCATAATGTTAGAAAGGCTGTCTCCCAGCTGAAGATCAGTAAAACATGAGTAATGCAGCAGGACAATGACCATAAACACTGAAGTAAATCAACTACAAAATAGCTCCACCAAAAGCAATCTGCCTTTTGGAATGACCCAGTCAGAGCCCAAAACTTAACCCAGAAGAGGAAGAGGAGGATGAGGAGGTGGGGAGCATGCGCTGATTACAGCGTGTTGCCGCACCCACCACATGACAAACCAACTCAGGATCCCAGAGTAGGACCTGAATGCAGCCATGCAACGGGTGACACCTCAGCACCACTCTGGAACAGTGGGATTTTTTTTTTTTTTTACAGTGGCTGGAGTGCCAGTCATACCCAGAAGAAATGCTGTGAAATTACATCAGGAGAGCAATTCATACCAGATATCCTAGGAATATGGGTGAGCTGAAGTAATTCTGTATGGAAGAATGTTCCAAATTTCTCCTGAAAGATGTGCAGGTCTGATCCAGAGCTACCAGAAGAGCTTGTCTGAGAATACTGCCACCAAAGGAGGTGCAACCAATTATTAAATCCAAGGGTTCACAAACTTTTTCTACATTCATATCCACAGTGTAAATGTTGATGGGGAGGTTCAATAAAGACATGAAAGGTAGAACTTTACTTGTCCTCAGGGGGAAATCTGGCTTTTAACAGAAGTTGTTTAAATAAATACATACATAAATACATAGATAAGTAAGTAAAGAAATAAATAGGTTCAGAAAAAGAAAAGAAAAATAGTGAGATTATAGTTATTCTGTGTTATTAGCTTAAACAATACAGTGTCTATACTTGTGACTTAGATGATGATCAGATCACATTTTACTGATCAATTAATACAAAAAACAGCATGCTAATTTCAAATACTGTATATCTTTAGTTCCTGTAAATACAATCACAATACAAATTCCAGTTGCATTAAACAAAGTCCTCCACAAGAGGGCAGAATTTAACTGTGAGATGAAGTAACGTATGAGGTTTTTAATTTCAACAGAAATTGCTGGAGACACAGCCAACAAAGTTTTAGAAGTACCACTGCATATAGCATACCATACCATTCTCAAATCTTAATCCCGCCAGGGATGATACTGTTAGCACTTGGCACAGGACGCAAAGCAGCTATGGACTGGGTGCCTGTAGTTGTAGGAGGGAGGCATACAAAAAATGTACATGTAACTAACATGCAGGAGCTCCAGCTACCACACCTGCTATCCATTGTGCCATATATGTAAAACTTCCTTGAGGTCCAAGGTGAGGTGAAGTATACAAGGAAAATGATGGATCTCAGCTAAACCTGCCAATGTAGTTATTTATTTCATTGCTTTAAGCAAATTCCATTAATAGTGGCCCTTAAAGAAGTCATAAAAGCCCATGTACAATTGTGCTGCAATTCATAATTCACCACATATTCTGAAAAAGGGAGTTTAAAATGTATGAACAATTTAAATTTAAAGAAAGTCTAAAATATTTTGTTGTTTATAAAAAAGCTCTTTGATGAATTTTGTATTAAATGTACACCTTTCTGGATTTAGAAAGTCATGCTGAAAGAGAAAACTTGAGAAATGTTTAATTAAAAATATACTGTAAACAGGAGAGCTTCACTAATAAAAGAATCAAGCCAATAAGCACCGGACAGGATTTTAAAAAAGATTAAAAATCTACTCTCTCTCTCTCTCTCTCTATATATATATATATATATATATTGCCTCAAAGTGCAACGGGGACGTTTTTAATGTTAAGTTTTTTGTCACGTTTTTTTTTTTGTCGGGCTTATTTTAAAACCTACATATATATGTTTGGTATCATTCTTTTCAGAATTTATCGGACTTTAATGTGATGTTGTTAGATTTTCAGATTCTTATTCCGTTTTCCGTTCTAAAAAATATCAAGAACTCACGTCTCGCAAGATGGGACTTTGTGCCAAAAGATTTAAACACACCCGGGGCTGGAAATAAAACACAAAGAGTAGGATAGCTGCTGTACAGGCTTTTAAATGTTTGAAACGCCGCACGAAATGCAGGTCACACGGCACAGCAGCAAGCCAGCAGCTAATTGAGCAAAGAGGAGGTAAAAAAAAATAACTATTTGTTTCCCATTGTATCACCGTTTAAGACGGGGTTTCGGAGAAGTGACCATGTCTCCTTGGGGTGCGTTCAGCACCCCTTTTCACAACACGTGTAGCAGAGACTCGAAGTGGCTTGCGAGCAAAGCAAGAAGGGGGTAACTCCCTAGAATGGTTTAATTCTGTAGTGCCAACACCGGGTACCAAATGGGTCTTCACTATTTACATGGCACTTTTAGGTAGCTCTCTGTTGTTGGAAAGTGTTGCTGCACAAGTTGGAATTCTATTTGGGACTTTTTATTGCCCCCCAACCACCGTAGATGTCTCTGAAGATGTTCATTTCTGTGATGCAATGCCCGCTCATTCTGTTGGTGAGTCATCCCCAGGCTGATGCAACTTATTCAGCGTCATTGCAAAGCCCTCCTTTCGAATTCACAATTTTCAGCTGTTTGCAATGGCACAAACTCTTTGAAACAGTAAGGTAGTCTTATTTCTGAAGTGGTCATGCAGTTGTTGACAAAGACACATAATTGGGGGTCTTGATTACTTTGTCATCATATGGCACAGCAGGAAAGTTGACTGCTGCACTGTAGTGAGTGTTTAATCCTGAACCTTTCTGCAGGGATCTGTCCATTTTACATGAGTAGGCAAACCTCCTTTTCTGGACCTGCGGATGTATCTCTTGGTTGTCTTCCTTCATTGGGCTGATGTAGCAAACAGTGTTTCAATTAGAGCTTTGACAACAACAATGTATTCCTTGTATAACCTAAAATCAAACAAAGAATGCCTCAATGGGCTTTAACAGGCCCTGTTTTGGACAACAACCTCCACCTTTGACTCCCTAAGAAGACAAGAAAAAACTCCCAAAAAAATCTTGTAGGGGAAAAAAAATGGAAGAGATCTTGGAAACGGCAATTCAGAGAGGGCAATTCCAGCTAGGGTTGGAAATGCAATGGGTGTCAAAAAATGGGGTAAATACAACACAAAACAGAATACAAGTAATCCTGTTCACAGAGCTTGATGGCCTTTAAGACTCTTCCCTCAACGGCTACTCTGTCATGCCTCTACGATCTGCCTCATTCTTTGCCTGTGCAGTTTTACTACCAGTCCTGCTTCACACTTCTCGCCTGAGGTCAGTGGCAAATCAATCTGTTATACATTTCCTCAGCTCCATAATCCTGAAGCTCTGCTGGTGACCGCACACCCAGGCCAATGGAACTTAGCAGATGGAGAAGCAGTGGTGGAGCAGCAGAGGTAGCAGTTTCTTAGCTGTGTTCATTTCTGTACTGATACTGCAAACTGCATTCCAGATCCTAGACCTCAGCCTCAAGACTCTCCAGCAACTCCACATGAAGATCTCCACATCATTCAGCAATTATGCTAAGCTGGACTGAAGGTCTTCTTCTCATCCTGTTGCTGACACCAATTTAATGCCTTGCTAAGTGCCACAGGATTCTCACTCTTCCGGTTAGCTTGCTAAACTTAAAATGACTGCTCACTCTTGCCACACTAATTGGAATTCATATGCAGCTTTGGTAGGGTTTCTGATTTTTTAGGCTCCCCTACAACTTCCGTTGAAGCTGCTCTTTTACGTGATGGAATGCCAGCTCATACTGCTTGTGACTCATCCCTAGGCTTATGCAATTTGTCAGCGGCACTATAATACAGTATAATTTACATATATAAAATGTGTGGCCATAAGAGTAGGTATTGCTTCATTAGAAGCAAAAAAAGAGGGAGGGAGAAGTAGAGGATGAAGTGGTGTCTTTGGGTATGTGTAGTAATACGCCCTATTCTATCAGTTTCTTTTTACTCCTCACAATGCAGTTTAAAATCCATTATAAATCTGAGTTGTTTGTCATCCATGGTTTGTTGAGTGCACTTATATATCATTACATCAAAGAACAGGGCAGGCAGACTTTTTCTCCTTAGTGGTAAAATATATGTGATATTGTGGACAACCTGGGTGCCCACATGGAGGCTAGACTGTGCCCACTTCAAGTCCTGGGCACAACAAAATCCAGGTGTGACAGCATGCCTTGGTCAGTTTAAACGCTTACATAACTCAGGAAAGGGATACCCCATGAACACAACATAGAGGGGGTGGACATTGTACATAGTTCATGATCACAGGTGGAGTTTGACATTTAGGTCTGGGGGGTCCAGACGAAACATAAGAAATAATCACATTTTTTTATAATCTCAACTGTGCTGCTACATATTTACATCATATCCCATGTCAAATATGGTCAATTGTTCATAATATGAATTTAAGATATAAAGTATGTTGCACTATGCGGTGGGCTGCCGCCCTGCCCGAAATTTGTTTCCTGTCTTGCACCCAGTGTTGGCTGGGATTGGCTCCAGCAGACCCCCGTGACCCTATAGTTAGGATATAGCAGGTTGGATAATGGATGGAAGTATGTTGCACTTACATTAAACCCATTTAAAAATTAGAAATTGTGAAAATACACAAGTACTGTTAATGATATTTAAATGACTGAAAAGTTGTTTTTTTAAGTTTGCCTATGTATTGTAACTGTGGCAAAATAAGCACTGTCTTATTTTAACAACTTAGAAATTGTATATATAGTGTAAGATTCAGGTGCATTCTGGGATTAATTGATTTGAAAGTTCAATCGTTTCCTCTTATTTATTTGCTTCAACAAAGAAACAGGTATCTTTTTTTTTTTTTGCTTTTCAAATATTGTGTAACAGGGGGTGAGTCTGATGTGTGATGGAGATTTAATTCAGATCACCACTCAGATTTTTGGACAAGGCAGGCTTAAGCGCTGGGCACACACACACTACCCCTTCTATTGCTCATGTTGACTACTTAGGAGCTGCTTTGCTGACAAGAGCAACTAACTATTACATGAGTAAAAAAGGAAAATACTGAATTCAAAACATACAAGTTGAAATACTCTCTCTCAAGCCAAATCTGAAACAGTCTGTTTTTAAGAAAAGGCGACATATAAGAATGAGTTGCTTTAAGGAGGACCAATTATACTATTCATTGATCCATCCATCCTCCTAATCCACTGGAGCCTACTCCAGCAAGCAAGTAACAATAGGCGGGGCAGGAACAATCCCTGGACAGAGTGGCAGTAAGTTAAACACAAACACACCATGGCAGATTTAGCATCAGGACTACATCCACACTTCACGCAGAGGGCACCCAGAGTGTGACCCCACAACTCTTTACTATGAATGCCCTTATTACATTGATTATTAACATGTTTACATTGACTCTGGCTTTAAGAAATGAGAGAAAACCCCTCTATTTGAAACTTATTTTAGTAACATAGTACATCCGTTGCTGGCCTCCCTTTAAAATCTGCTCATGATGAAGAAATATTATTTCTTCTCTTTTAAATGCTTTTAACGTTCAGTTCATTGCATGTGCCACGTACGTAAACATGCAGACTGCAAGCATCAATCGTGTATGGAGTAAGTTAAAGTAAATCACGATTCAGTGTTAAAATTTTGTCTGGCTGTGACTTTCAGGATAAAGCCATACAAATAAAATAAAAAGAACAAATAATATTACAGAACTACTACTACCTACTAATTACTGCACCACTTTCAATTCAAATGAATACAGTTTACTATAAACCTGTGTTTTGCAATAACCATCAACAAAACCCAAGGTCGGCAAATAGGAAAAGCAAGAATTGATCTACAGGTAACAAACCTGCCACGGCATATCACACAGCATTCCTCCACATTAAAGAACAGCGGTCTTAAAAAAAGAAAAAAATTGGAATTCCAGATATCCCGATTAAAACTGAAAGGGATACATCACATCAACTCAAATTCTCTTGGCCTCATTTTTATTTTTTTCTAAACTGCTGCTTATTTATTATTAGAACAGCTCATCCATATATTTTTAGATCCCGATGTGAAATGTCCATGTAATTATTCGGTATCATATTTGAAAATAACAATATATTTGCTTTAAACTGTAACAAACTATAACCATTAAAGGTAAATAAGCTATAAACTTTATCTTAAGAGAAGCCTTAAATAAAACCCACTTCTGCATTTCCCAGCACTAATAGGAAGTTGTCATAAAGCGGTTGCTATGTGGTTGCTATGGGGATGGGAGGGACTTCCTGTAAAGGGATCCGGAAGTTAAGTTGGACTGGAACGGCTAAAAAAAAGCGATATATGTGTTTAAGCACATCATTGGGGAGGGAAAAGAGGCAAACGATTATAAAGGGCCCCCAAACCCTCCCTTTATCAGCAAGGGACATAAGGGGAGGGGGTTGAAGAGTCATACCGCGGGTGAAATATGGAAACCGTTTTCAAGAAAAGATAATTTGAACGGAGAGAAAGCCCAAAGAAAATATTTTTCTCCCTTCAGTTTCGTCACTGGCAGGAGAGGCGTTTTCTCAGGTAGGAAACCCATTCGGCATTTTCTTATTTTGGCATTAGCTTGAGGAATATCAACAAGCGGATTCACCCATGCTTTAATAACAGTAGTTTTGGGTATGAGTTCACACTCCGTTCGTTTCCACTTTTGGGTCATTTTCGCCTTCGATCGGTAACTGTTTTTTCTTTCTTCTTATCTGTCTGCTGCATGTTTTCTTGTCTTCACTCGTTCAACAGCTTGCCTGATTAAAATACGAGTTTAATCTATTTCATTCATCTGTTCATAGCAACGTGTGGCGTGACTCTGTGGTGCTTGGTACGATCGGCACTGGCGCAGTCGGTGTCTTGCTGAACTCTATCAGCGTGTTCCGATTGTAAGCGAAGACAACACGGAGTGACAGCCTTCGCCGGCAGGAGACGATTTTTCACTTTATTCTTGTAGTCTGCCTTGATGCCTGGTCACTTTTGGTAGCACGTCTGTCCTTTACCTGCCTTGTGCTGGTGCACGTTTATGTACCTCATGGATTTTTTATTAATCGAGGTAAATCAATCAATCGGCGGGCTGTTTGTAGTTTATTTGAACACCTGTTACCCAATACATGTTGTTAGGGAAAGAAAGGGATCTGTTCAAAGGTGTGATGTTTTTGTATTAGTATTTAAAAGCAGAAAGTGGGTATTTAAAATTGAAATGTGTTTGGATACATGATTTCTATTATTAGACAGAAATATCTAAAGCAGCTTAGCACGCAAACACTGTAGGCTGTGCAGTATCTGGTTACCCCACAATCCATTTCTGTGGTCTCGCCCGTAATTACCTGGTATGTAGTTTAATTTTTTCACTTCAGACGGAAAAACGTCTTTTTTCACTGTGGAGAACAGCCGGTATTTTGAAGGCACAAGTTTAATGTTCTGTCTGCTTTGCAGACTAGCTGTTTCTACTTAACTTTAGCTCTTGGCATTATCAGAAATATGATAATTTATCATCATACTTTGACCACAAGCAACAGGCTTCTTAATATTTTTCTTTCCATTTTCTTTCTTAGTTTCTTTATACTGTCAGTAATTTTCTTGTTTTGAACTAGTATGACAGAGTATTGTACTGCTGCCTCATTCGATGGCTTTGAATTCTTAGTCCATCTTTAAGGACTGTAAGCATTCTTGGTCGCCTCTCACTTTTTTCACAACTTAAAGACCCTCATTTTAGTTTGTTTGGCACTTATCAATTTTGTTTACTGTCAGTTGGTGAGTGAGTGTATGTCTATGTGCTTTAGCTATCAAGGCAGTGGGCAGACTCCACATTCACAGCTATCTTGTACTCTGCACCTCCAGATGATCTGACTGGATTTGAGTTCTGTTAGAGAAAATACTTTTGTAAATAAATACTGTAGTCTTAAGTTGACTATTTAAACCAGATTGGTAGAGCCCTCACGTGATCTTGTTCTGTGCAACATGGCAAACTGACTAAAAAGACAAACTGAACATCTGAAGTACTACAGCTTAATTTACACATTCACAGCATTGTAATTCACCCCAGTCAGCACACAGGTCAATAATATATTCTAGCAGTGTCCCAAATGAGTTGAGTATATTCTAAAGGTTCCAGATTAGTCAAACACATTAAGTTTTGGGTAAATATCTGGTTCATAGAATAAGACTTCTTATTTGTATGTTAGCGGGCGGCATGGTGGTGCAGTGGGTAGCGCTGCTGCATCGCAGTTAGGAGACTCGGGTTCGCTTCCTGGGTCCTCCCTGCGTGGAGTTTGCATGTTCTCCCCGTGTCTGCGTGGGTTTCCTCCCACAGTCCAAAGACATGCAGGTTAGGTGCACTGGTGATTCTAAATTGTCCCGTGTGTGTGTGTATGTGTGTGTGCGCCCTGCGGTGGGTTGGCACCCTGCCCAGGGTTTGTTTCCTGCTTTGCGCCCTGTGTTGGCTGGGATTGGCTCCAGCAGACCCCCATGACCCTGTAGTTAGGATATAGTGGGTTGGATGATGGATGGATGGATTTGTATGTTATTGTTGGAGAACAAAATAAAAATATATGATGACTTCTTCAACTTTATCTGCTGGTACAAATGAAATCAGGATGTCCTTGTTTAACCAGCAGGCACTGTCTGAACAATATGAAGCACTTGTTCAATCATACATAGATATTTTTTCCCTAACATTTTTCTCCCAATACAAGCGTGGATGGACATCAGAGATGTACTGTATTTCCTGTAGAGTGTAACCGCTAATGTTTTCTTAATGTATTCAAATTATACTACACAGGAGACCAAGGAAGTACAAAATTTAGTTTTTTAGAGCTAAAGGGTAACTGGTTGCGTTTTTTCTTGTTTTTTCAAGTAAAACGTTTCACCTGTTTAGAATATTTGTAAATCATTGTGAAATATATCAACTTGTGTATCAATATATCAATTAGTATTTTAATAAACAAGCTGTACTGTGAATATTCTACTTATTGCTGTGGAAAATAACAGTTGAAAAACCTTTTGAAATGTGAAATTTTGGGACAGCATACTGTATGTTTAACTTGTGTAACTAATGCTTATTCATTAAGTGCCTCTAATTCTAGGAGGTACTGTAGAAGTATAAATGATTAGCTCAGTGTTTACTTATTTCTAAGGTTTAGAAAGTGAACTGTTTTTGGAATTGTTGCTTAGCAGGTATGTATGTAAAACGATGCGAATGAAGGCGCTTGTTTGACCTTTTATGCTCCACATCATACTGGTCTATTTTAATATTTTAAAATATGTGAATTTCTTCAAACAGCTGGGGTGGAATGGGACATATTTCTCTCAAAAAACCCATAATGTACTAACCTTTGACATTGCATTGTGCACCACTGTTTGTGGTGCTTAACCTCAGGCATTTGCATTGGGATCTTCTGTTGGTTCAGGTGGACTAA
Organism: Polypterus bichir lapradei; assembly: GCA_026402145.1. Taxonomy (NCBI): domain Eukaryota; kingdom Metazoa; phylum Chordata; class Cladistia; order Polypteriformes; family Polypteridae; genus Polypterus; species Polypterus bichir. Next base: position 51,118,537 of record JANRMT010062796.1, read on the forward strand.
TTTTTGGTATGTAATGTATCTGATACTTTGACCTTTGTGCATTCTTTGCACATCCATTTTGTGCAGTGATTGGATTTCTTTATTATGTTTTATTATTATAGCCAAAAAATGTTTCAGTAGATGGGCAGCAGCAGATAAATGTTTAATGTGACAAGGGTAAGACTCCATTTCATGTTCTAGATTTCATTACATCTCCTGCTGATTAAACTTTGTCAGAATCACAAGGCTCTAAAATCTACATTTGTCTACTTAACCAGCACAATTGTTTGCTTAAGTTGGCTAGATGCTCTGTTACTCTTATTCAGAGATGAATATTTACTGATGAAAGGTATTTTTGTGGGAACTTGGCACTGTGTTAGAAAAGCTTTATTGTGCTTAGTCTTTCTGTTTACTACTTTCTGAATATATTAATGAGTTTTTTGCACAAGTCTTATTTTCCCCACAGAACTTGCGTAGTTATGAATGTCTAAAGTGTAATTATACACTAATATTATATTCCAGTGGTCCATCGAATGTCCAGTGTCTGAACTTTATTATACATTTGATTGTTTTTACCTGAAGCCCTGTAACCTTGTATTCTGACTTTACTAAGACTAAGAGTCTATAATACAGTGATCCCCCGCTATATTGCTGTTCAGTTATCGCACCCCGCTATATCACGGATTTATTATTATTATTATGTTACTCATGTCCTTAGCCCAACATCCACTTATGATATGTGTTTACAAAGTGTGTTTTAATAAGTTTACATGTGTTTAAAGCGTGTGGGGAGGGGTATATTAAGGCTTAAACTATAAAAAATGTCTATTTATATGGTCTCTCTATATCGCAGATTTTCACCTATCGCTGATGGGTCTGAAACGTAACTTCCGCGATAGGCGGGGTATCATTGTATACTGATTATCTACTTGAAAGGAAGTTGTAGTTTACCATTCAGGTTGTGATTTGCGACCAGGCCATGGACATGTTTGAACAGTTTACTGAGTTATGCTCTGTGATTTAGTCGCACACAATGGATAACCTAAAAAATGACCTGTGAGCATAAAAGCATAATGCTGTGCAAGATTTTGAGATTGTGGAAACATAAATTAATAGAAAATAATTTGGTGACTTGTAACTGTTCCTAATGACTTAAGTTTATTGTGCCATATTTTGTCGTATCACCTGATATTGTAAATACTTTATAGAATTCAGGTTGTGTATTTGTGTTTTGTTACTTGACTAAACAGTTTTCACATGCAGTTTTTGGTCAATCATGAATAATTCATTTTTAAATTTGTTAGATGAGTTACAATATCAAAGTTGTTTTTGTTCTTTTTTTTTTTTTTTTTTCCTCCCTTCCCTTGCTTCATCTATTCATTTTTCTGAAACTGATTCTTCCTTTACTGAACCATGAAGTGGCAGACCCATTTGAAGCAGCATTGGCACATTCATTCTCCCATCAACCTTGAATGCACGGTTTTTCATTTTCAGGACTGTTGCTGATCTGTTCAATGCCCCACACATATTGTTACATTATCCAAGGTAAACGGTTCACTCCAAAGTGTACTTTTCATGTTTTAACAATCATTTGGCTATCGAGGGGAGCATTATTGACCGCAGCCTAACAAGAAAAATGCATAATCCTGTACATTACTATCTCATTTTACCATGTTAGCAGAAAAGAATTTTACTTAAGTTAAATTTATTTCATTATAAGACCATAAAAGGTATATCTCTTTATTCCTTTTAGTGACTAGCTGAAATTCCTGGTATTACCAGGGTGCATTTGAAATTTTATTTATTTATTTTGTTAGCCAAAGGTTCAAAATGATTTGGGAGATTTTGTAATTGAAAACATGTTTTCCAAATTACCCAGGAAAAATTGTTTTTGTTTTTAACATCTCCATTTTTTATGTGTAAATTATTAGGATATGTAAATGATTTTTATTCCCACTCTGCAGTAGCCTACATAATTGTCCATCTGTCTCTCTGTTGTTTGTTTCACTTCAGGCATTTCAGCTGCTCTAGTTGCTGCCATAGCATTCCTTGTTGTTCTCCATGTTTGATCCAGCTAACCTACTCTATATTGGAGCCATGTTACATGTAATTATAACCTTGTACTTCTATTTGTCTTTACATTTCCACATTAAAGACCTGCAATAAACAGTTCTTCTAGTAAATGTTTTTGTTCATATGTAGAAAAAAATGTAACTCAAAAAATCAAACTTCCCAGGCATACACATTCCAGCTGAAGTCAAATAAAATATTATACACTTTCAACTGGATTCATATTCCTAAATTAGATTAGTATAAGGCTGGCAAGACACTAAACAGCTTTTAGTTGTAGAGCCTGTGAACTTCAACAGCTGCACTTGCTGAATATCATTGGTTTGAGGATGTCAGATAACAAGGCCAGCAATAGCAGGGGACAATTGATTACATAACTGTCTCGTTACTTTTTTGGCAAAATTTCAAATTTCTAAAATATTGTGTGCCCTCTGCATTTTGACAGGCAATTAATGCAGTGCATGATAACACTGGTGCCTGTATGAATGCTTTCCAGGCATGACCGGTTCAGCTGCAATCTTTCACCTGTTATTGTGATGGTGGGTTTGTTTGTTTTTTGTTTTGTTGTCTGTCTGATGTCTTGTAATACAAACATCTCATCTGTTTACATGGCCCAAAACTGTTTTCTTTTTAACTTGTGGTTGCTTTATACTTCTGGGTGAGCGCCTTTCGGCTGTTAGCTCAGTCTCTCGTGCACACACACACACACTCACACACACAGAGCCCGCACTTATGACTTGTCAGGGTGAGTTGCGGACCTGCATGTCTGCTGAAGTGTCAAACTACACAATTGTCAATCACGGGAACACATGACTGTCCCCAGACTGAGATAATGTAAATGAAGTCTATCACTGAAAATTGCTGGACTGGTCATGTAGTGAAACTCTGCGTTAACAGTTTTTGCTTATTAATGCAGGATTTTTGATTAATTCATATGAGATTTTCATAAAATAAGATGCAATAACGGGCATCATGTTGGCGCAGTGGTAACACTGGAGCCTCACAGTATGGAGACCTGGGTTTGCGTCCTGGGTGTTCCCCTATGTGCTGTAGTTTCCCTGCCCTAAATAAACAGTTTTTTCTAAAGAAGAGATATACAGTGCAACTTTGTTCATCTGAGGTCATAGTGTGCTAACAGACAAAGAGCATTGTACTCTGTTTCCAGCAATTTTATCCATTAACAGTGTTCAAGTGACTTTTTTTATCTCCAAACTTGCACTTATTTGCCCTTATTATTTGAGTGTTATATCAGCATATAAATAGTTAAACCCGGGTTACTGCCAAAGACAGTTCTGTTCTTTAGATAAAAAAACAATATTCATGTATAACATAGAGACAAAGTCTTAAGTGTATAAAGTTATTAAATATATATGACAATTATTAAATGTATGACTGCAATTTAGTAAACAGCTGTAAACTAACTCTCAGATATATTGAAGTTTTAATTGTGAAGAAAATTTTAAAGTACTCCCTTATTAAGTTAAAAGCATTTGTGCATTTAAACATTGGTGATATTAGTTATCTTCCTGGTAGACTTCTTTGTAGTCTTTCACAGTTCTCTCTAGTTAACAAATAGTTAAAATAGTCCTTTAAAGACACTTCATTTACTTTAGGCAAGGTGCAATTACATACTTGCACTGCATTAGAATCATTGCTTATGGTATACAGTATCTGCTATTTGTTTCTTAATGCTAAAGTAGTTTATGAAACACTTTTTTAAAATATCCTGAGTTGAGTCTAAAGTACAAGTTATACAAAACAAAGGTTTTACTATTACCCTGAAATTGCTTAGTTGCAAACTGAAATGGTAGGAAAGTCCACTGTTTTAAAGTCTGAGATTGCTCTATTGTCTGAGCCCTTAAACCAGTATCAGTCTGTCTTGATCATTCTTGAAACATTGATTAGGTCATAGCAATTTACCTGTGCGAGTCTTCAGCAAAGGCCACTGTCTCTAGATTGTAAACCACAGCTTGTTCTTTATGCACAGCTTTGTTTTTTAAGCCAGAATGTAGAAATTTGTCATGCATTTTCTTCTTGCCATATTTCAGATTTTTGACATAACTTTTGTGTCCTTGCACCTCTGAGGGGCAGCCAGTGGTTGCAGAGTGCCACTGTAGGTGGCAAGAAATACTGTACCGTGATTTATAGAAAGAGAAAAGGCACTATGGATGATGTAAGGTTTGTCATGCTTGTCTTTTCACCAACATATCTGGGTTTGATTACTGCTGATTCAACATTTTCTTTTATCAAAGTTTTCTCTCACCATTTTTGTCATTGCTTTCAAGATATAGTGCCTCTGAGGTGTATTAAATGCAGTTTATGGTTGCAAGGCTAATCTGTAGCCTTTGTACCACTACTGCAGTTCTCTGTTGTATTTGAAGTTGTGCAAGTCAGTGTTTTGTTTTTTTTTCCTCCCTCTTTTATAACTTTCAAAGTTAAATTTCCCCCAACTTCCCTCCTACCACCTTCATTTGGAACAAATGTGTGTAAGCTTATAGTTGATCCAAATCTCCTAAAGTGGGATCAGTGGTCTAAATTGAATTACATGTTTTCCACTTTAAATTTTCAGTTGGCAAACAGGGTTACAGCTTTAAAATAGCAAGTGGTATGAAATACTGAGAAACAGTGCTGCAAAGGTTGTGAAGGTGGCGAGATGGTTATCACACATGCCTTTCAAACAAAAATATGTGTTTGATTCCTAACCATTTTAAGAAAAAGTTCAATATAGTCAAGCATTTCCTTCACTGTGTTTGTCATGTTCAAAAGCCATATTGTGAGTTATTTACTGCAATTTTGAGGTTCTTTGTACCAGCAATTTAAAAGCTAGAATATTATGTACCAAGAAGCTTCACAATACTAGCAGTAGTTGCAGTATGTACTAAATGCCACAAGTTTAAGGTAATACATTTTGGTATTCTGTAACTTTGCATCAACTTTTTATCCTTCCATCTTTTCACTTACACCTAAGCAGCTCATCTAAACAAACAAAATTGAGTTTAATATAATAACATTAATTTCTTTAGCATGTTTTAATACAAATGATATGGCCCAAAGTGCTTTACAAGATGTTAGAATTAGTAACAAGAAAACTAAAATTTAGATGATGATAATGTGTAAACAGTATACAAAAATAAGTAATACACACTTAAGATTAGCACATAATTGGGAGAAATGGAATACTTAAATATAGAACTGTTTGTTTATTGTAACCAATGTGATTGTCAAGTTTTTAATGTCCAATTTTTGAAAATTGTATTTCTCCCAGGGGCATATATGGGTGAACAAACAGTGCTGCTCCATATTAATAAAAAGGGAGCTACACTATTTGACTCTTTTGCTGTCTTTTATTCAGTGTTTTGAGTGGGGACAGATTCATATATTTGTAATCATGAGTGCAATAAATTAATAGACTGAACTTTTTACCTGTGGACATTCTTACATGTACTCATGATAGTCTGTATACATTTGTCTAATGTAGAGTAACTGCTTGTGCAGTACAGTTGGTAATAGGATCATCTCTGGCCGTAAAATTCTTGGATGGGTACAGGATTTGATCTCTCAAAGTAGTATAATTTTTATTGTGCCTAGCATTAGAATTGGGTCTTGAAATTCAGCCTTTGCAGTGTTCTCCCCAAATTCCTGCCCCAATAATTTTTGGATGGAATATACCTACGTATACTATTCAATATATAGCTAATATATACTTATTGTAGGTTGAGCTATATAATGGAAAAAAGAACTAGATGTAATGGGTGGATAAAAAAGTTCTTATTCAAGCAGTGTTTTAACTACCATTGAAGTTAGTGTGCAGGCCACCAAGTAATCCAGAGGCACTCATTCCCAAGATGCAGAAAAGGTATTGTGGCATGAAATCTGCACATGAAATCACGCACATTTTCACGGTAGCTCCAACCCTGGCGTATGCAAGTTCTCCGCTCGGTTTTGCAAACTGCCGGCACCCAACGCCAAAGCAGTGCCACTCTTCCAGTGTGGTTTCCCTTTCTATTTTAGATTTACATCCCTGACATGGCTTTATAAATACACTGAAATTGACCGCATATTGTTTATTAGTTTAATGCAAGAGTTCCCAAACTTTTTTCGGCCGCCGACCCCTTTACCAAAAACTTTTAAAACCGTCGACGCCCTAGTCATTTACTTTACTTACTCAAATTAATACATTTGTACAGTACTCAATATTAAATATTTCACTAGATATCCGATTTTAATCACTTGCAATTATGATTTAAAAAGATAAAATGGCTGCGGAATATGGCATTATCTTGTGCAACATTTAATATCGAAACCTGCACTAATGAAAATTTAAACAAAAAGGTTTTTTTTACATTTTTGACATTTATGAAATAAATATGTAAATTCAAAATAAGTACAAATAGTCCAAGCTGTACTGTCTGCATGTCTTTTTTGGTTCAGTTATATTATCTGAAGAAATACAAACTTATTAACAAACAATTTCGACAGCCCCTGTGATTATGATTTTTATATATATATATATATATATATAATATATATATTATTATATAAAAAAAACAATAAAGTATGTACTTACTTGAAACAGAAGATTTTTGTTCTTACCTGAATAAATAAACTGTGTCCTCCAATTTTCTTTTTCGTAGTACTGCTCCTCAATAAATAATTATATTCAAAGTTCAAATCACAAATAAGTACATGTCACATCAAACGAACCAATTTATAGTGTTTTATGAAAGCATGACCGTACAAGACTGATAGATTCTGCTAATATAGAATATCCGTCGTCTCGTCCCACCGCAAGCAAGAGCGGACATGCAACGGTTTTTCATGTCCGCACTTGCTTTGATGCGTTCGATAAGACAATGCACAGATACTGTATGTTTGTGTTACATGTATTTTCATGCATTCTTACGTGTGACTCTTTTAATGACACATTTTACCTTTTTGTTCGCAAGTTTGGTATGTAATGTGTTTTTATCAAAAAAGTGTTTTTTTGAATTATTTTACTTCTTAATTAGGTACCTATTGGAATCATAGATATTTTGAAGTAACAAACAAATAGCAGTAGTAAGGGGGTCTATTTTTGCTGTCGTTGACCCCCCAATTTTTTTATTGAAACTATCGACCCCTAGAAAGTTCAAATCAACCACTTTGGGAACCCTTGGTTTAATGCATCTTATTGTAATTAATCTGTAACAATATAATGGTCCACAGAATGGCCAAACTTCTAAATACCATAGCTGCTTTAGCATTGTTACTCTCACTGCACCTTCTTGTTCTTCTTTCAGCTGCTCCCATTAGGGGTTGCCACAGCGGATCATCTTTTTCCACCACTCGGAGTATTTATATCACTGTATCTGAGTGGGAAATCACGGCTCTACAGCAGCTGACTGGAAAGAGAATTATCGGTATACAGCATCTAGCACACGCTGCCTCAGCCATGCTGCCTATTGAACTGCTCTCATTTGACAAAAGCTTTAAAGCCTTTCCTCACGGGTCAGAAACAGTTTCATCCCAAGAACTCTAAACGCACTCAGTCAGTCCATCTGCTCCTTGTAGAACACTTTGTACTTATAAGTACAATCACCTCACTGTAAACTTGCGATACAGTTATAATATTGCACAACCTGAGCTTTATAAAGCGCGTATTTACATTTGATGACGATATCATTTTTAAGATGAAATGCAGCAAAATATGTTTATATTATACAGATAAAATTTTAACTTCATTTAAATAATCTATATTGTTAATAATTAAACATGTGAGGACACGGTGCCTCAGCACTAGCAAGGAGCTGGCGCTCCATTCATGGATTGTTCCCGCCTCGCGCTGTATTCTTGCTGGGGGAGGCATGACACTGGAAGGATAGATGGATAGAATAATTTAACACGTACTACAAAGATATTTCAATGTTCCTTAAAAGTTTTGAAGAATCAGCGTTCTGAGCTTACAGATGGCTTAACGTCTGTTACAGAGCTGATTGTGTGGTGATTGGGTATTTGGAGAAAAAAAAAAAATAAGGACAGAAATTGGGGGTTAGTAGGTTTGAAAGAGACAGTACTGCTGCAATAAATTATTTCATCGAAGGTCGCGCACGGCGCAGAAAGCATCTTGCGTGAGGCATGACCATTCACTGCACCAGTGTTCCCATGATTAATAACGTGCTTTAACTCCTATCATCATGAAAATGATATAAAGTATACATCTCAGTATTAAGTATTCAGAGAGCTGTAATATCATGAATGTAATGGATTCTGTGTCCTGTCGGAGGAAGAGAAAGCCGGTTTAAGAAGCACGTATGATTCACACACAGAGCACATAGAAGATAAAATACAAAACAAAGCATTTAACGTACTATTTTAATTACGATGGGATTTGAGAAACTAGTAAGTTAAACAATTTTAAGATGAAGTTTATGATGTTCTACTTTAATGACAAAATAAACTACGTGATTAAAGTGGAAATTTCAAAATTAAAGTTGACATTTCGTGCTTTTTTTTTTTTTTCCCCCCACTGTGTGCCTATTTTATTCTCTGTACCCTAATAAGTTTTCATATGACACTCAGATGGTGGGCTACGACTCGCCTTTTCACACCAACTTTGATATCTGAGAACTTCTTTTTTTTTTTTTTCGGGCACTGTGCGACTTTGTGAACTTGAGCTTTCGAGTATCTCTGACACTCTGTCACTCGATCAACTTCCTTTTGTTGTTTATACCACTGTTTAAACCAACAAATAGTACGTTTTTCTCGCCCCCAAAACAAATGCATTTCCTCAGTTCTCTCCCACTTTCAATAATTTAACTTCAATGCAAACCAAACAATTGTGTTAACTCCTATTTATTATAATCAGAAAATGCTTACCAGATGGCTTTCAATTTTAAAATGTATATGCCCACAAAGCTTTTTTTTTTTTTTTGTGTGTATAATTTATAAACACACACACACCTTTTTTTGGTTGTAAAAAGACCATCTTTATCTTAGTTAATAATTTATTGCTATTTTGTTTATTGGAGTCCACAAGCAGTAAATATTTCAAAACAATCGTGATACAATAAAATAATCAAATAACAAATAAGATTGTTGTCTTCTCACAAGCCAGATATCATAACAGTTCTTTTTGATCCTATAAAAATATGAAATAGCCAGAGTCCTTGGGTAAATTGCTTGGATTCTGTAAGATTCAGAAAGTGAATCTAAGACTTTGCTGCAGTCATTTTGTTACAGCCAATAGTCTCAGTCAGGGCCTACATTTCTAATACGAAAACCTCAATTTCACCATAAATTAAGGATGTGTGTGTATATTAAAATGTGTGTATATATATATAGGACAGTCTGGTAAGAAAAGAGACTAATAAGTTTGACCCCAGATGTTAAAAGATGGTTCTGTGTTAGAATTGTTGAGTCAATGAAAATGGGTAACATTTGGATAGAACAGAAAGTTCACTTTAAGATAACAACCCTGAAGATGTATTAATCAATGGAAACTCATCCTTTATTTGTAGTATTTAATGTGTTTGGTTTTTGGAAATATGTGCCCAGTCTGGTCTGTATGTTTTGTCAACACTGGTACTTTTTAAATTTCATAACATGGCCTGTTTTAAAGCACATCATTAGATGCTTCAGGTACACAGATGATAAATTCATGATTTGGGATTGTGATTCCTTCTGTGTACTTGCAAATGATATCTGACATGTGATAAGACAATATTTTTTTTTTTTCTTAGGAGTTTTTAATACTTTTAACTATTTCATTGTTTCTTTAAATATTTTTTCTAGTTCTGTTTACCCAGTTTGATTCTGGGTTTTTCACTGTATGTGTAATTTCTGTATGGTTATCCTTAGTGTTAGTAATTGTTTTGAGTAAAAACCTTTTTTCAGTGCATCAGCTTTTAGAGTGTCTTGGACATGATTTGACTGTTTGTACCTGTGATGTAAATGTAATGGATAAATGTAAATTGAACAAAGTGTTAATGGAACTTCATGATAGTTTTAAATTTTAAATTTTGTTTTCTTCAGATGGCACATTGCAAATGCAACCATTAACACTGTTCGAGACAAGTTTTTGCTGATTAAATTAGATAATCTCAATTGTATAGATCTGCAAATCATTTTAACATTGTCTTGTTTCTTTGCAAAAAAAAATGCCAGAAGATCTCTGTGCAAGTCTTTCTGTAGCTAAGTTTTAATTTCTTGATGAAAATGATCCTTTAATATTTAATGGTAGGAGTGTGGTAAGAGCTAGGTGAATGCGATTTTAGATAATTTTTTTTTTATTAGGACTTTTTTCTCATATATAATACAATGTGCATCTAGTAGTGTTTGTAAATACTGTACATGGCAGGGTGGTTTTCTAGACTTTTTGATATTTGAAGAGTTAATTTTTAAAAACATTACCTATACTTGCTTACTATTAGTGGTAAATGAAAATATTGGGCAGAGATCAAAATTGGGTGGCTATTGTGAAATGAGCAATCCGGTTATAATTGGTCAATCAGTCTGACTATTGTGGTTGAAAATTTAACATCTTATTAAAGAAAGAAACATCCTCTAACTGGACAATTCAGTAATCAGGCAAGAGAAAAGCTGTTCACTGTATCTTTTAATTACTCCTCATCAAAATGCCCTGGAGGGAGCATTCTTCAAAAGCAGTCTGTTACAGCATGGTCAAAGAAAACAAAGAATAGAGGTTAATTTTATAAACCACTGAATTTACTTACAGTGTCAATCATTGCATACATTTTACTCTTTTTGGTTCATTGGTTTATACCCAATTGATTTATATAAAAATAAAAGTCTTATATTATATTATAGTTCTTCTTAAACCTTTTGAGTTGCGCCACCACTCTTGAAATTTCTGTGCATATAACAATAGTCCATTCTCATTTATAGGACATCTGCTGATTATTCTTAGTCATCTCTTAGTCATCTTTCAGTACATTTTGTATATTACATCAATCTTTCTTCTGGTATATTTATGTACTTGACCATCTCAGTGTTTATCCTAAACCAGTTCTTATATTTCAGTGTACATTTTGTTGTTCAGTTGACCTTCATCTAGTTTCCTGGTGTGCCTGAACAGGTTTCTGACATTTATTACTCCTTTATGCTATTTCTTTAAGATGAGTGCCGTGTTACCCTAAAATTATTCTGCCACACAATTTTTGACATAGATTTTTAGGACAAACTTCCTGCACTTTGTATGCACACGACTTAATATACTATTTTTATAGTATGTGGAAGTGACTGAATTTCTATATGTAATATTTATCATAGGGGAACTATAGCAAAAACTTGTGGTATGACTAATTCAGTAAGTCAGAGGTGCATCACCTTGCAGGACACACCAACATTAAACACTGGCCTATACCACATAAACTGGTGGAATTTGCATTAGACCGTAGTCATGTCCCTATGAAAATCAAAGACCTCAAAGATTGTGGCAATTTTTGGATGAGTGTCACCTCTAGAACTAACACATCAGATTGGCATCAGTTAGAAATGGGTATCATCACTGGTTGTACTATTTCAGCAATCCTTTTCACCATAAATATGGTAGTGAAACTAGCGGAGGTAGAATGCAGAGTATTCCAGACCAATTCTGGTGTGTGGCAACCTCATACAAGAGCCTTCAAGAACAACCTCACAGTTGCAACAAATTCAGTCCCAGGCTGCAGGTAGATCCTGAAGGGCCTTGAAAAACTTTTGTCATGAGCTTTAAGCCGACCAAGTCCTGTTCCCTCATTTTAAAGAAGGGCATAGTTACAGATAACTTCCACTTTGTCTTAGATGGCATTACAATTCCATCAATTACTGAGAAGCCAGTGAAGAGCCTGGGAAAAGTCTCTGACTGTAGTCTCAAAGATGCAATGGCCATCAAGACAGCCATTAAGGAGCTTAAGGCCTGGCTATCAAAGGTGGACAACTTGGATCTGCCTGGTAGATCTAAAGCCTGGATATATCAGTAGGACATCATGCCCCAAATCTTGTGGACTCTGTTGGTATATGAGGTGCCAATTACAACAATCGAAACTTTGGAGAAGAATATCCACAGCTTCCTGCATAGGTGATTAGGTTTACCTTGGAGTTCTGAGTAGTGCAGCCTTGTACAGGAAGAATTACATGTTGCAGCTGCCATTCAGTAGCATCTCTGAGGAGTCTCTCACACAAGGTAAGCACTGCAGTACAAGAACAATGGACATCCCATGGTTTCAAAAGCAGCCATAGAGGTTTGGTCTGGCAGGAAATGGAAGGTCCACAAAGAGCTAGAATTGGCAGAGTCTCGGTTGAGGCATAGGGCACTGCTGGGAACATTGGCAGCTGGGTGATTTCCCCAAGGCCTCCGTATGAGAAGCTGGCAGATAATGGCAGACAACTTTAGCTCCCAGCGCACACCACAATAACATTGCAATGATCAGACATATTTCTACTGTCAGAAGCCACGAAACAACTAGTAATTGTAGAACTTGCTGTTCCCTGGGAGGATCACATGGACTTATACAAGAGGAAGTATGCAAAGTATAAGGACCCTCTGGAGCAGTGCCGGAGACAAGGATGGCGAGTTCATTGCTTACCAGTAGAACCGGGTTATAGGAGCTTCACCCGCTGCTCACTCTGTACAACCTTCACTCTGCTAGGTGAGACAGTAGTCGAAAAAAGAGCAATCGGTGCCATTCCAGAAAACGCAGAAAGAACCTCCAAGATGGCTCTGGGTAAAGAGGTGCAATCCATGGAGTATAGCTACTGGCATGCAAGTCGGGGACTGATCATTCCCGGCTGGGTTGCCTGGGGGAGGATGTCTGATGATACAAGACCTGAAACACCCCAGTATACATCACTGAGGATACGTCTAGGTGCATCCATAGTATGTATTTTGACATCATTCCATACCTATGCATATGTTATGAAGTCACTATGTAGACACCCTTTAAATAGTGTTACTGAAATTTATTACATTATATTAAAGTTCTACATGCATGGTTAAGTAATGTGGTTTTTTTTTTTTTTTTCTTTTTTTTAAAGTCACCACTTCAGATATATTGGTCAAGATAAAATCAGTACTTGGGGCATCAGTGCCAATACCTAGCCCTACTTCAGAGTACACAGAAACAAAAAAAAAAGTCAACGGGATATTCCGACTAGGTGGAGTAGCACATAGCCTATATTATGGAGTCTTCCAGAAACATACTTTTAGTGACTTGAATTCCCAGCCTCCATTTGTGTGAACCAGGAGGACTCACTAAAACACTTGGAAGTGTGAAAAAGAAGCTTTTCTTTAGTGATGTTGCAAATGTCACTCTGCTATCTGTTGCACAGAAACAACTATTAGGAGGAAGTGCTGATATGGGTCATGGAGTGAAAACTTCAAAAATTATTATTTTAAGCTGTTAATGATGATGCAGTAATATGGAGTCAGAATCTTTGGTCTGTTTTAATTCTTTGTTTTATTGTCCTTTTTTTTTTTTTTTTTTATGACTTGTGTCGACTTTGTCAAAAACATTTTCCAGTACTGCTGGCTGGCTACTACAATACCACCCCAACCAATACACAATACAGTTTGGTTTGCTAAAATGCATTTACTATAATAGGTCATCACTAGTACCTGTTGATTTGTGGACTAAAAATCAGTTTGTATAATGGTCTGATCATACTATGTAGTTTAATTTTAATGGCGAAAGATCTTGAAATGGGAATCTAAAAACCCATTTAGGTCTCTTAGTAGGCAGTTTCTTTTTTTTTTTTTTTTTTTTTTTAAAACATGCCAATGTTGGCAAACCTGCTGCCTTTACAAAATTTTATGATTATGGTTTATTTGACAAAATCGAATCTAGCAGCATGTCGCCATCATCTTGGTCAGTACTTTGCTCTATACCACATTAAACTTAGCTGGTAATTATATTTTTGTCCAATTGAATATTCACTCTTTCATTTATTTGCCAAAAAACTATATTCTGATTCAAGGTTATGAGGTTTAATGTCCATCCCAGAATTGGTTTTGCTAAAACCAGAAACATAAACTAGATGGAGCCCCAGACGCATTTTCTAACACACATCTATTTGTTACGTGCCATTTTGAAGTGGTTTGTTATCAAAGTGTGCATCCTTGGCATTTGGAACAATAAACAAATATTTAGAAGAGGAAGGTTGCAAATTGTGGGACATCTGTTGTTGACGAAAGATTTACTGATCTTGACTTTCCTGATGATTCTTCGATCTTTGCAGAGGAAATGGAGGCACTGATTGGGGCTTTCGAGAGACTGAGCAAAGAGTTTCAGTGTTTGGGCCTGCGAGTGTCCTGGATAAAAACCAAGATCCTGACCTTTAAGGACCTTTTGGGCACAACCATCAGCAGTGTGCCAGTCTGCGGAGGGAATATCGACCTCGTTGAGAGGTTTACTTGCCTCGGCAGCAGCAATCAGATGAATTGTGAAAGCACTGGTGGGCATGGGGGGATGGGGTCATGAAGTCACTGGAGAGGAGTGTGTGGCACTCCTGATATCTCTGCAAAAAGATAAAAGTCCAAGTCTTTAGAGTGCTTCTGGCGCTTCCTGTTTTAATATATGGTTGTATGACATGGATGCTGTCCAGTGACCTGACGCAAAGTCTGGACTCCTTTGGTACTTTGTCCCTTCAGAGAATCCTTGGGTACTGCTGGTTTGCCTTTGTGCTGAATGAGTGGTTGTTCACGGACTCCCAAATGAGGCACATTACCTGCATTGTGAGGGAACGTCAGTTACAGCACCACAGCCATGTGGCACGATTCCCCGAAGGTGATCCAGCCTGCAAAATCCTTGTTACTGAAGACCTGAGTGGCTGGACCAGGCCAAGGGGACACCCACATAATGCCTGGCTGTTGCACAGAGATGGTTATTTCCAGAGGGTGGGACTGGACTACTTTACAGTACATGCTACCTGACCTGAAGTTTGCAGGGGAGATTTTAAACCATCTTCTATGAACCATATTAATGTTGTAGTAATCACTTTAAAAAGGGGGAAAAATGCTTTGAGTTGCAAAATTAAAATGCCATTTTTGTGTATCACAGGTCGTCCACATTTCGTCGTCCAAGTATTACACATGTTATGAAGATGGCTATCGGAGCTTTTGGCATCCGAGCGTTCTCCGTCCCATTTAATTGACAGAGAGTGCAGCCATAGCAGTGTCTGGAAATACTTTGGCATATTGCAAGGGTGTTTTTTGTGAAGCTGTATGTAATTTTCTGTTAATTACAGTACCTGAAAATGCATAAAAGCAGTGCCTGACTGGCTGTTAGAAATTCTGGTGAGTTATGGTCATTTTCCTTGCTGACCAAGGCAATAACGAGTACAAGATCCGCAACCTTAACATCTGAAATACCCTAGCAAGAGTGTTGTTTGATTGTGTTTAATACTACCTTGTTAGATGGAGAGATCTCAGGGCTGTATAGTTAAGAAAGCCCCACTAGAACGGTTGCAAAGAGAAGCTGCTACTTGGCACAATGAAGAATTTCACTTTGACTGAAACCTAATATCAAATCCCCTACTTGGCCAAAGGCTGCACCTCCGTGAAGTCACATATACCAATGAGAAGCAGTCATTGCCCCTGTGCAAGCATAAAATAAAGGTAATGATTGTGGCGGTGTAGTCATGGGAGAAAAACGGAACACTGAATAACAAAATAACCAGTAGTCTATTCATCCAACTGTAAACATGGGCATTAATTAAGGTTCAAGTAAATTTTGTTATAGGCTTAAAATCCAGCTAACCATCCAAACTCTTAAGCTGCTTAGTCAAATTCAGAGTCATTGGAGGTTGGAACTTACTCTAACAGTGTTGGGCATCCACTATTGGTTTCTGCCTAGTGACCAAACTTGCAGGTATGTAATCAAAGTTGCTGAATAACCTAACACACGTTTGGGATGTGATCATCATGACGCCAGACTGTCCACCTCTCTCCTGTAGGCTGCCTCATCCCCACCAGTGATGCTTCCAATCACTGCGGTGTCGTCTCCGAACTTTAGGGTGATGTTATCTTTGTGGGAGGCGACAGTCGTGGGTGAACAGGGTTTAGAGGATGGGGCTGAGGACACATCCCTTTAGGGTGCTTGTTTGTGACAATGGTGGCTGAAATCCTATTTCCAATCCTGACAGACTGGAGCCTGCCAGTCAGAGTCTAGTAGCCAGTCACAGAGGGTGGGGTGCAGGCCAAGTGCAGACAGTTTTAAGGGTGAGTTCATGGGGGATAACTGTGTTAAAGCGGACCTGTAGTCAACAAAGTATGCTGCTCTGAATGTGAGCCAGCACCACTCTCTCAAAACACTTCATGATGATTGGAGTGAGTGCTAAAGTGAGGCATTCTTTATGAATTTTAAAAAATACCTAGCCTTTTCTTGCATTTTAAAATGGAGGTGAATGGGGTCAGCATCCAGATGTGAAAACAAAACTCTTAATGCTTACAGAGTACATCCATTTTAAAACTGTAATGGTTTCAGTCAGTCATTTTCCAACCCGCTTCAGTTTAAGGAAATATGCCTTCCATGCTTCTGAAACATACTTAAGGTAAACTGGAACCGATAAATTTTATCACAGATTCTTGGTATTATTTATGAGGTAAGGATATGTTTCCTGTTCTTTTATCTATTGGCAGTGGCCATCATGGGTGTAGCTTTGATATTTACTTTGGATACACCCTCACATTGCCAGGTTTCCATAGTTTCAAACTGCATATTATACTACTTTCAACTCTGCAGTTTTGCTTCTTCAACAGTTATATTCTGCCATGGCTTGTAAGAAATTATGATCTAAGCAAACTCTGAGTGTCTACCAGTCAGTGTATGTGTCTGCCATGATTCACACATACAGTGCATCCGGAAAGTATTCACAGCGCATCACTTTTTCCACATTTTCTTATGTTACAGCCTTATTCCAAAATGGATTCAATTAATTTTTTTCCTCAGAATTCTACACACAACACCCCATAATGACAATGTAAAAAGTTTACTTGAGATTTTTGCAAATTTATTAAAAATAAAAACTATTGAGAAAGCACATGTACATATGTATTCACAGCCTTTGCCATGAAGCTCAGAATTGAGCTCGGGTGCATCCTGTTTCCCCTGATCATCCTTGATGTTTCTGCAGCTTAATTGGAGTCCACCTGTGGTAAATTCAGTTGATTGGACATGATTTGGAAAGGCACACACCTGTCTATATAAGGCCCCACAGTTGACAGTTCATGTCAGAGCACAAACCAAGCATGAAGTGAAAGGAATTGTCTGTAGACCTCCAAGACAGGATTGTCTCGAGGCACCAATCTGGGGAAGGTTACAGAAAAATTTCTGCTGTTTTGAAGGTCCCAGTGAGCACAGTGGCCTCCATCATCCGTAAGTGGAAGAAGCTCAAAACCACCAGGACTCTTCCTAGAGCTGGCCGGCCATCTAAACTGAGTGATCGGGGGAGAAGGGCCTTAGTCAGGGAGGTCACCAAGAACCCGATGGTCACTCTGACAGAGCTCCAGAGGTCCTCTGTGGAGAGAGGAGAACCTTCCAGAAGGACAACCATCTCTGCAGCAATCCACCAATCAGGCCTGTATGGTAGATTGGCCAGACGGAAGCCACTCCTTAGTAAAAGGTACATGGCAGCCCGCCTGGAGTTTGCCAAAAGGCACCTGAAGTCTCTCAGACCATGAGAAACAAAATTCTCTGGTCTGATGAGACAAAGATTGACCTCTTTGGTGTGAATGCCAGGCGTCACGTTTGGAGGAAACCAGGCACCGCTCATCACCAGGCCAATACCATCCCTACAGTGAAGCATGGTGGTGGCAGCATAATGCTGTGGGGATGTTTTTCAGCGGCAGGAACTGGGAGACTAGTCAGGATAAAGGGAAAGATGACTGCAGCAATGTACAGAGACATCCTGGATGAAAACTTGCTCTAGAGCGCTCTTGACCACAGACTGGGGCGACGGTTCATCTTTCAGCAGGACAACGACCCTAAGCACACAGTCAAGATATCAAAGGAGTGGCTTCAGGATAACTCTGTGAATGTCCTTGAGTGGGCCAGCCAGAGCCCAGACTTGAATCCGATTGAACATCTCTGGAAAGATCTTAAAATGGCTGTGCACCGATGCGTCCCATCCAACCTGATGGAGCTTGAGAGGTGCTGCAAAGAGGAATGGGCGAAACTGGCCAAGGATAGGTGTGCCAAGCTTGTGGCATCATATTCAAAAAGACTTGAGGCTGTAATTGCTGCCAAAGGTGCATCGACAAAGTATTGAGCAAAGGCTGTGAATACTTATGTACATGTGATTTCTAAGTTTATTTTTAGTAAATTTGCAAAAACCTCAAGCAAACTTTTTTCACGTTGTCATTATGGTAAGTTGTGTGTAGAATTCTGAGGAAAAAAAAATGAATTTAATCCATTTTGGAATAAGGCTGTAACATAACAAAATGTGGAAAAAGTGATGCGCTGTGAATACTTTCTGGATGCACTGTATATAGAGTCGTGGAGAAAAACACTCTAAAAACTGTTGACTTTTTCAACATACTTGGATAGGCAAACATTAGATATTCGTGCAAATGGCACCTTAAGATAAAGGGTGATATACTTGAACAAATGACACACAAAATTGACAAGGTGTGTTCATTTCCATAATATAAATTAACAAAAATTCAGATTTGTCACATGGGAAAGGTACATCCCTACATTTAACACTACTTCAAATCCATAAAATTAGAATTGAATTTTCTAGATTAGGTGCCAAAGATTAGAACCTCCACAATGAGTATGAGCGTGAAACCGGTCTTATTTTAAACCACATATATCTAGGGTTGTGTTCTCTTTGCTGTTGACATATGTGGTGTCATGCCAAGATCAAAACAGCTCTCCTGAGGCCCCCAGAAAGAAGACTGTGGATGTCTATGACTCTCACAAGGCATTTTAAAAGATGATTTAAAATCGATCATTCTTTCGAAGACACAACTTTTACTTAAAAGTATACTAAACCTGTTGAGTGTGTAAATTTTAATGTTCTCTACAGTGCACTGGTGCCCCTTTTAGGGCTATTCCTTATTTCTGCTGTTGTTGCTGGGAAAGGCTCCAGCTCCCTCAATGTTTAGTTGGGCTTGATTACCAAGATGTATTCACTAATACTCCACTGATGGAGTCTAGGGGTGTCATGATACCAGACTTTTGTGTACAACATCAACATATCATCATGGACAACCTTACCATGTACACATTCTAATTTTAGTCTCTTACAACTTCTCACATGTAACTAACAAAACATGATTAAAGTACTAAAAATTAAAAATTCAGACATTATTGGTACTCTTGAATTTCTGAATTTTTAATTTAAACTATTTTTAAAGCAGCTTTTGTAACAACAAGCTTTAAAAATCTGGGTTGTCGGAGAATCACATTGTTACGTTTGTAACATTTTCTATTGTAAGTTTTACATTTACATCATTAGCTGGTTAAAAAAAACTTAACTAGACTGTCATTTAACAGATGACTTGAATTGATTCAAATGTCACCATGTACTGCTGCTTTAATTGTCCAAATCTGTCCCTTGTTTAGGTTTTTCACAACTTTTGATGCTACTCGAATGAAATAAGACTTGTCAGTTTTATATTAATATATTATTCAAGAAGGCCATAAAATATACAATAAGCATAAATAATATAAATAGAACAACACAATAAAACACAATACAAATCAGCAGTAAGTTGAAACCAATGACTATGAGGAAGGTACCATCAATGTCACGGAATTTGTGTCTTCTGTTTAGTTTTAAACGGTTCAATTGAGAGTGACTTCTTAACTCTTGAGGGCTGAATATTTTTTCCAAAAAACTCAGTTTTCTAAAAAGCACACAAAGCAATGGTTTTACACACAATCAACATAAATGTCTGTTGTGTATTGTGGCTGCTGTCGGTGCCTGTTCGGCATCTTTGGAGCAGCTACTAATGGGGGTGGCTCAATGGTCAGCAGGAATACGTGGTGGGCCGGCTGCTTGGTTGTCTTTGCATGGCAGTTACAGTGCGACACAATCTGTTTTATTTTTCTTGTCATCATAAATGGCAGTCCTACCAGGTGAACATTGCTGTAGGAACATCAGCTGCATGATGTGTTCAGTACTGCGATCAGCTGAGGGGCTGGTCAGCTAAAGCTTCCACCTCACTTTTGTTTTTCATCTCCAGATCACTTGCATGAAAATCGAAGTCTGACAAGTTTGAGTCCGATTCAGCAAAAATACGCAAAATGCCATCCACTGAGTATTTTGCTTTGAGTATTCGCTTTGGTCTCTCACCAGATGGTGATGCCATCTTAGAGATTGTTTGCTCTTCGCTACTTATGCACGCAAAAGAAATCAAGGTCAAATCAACGAAGCTAACTTTCCTAGCAAAGAGTCAAACTAAAATGTCGCAGTTTACAGCTGATTACCATTCTCTACCACCGAATTTCGACAAAAGTCGACATCTACCCCGAAAGAGTTAATGTAATTAGTTAAAGAAAATTTAAGTCCTGTAAATTGCGAGGTAGGTTTTGGACTTGTTTTCTAGCACATCCCAGAGATTCTCGATCAGCTTGAGATCGGGGGAATTTGGAGGCCAAGTCAACATCTTGAAGCTTTGTCATGTCCCTCAGACCATTGCTGAACAACTTGCAGTGTGGCAAGGAACATTGTCCTGCTGGAGAGGCCACTGCCATCAGGGAATACAGTTGCCACGATGGGGTATACATGGACTGCAACAATGTTTAAGTAGGTGTACCAGTCACATGAATGCCAGAACTCCAGGTTTTCCAGCAGAACATTGCCCAGTGCATCACACTGCCTCCACTGTCTTGCCTTCTTATCCTGATGCCATCTCTTTCCAAGGTAAACAGTGCATACACACTGGGCTGTCCACAGAGTCTAAAAGAAAATACAATTCATAAGAATAGAACACATTCTTCCTTTGCTACATGGTCTAGTTCTGACACTCACACGCCCATTGTAGGTGCTTTTGGTGGTGGACCTGTCTGTGGCTACTCAGCCCCATATGCTGCAAGCTGCAATGCACCATGTGTTCTTTCAGCCATTTCTCATGGCCAGCATTAAATTCTCAGCAGTTTGTGCTTGTTAGTAGGATTGGACTTGATGGGCTAGCTTTTGCTCACCATGTTTATCAATTAACCATGAGCACCCATGACCCTGTTGCCAGTTCTCCGATTTTATCTATCCTCGACAGCTTTTGGTGGTTACTACGGATAGTACATTGTACAGATAGTCCTGCTGCTGTGGGGCAAAGCTAAAGTCTCCACAAATTATCATGTCCTAAACAACTCTGGGCTGGTAGCAGTGTCTTTAGCTTCCCTATACTTGGTCATTTTGTCACTTGATGTTTTTGTTGTGGCTTGTGTATTTAAAGTTAAAGTTGTTGGTAAAGCATGTCCTCAACAATGCCAGAAGAAAGCTAAATATGGGGATGGCCAGACATTTTTACATAGCCCGACTTACATTCTCAGCCATTTGTCAGCCACCAGAACATGTTTAAATTAATCCTATTTTCATTCTACTGATATAGTTTGTGTGAAAGGTCCATCCATCCAGATATTTTCTAATGAATTTGTCCAAATGGGAAGTTCATTATGAAAGCAATTGGAAAAATTGGCAGTGTGTGTAAAGGACCAAGAAGTGTCTGTCAGACTTAACTTAAAACTTTCCATAATGCATAAAATGATCATTGGGATCAGCTGTCTGTTGTATCCTCTATAATGCCGATGTTTAGTTTTGTATACAAAAAAATGCAGTTTATAACTTAATACTTTAATTTCTACCCAATATGAAATAGCCTTTTTACCAAAAAAGTAAAGAAAATCGCAAACCAATATCCTAATTTAGAAAATGGCAAATACATGGTTAAATGTAGTAGGAGGTACTCTGGATGAACTTTGAACTTCTTGTCATGCTAACCTACAGTGCAGTGACACGTTTCCTGGATTTGTGTGTAAGTATGTGTATGCGCGCTTGCACACACTGCCAGGGAGGAAGGGAGGGAAGGAGGGAGGGAGAATGTGTGTGTGACTGTAATTTAGTGAGCCAGTTAAGCGAAAAGTGCTTGTCAGGGATCCAGCTCACTTCAGAGCAGAAGTTCTCCACTCTGCCGACTTAAGGAACAGATTTTGAACAATGGAACTCATGGTTTACGATCTGTTTTAAACCTGAACTGAAACATTATTCTACATGATAAGGTATTGTACTAATATAATGAACTCCAAAGTCACTTTTAACCTTTTTTTATAAGCGTTTCTGTTTCTTGTGCTTTCCCTCTCTATCACACCTTTTAATATAGTTTAGCTCTCTTGAAGGCAGACAAACTAGAAATAGCAAGCATTAATCTTGTGTCTCATTTTTTATTACATTCATTAAGTAACAAAATATGTTCTTTTTTTTGGGGGGGCCCCCCCCCGTGTTACTGCTTAAATTTTAATTGTCAGCTCATTAGTATTTGATTTGTGCTCCCCATCAGCTGGATGACTATAATTTAATTTCAGAAAAGGCTTAAATTATTGAAGGAAAGTTGATCAACTTCCCATCCTCAAGACCCACGTTGACTGAAAAAAAGTTAAATATTTCTAGGTATTTAATTGTGTTCTGATTTGTGTGTGTGTGTGTGAGTGAGAGAGAGACTGGTCCCGGGATAGGCAGTGGACTCCTTACAACCTTAGACTCTCTCTGTGAATTTAAAAAAAAAATAAAAAATGGGTGGATGAATGTTTGTTTTCCCATTTTTGGTATATTTGTACTGTATTGTGTATCCTTTTTTTCAAAAAAAAGAACAAAAAAAAAAAAAAAACTCTTATGTCTTCAAAGTCAAGCCACTGTGTTTGGGGTGCTTTTTAAACATAGTTTAGATTCCTCTGAATGAGTGTTTAAAAGTCTAAACAGGTTGCTAGGTGGTTTTCGTTACTGTTGCAGTTGGATGCAAAACCAGTCAAGCAACTCCTGTGTAATGTGCAAAGCCTTTTCAGATGTGAAAGCACAGTGGGGTTTTTTTTTCCTGGTCCATAATCAAATTTAGACTTCATGAAATACTCTTTTAGTATTCTCACTTTTCTCTTCATTCTTAAAATGTTGACAATTTATGTGTGTTTTGCAGCAGAAGAAAAAATAGAATACAAAAGTAAATTAACCTCTGTGTAACTGGAGAAACAAAGATGTGCAATGTCACTGCTGAAAAACTCTTAAAGCGAATATGAAAAAAAGTAGAAACGGTGCTTTGGCAAACTTGGATATATGATTAGCAATGTACAAGACTGTTTACTACTTGTGATATAATGGCACAGTGATTAGCACTGATGCCGTACAGCTCAAGGGGACTGGGTTATTGTCTGTGTGAAATTTTCATGTTCATGTCTGAATGGGATTTTCTGTTCTCTAGGTGATCGAGATTTTCTCTCATATTGCAAACAATATGAAAATGAGGTTGACTATTGTATATCTGTTGGCAGGGTATAAGTGAGGGTGATTGAGGTAGGGCTGTTTTCCCCATCATCCACAGTTAAGATTAAATGGACTCAGTGATGGATGGATAGAGGTCTATTTGCCTGACTTGCTAGAAACTTTAAAGCCAAAAAATAGTAGTGTGTGAATTTATTAGTATACTATGATTCCATTAAGATTTTCAGTTACATTCTTCCAATTTCAACAACGATTGCCAAAGGTCAAAATAAGTTAATCAGTAGTTTACAAATCACAGTGGCTGGCATGTGTGCACAAATCACTTTTCTTCGAGTTATAAGCTTTAGGTTAATAGCTCTTCAAGCTTTTTGTTTAAATTGTCACTTGTTAGCTCCACACCTTCCAAGCTGGGTTTTAGGATGGGCTGATGCAGATTAGCAGTGGGGTTCAGCAATGGCTTACAACATCCATTAACATATTTAGTTTGGTATAATTTATCTCAAAATAAACATGGATTTTGTTTAAAGCAGAATGTTTTGCAAAAGTGTTAGAACTACCATCCATCCATTATCAAACCCGCTCTATCCTAACTACAGGGTCACGGGGGTCTGCTGGAGCCAATCCCAGCCAACACAGGGTGCAAGGCAGGAAACAAACCGCAGGTTAGAACTACTAGTTTACTCATATTGTGTTTTTTGCACATTTTGACATTCATTGTAGCCCGGCCATGGGCATTTATCCAGTGGCACTAATTCAGCTTTGTTGCTTAGTTGTTTTACTTACCTACATTAAATCTTGGAGAACAAAATGAAAAGGATGAAATGTCTTTATCTCATTTTTTTTCCTTGGTAAATGTGTTGTAAATGTCCTAGAAAGTGAAGGAAAGGCAAACTCTGTCAGAAACGCTCAAATTCCTACATAAATTGTTCTCATTTTTTTTTAAGCCCACTTTCTCATATTTTTTTAGAATTTCAAGCTCATTTTGGCTGTCTAAAATAATAAACCTAAAAAAATGTTCAATGAAAAGAAATATATATATATATAAATGAATGCAGAGAAAGGCAATCTCCAAAGCATGCACAGTGCTGTAACTGAAACTAAAATTGAGTTTGATTGCTCTTTTTCCCTTTTAAAACTGTGACAGAAATGTATAAATTCGAGGGACTCTGAGTAAAGAAAAATAATAGTGTGCATTTTATACTTTGATTAGTGTATTTAGTTAGATCTTTATGCTCATCTTTTGTTTTTTTTTTTGTTTTTTTTTAAGCCATAGAACAAAAATTGAGCTTTAAATTACAAACTTGAAATTTGGCACACAGGTATTTTTCACCATAAGGCAGGTTTTTGAGGTGTACTTTCGGCCAGAGGCAGCATGGAGCTGGAATGAGTGGCAAGAAACTGTACTGTGTGATCTAATGACAGTGTCACTCATTCATCTGTGGTAGTTCAGTAGTTAGTAGGCTTACCTTTCAAGCAGAGAATTTAGGACCAGGTAATCCCCCTAATTTCCTTTTGACATTTTGGGTCACAGGCATAATCTGTTAAAACCTGCCTGTCATGTTTCTGCCATATTTAAATTTGTACTTTCCTAACTATTTCAAACGATTTGGAATCAATTATATTTAGTCTAAATTCTAGATTTTTCCTACCTTTTTTAAAGTGAACTTTGGTAATACCTGGGCAAAGCCATAACACTTGGCTACACTTTAAAATTTCATACAGAATTCCTTCACCATGCTACAGTTACTAAAGGTAAGTATAGATTCAGGAATTTGTGGTTAAACTAATTCCATTATCTACTACAAAGTAATTTCACCTAAGATGCAACAATCCTCAGAAATCTTCAAAAACATTGCTTTAAACGCAATAGTAGCTTGACAATCTGAATCAGAGGGTCAGGGGAAGCAATGACAGCTGCAACGGCTTACCAATCTGAAACCTGATCAGTGAACAACAAGGCTGCATGTAAACCTAGAACAAAAGGCAGTTTTGTAGCAAAGAACATTTTGATCTTCATGATGCAGCCTTTCATTACAACAATAATACTGACATTTCACAATAAAGTTGTTAAACTTGGATCATTTGTCACAAAACGTGTAAAGATACTCAATGATGAGTCTTCTTGTCCATGTAATGGTATTTTCCTTTTTAAGTTGACGCTCCACCTGGACCTCTTTATACCTTCAGAAGTGATATAGAGAAGTCCAGACAGTTTCTCTCAAGCGTAAAGTACACCTTTTGCTTTTTAATAACTTCTGTTGTTGCCTCTAAAGAAGACTGCTAACCACGATTATGGCAACCTTCAAAATTAATGGCCATGTCTGCCATAAAATTGGTTAATTAATTATCTGTAAAAATGTATTTATCTAAATTTGTTCAGTGTGCATTTTATTTATGGATGATCAACAATTGGATCACTGGTATTAAATGATACCTAATGTTTCCAATGGAAAATGTTACAAAATGTTTACAAAATTTTCCATAAGCACAATGTTTTAGTCAGCTTTTACAATCACTCCTGAAAAAAAACAGTATTGTGATCCCACAAATTCATCATTAGGGCAGGCAATGTATTTACTACAAAAATTCCAGTCATTCCCCTCAGTTCCTCCAGTTTATTTTTAAGTGCCTACAGTTCCACTGCAGACTTAGTTGTGTCTTGCCTAACAAAGGTCACTCATCACTGAAGACAGCTGGTTTGGACCTTAAGTCATTGTGTTTCACACATAGGCAGCGTAAGAGAGGAACGTCTACTTAAAAAAAACAAAATTGTGTTAAGAGGCTTTATAGTGTTAACAGTAGTCATGTAATAAATACAAAACTTTGTGTGTTTTTTAATTTTATTATAAACCTTTACACTTTTTTGTGAAGGTTACATCTAATCTTAAAACAAGGTACCAGTTAAGTCTTCTCTTCATTATATTGCAAAATCAAATCTGTTACAAAGAACATTTACACCAAAAAATACTTCTCACAGTTAACATAGACAAGGCTTTTGTACTCGCTGTTTCTCTTATCTCACCCTCTCTAATGTGGTGTGCAAATAAGTTAGGGTTTCAACCCAATGAATACCACAAAGTTTAAGTTGACCTTTAGGCTTTTATAGATTCTGCCTTTCACTTACACATAGAGATGTGCTCACTCTGCCCCCCTCTAACAATTACATTAAGTAAAATTCATCATTATGGTTACAGTCCTTCTCCATTTTTTGGCTTACTCTGATATAGCTTTATTAAATTGATGCATTACTGGTTAGTTGCTACACAGGTTTGATTTTTATTTTGCTATGATGTGTGTGTGTGTGTGTGTGTTTAAAAATTCCCTTTTGAAATGGTGCTTATAACTACATCTTGATTGACAGATTTCCAGGTTGATCAATACCTACTAGACAGTAATTAAGTAATTTGTTTATATGCTTCATTGATTTTTGTTTGAAAGTTACCATTTTTGTTCAATGCAGCATTGTTTTTTGGGTCACATGTGGTTTATATTATGTGTAGGTGGAGCATTTCCTAAAAACTTGCATCCCTTGAATTCTTTTACTTTTAGTAGTAATGCTGTGATTCATGGTCAAAGTGTCTAAGTGGTTAGAAGGCAGTATGTTTCCAGTTTGTACCCTCTTCTGCATTGGTGAGAGTTGTATTGTTAAATGTGTGGAGTTTGAATATTCTCCCAGTCTCTGCCTGGGTTTCCTCCTACAGTGCAAATACTTGCAGGTTAGGTGAACTGGCCTTTCTACATTGGTGTGTGCGTGTGTGTGTGTGTGAGTCCTGCGGTGGGCTGGTGCACTGCCCAGATATTCCTGCCTTATGCTTTCATTGCTGGAACAGACTCCAGCTGCCTTATATCCCTGCTTTGGATACGTGGGATAGAATGGTGCTTGGATGGATGATTGTTCAAGTGTTCCTGTCAATCTCTTAACTCCACGTAAGGTAAGGGTAATACTCCAGCCCACCCAGATACCCAAACCATACAGTGGATCCTGATTTTATACTTGTGTCAGTTCCCCTGGGAGGTTCTTGGTATGATAGGGGGGCATCTTTGATAGATGTCCAGAGCATGTTTACTGACTCTTCATGATCAAAACCAGCTGCTGTTTTTCTAAACTAAAGTTCCTCGACATATCTTCCTTCCTTGTAGTGTGTGTGTGTGGTTGTGTTGTTTTTAAATTTTAAAATTAATTTAATTTTTTTTAATTAAGGTCACAAATAAGTAAATACTGTATTCAAATATATATATTTAAACTTAGGTTAATGATTCTGGGTATTAGACTTGTATGTTTGTACAGTATTTATCATCACAGCATTAAGAATTTAGAAGTCTGTCGGCACCTGGAAAAGAGGCTCCTGTGTGGCTTACGGGGTCATCACAGTATCAAGCCAGGGACTGCAAAATCTACTTATGTCATATTTTTATTTTCTTTCTCCTTTATAGATTGAGTAATATTTTAATAAATGTGGCCTGAATATTTATATTACCTCATTGTTTTAGGCATTATGCGTCAAACGGGAAGCCAGAGACTAATTGTGGGACACAGGGTATTGGCTCTTTAAAGTGGAAATTTTTTAAACATTGGTTTTTTTTTTTAAAAAAAAAAGGGAAAAATCTAAATTATGAGTTATTTGCCATTTGCATTGATGAGAAGATCTTAGCATTGAATAACAGTCATGAATCACTTTAAGAGTGTATGAGACAGAGTCGGATACGAAATCATACTTTCAGGACACCAGAAAAGAATTTAGAAAAAAACTGCCTTAAGTACACTTATGGAATAAAAAAAAAAAAAAAAAAAAAAAAAAAAAACTTGTGTAGGAGTGTAGCTGTAAGTTTTACTAATAAAGATCACAAGCTAACCATTCAAAATTAGGAAATGGCTGATTGTGGAAATGAAGTGCAAAAAGAGTTCTCCAAAATACTGCAGCTTTGCAAAGCACATCTGGAGTAACTTGATGCCAAAATTCACGAGGGTAAAATAAGTGACCATACCTTTACAAACAAATGTGAGCTTTTGCCTTTGAATAAGACCTTTTTAAAATTTAATTTGAATTGTATTTAAAAAGGGGTGGCGCAGTGGGTAGCACTGTTGCCTCACAGTTAGAAGACCTGGGTTCGCTTCCCGGGTCCTCCCTACATGGAGTTTGCATGTTCTCCCAATGTCTGCGTGGGTTTCCTCCCATAGTCTCAAGACATGCAGGTTAGGTGCACTGGCGATTCCAAATTGTCTCTAGTGTGTGCTTGGTGTGTGGGTGGGTGTGTGTGTGCGCGCCCTGTGGTGGGTTGGTGCCCTGCCCAGGGTTTGTTTCCTGCCTTGTGCCCTGTGTTGGCTTGGATTGGCTCCAGCAGACCCCCATGACCCTGTTAGGATATAGCGGATTGGATAATGGATGAATGAATGTATTTAAAAAGTGATGTTCGCTCTGGAAGCCTTAGTGTGCATTGGTGTAAACAGGAATAAGAAGTGACCTCTTTGCTAGACATTCATTTTGAAGCTTATGTATACACACAGAAAACAGAAATGGTGAATATTAAAAACAGATTGTTTGTTTGTTTTGTTTGGGCTGACAGTGAGTTGGAATAATTGTTTACAGTAACACATGAGTATAAGGCTAGCAAAGCAGCTGAATATACAGACTGGATGTCCGGTAAGTGAAAGTACAGCGACATATTTCAGCGCTGCAAGGAGCTGTGCCAGTCACTTTCCAATCGTGAGGGGAAAAAGGTACGTAATAAGCACAAGCCAATCTGAATACGATTTAAAGTCTGTGATTTCAAAACTGTTTTCATCCATCCCATTTGCAACACTGAGCCAGCAATTTTCTGATCAATATTGGTCTTTTTCAGAATTCGGTTTTTGGTGGTTGAAAACTCCAGGGTAGTGTTGACGAAAGACAATAACAGACAAATGTCTGCTTTTTTAAATGAAAATTAAGTAGTGTGGACCTAGTCTATGACTTCAGCTGTGAATTTTACATCCATTGCTACTCTCTGGTACAATGCCAGCAGTATTTAGTACACTGTATTAACTCCCAAGAGGAAAGTGTCTTTTAGCATGACCTTTGGTGGACAGAGTACAGGGTCAGCCATTGTACAGTGCCCCTGGAGCAATTTTCAGTAATACTACTAATCAACAAAGCTGTTGGTCTCTCTCACAATTGTGTTCACCGTGTTTTATACCTTTGTTGAAATTTAGCTTTCTCTAAAAAGAATGAATTGTGTGGATGACATAACAGAGAGAGCAAAATATTAGAAGGTGCTAAGACTTTAAAGTTCAGGTTAGTGTCTGCATTGACTACCAGACGGAAACCAGCTTTGAGCTGTGCTATTGTGATTCCAAGTTTGGGTGTAGTTCCTTTTTGGATTACTCAGCATTTAGTTTGTTTTAGGAATGTGGGCCTTCCTGTCTGTATAATCAGGTTTCCTGTTTGGGATTACAGTGCATTCTTAGACCTGCTTTAACCGCTCAGTGTTTGCCTTGAGCTGTTAGGTAAGTGCTGTGCTCTCCATTGTGTGTCACTTGTCTGTAACAGGTGGTCTTCTGTTATCGGGTTCATATTGTTAGGAAAGCCAAGATATATTTTCTCTCTTTCTTTCTTTCTTTCTCTCTCTCTCTCCCTTATGTCAGATTTTAGGCTAGGAGTGTACAAACATAATGATGCAGAGATATGCCATTTAATCTTGGATCCCGTGTTACGTTTGAATCCTGCACTTGGTTTCTTTCAGTGTGGAAGTCTGCATATGTACACGTGTGTTTGTATATGCTTTAAAAAAATATTTTATAACTATGTATTGACTCAGTGTTAATAACAATGAAAGTCACAATTAACCATGGCCTACCAAGGTTTCTTACCATATGTACAGTCTTTGAGGACTGGCTTATACAAGTGAAGATTCATTTTTTAAAATATATTTGTATATTTATATATTTATTCTGGTCCTTTTTTCCCACATCTGATTTTGTTTTTGTTTTGCAAATTTTTGATGTCCCATAGTGATGCAAAGGAGATGCTTCTAATGACCGATGAGACACCAGTGATTATGTATGGCTTTATTACTTTTGGGTAATCCAAAAAACAAACAAACAAGCGAGTGGTCCCTTGGTATACTTCTTCTTTCCTCCTGCAAGGTGTCAGGTTTTGTCCCCCTCCTATTCTGACTACCTGGATTATTTTTGATTTTCTGACTTCCTGGTCTGTAATGCAGCGAGATGTTGATATGACCACACACACACACACACACACACACACACACAGGAGGTCTAATGGACTCTGCAATTAAGGCACATTGCCAGAGTGCCATTGTAATAATTGCCTTCCTGTTTGTGGTGGGATAATGTTAGATTATCTGGAGATTTGCCTTTTTCAGAGCTAATAATGAAGGTTGTAGTTTCATTAGGATCAAGTTTTATTTGTACAATTTAAAGCCTCCTGCTGATTACTACAAAATAAGTTTTTTTTTTTTTTTTTTTTTTTTTTTTTTTAAATTTCAAAAAGGGATTGTTTTGCAGATGGGTGTCTATTTTATATTCCAATATAGGGTCCTGTCACCACTGGGGACAAAGTACAAACAATCAATCTGGAATACTTTGATTCCCAATTTGGTAACAGTTGCGTACTGGCTTACTCAGCAGTTCATTTGTTTTAGGACTGGTGTCCTTTGTTAGTTGGATAGTATCATTTCCTCTTTTGATTTACAATGATTTTCTCGGCTTCCTCTCAGCATTATCCGTAAGGTATTAAAAAAACAAAAACAAAAAAAGAGCACTGTTCATGTGATACTTTTTCCATTTAATATGGTTCTTTTTAATAAAGGATTTAGAAACAAATATTTATCTCCAACACTGGTCTCCTAATTGCATTTGATACCAGGTTGACACAAACCTCAGGTGGGGTACTGATCTGTTGCTGAGCACACACCCACACTTTCACTGTGCCAGGGCAACGTCGCCAGCTTGTGTATCCTTCATGTCTTTTAGATGTGGGTGGAAATCAGAGTCCCACTTGAGTTTAGAGGTTGCAGTGCTAACCATTGTGCTGCATTAGGTAAGTCATGATGTACAATTTGGTTA
The DNA here is from genome assembly GCA_026402145.1 of Polypterus bichir lapradei. Lineage (NCBI taxonomy): Eukaryota > Metazoa > Chordata > Cladistia > Polypteriformes > Polypteridae > Polypterus > Polypterus bichir. Next base: position 51,150,062 of record JANRMT010062796.1, read on the forward strand.
GAACCGTAGACATGAACCTGCAAAGTTTATGATTTTTATATTCCACCTACATTTTCTGAAAGAACAGTCCACATATGAAAGAGATGTAAAAAATTGTAATGCACTCAATGACAAGCTGTTCTGTACTTTTGGCTTTCAAAGATGTGTGGGTAATTTTAAAAATATTTTAAAGAAGATATGAATGTTAAATGAGCTTTGGAAAATTGCAAAGTTCAGATATGTAAATAGGTGGGTAACTTTTTTTATTATACTTTACAGGCAGTGGATATGGGTGAAAATCACTAGTATACTTTTCTTTTGGGATTCTGTATATGATTTAGTTTTTTCTTACTTCTATCCCTTTTATTTGAAATTAAGCACATGCTCCCAGCTTTATACATAATGATAAACGCACACATTTTTTGTGGTGGAATGAAACATATGTGTGTTGAAAATGTGTTTCTTTCCACCATAGTCACACAAAATAAACTTAGCGAAGAAACAATCGGTTCAAATCTCGGCTACAGTAGTGGGCTCAAGTCACCTGTGACCCTGTACAAATATGCTGGCTCAGTAAAGTGATGGAGATTTTACAAGATGAGGCAATATGCTTGGAGAAAGGAACTTAAATTGTTTTCCTAATTATAGCACTTACTGTTTCTTTGTGTTTTCTTGCTAATATAAAGAAGGGCATAATTTAAAAAGAATTCTATTCAGATATGCTTGGTGTAATTTAAAACAAACGAGGTGTCATAACAACTTTTAGTATACCTTCTGTATTTCATATTTAGGAAAAAATACTAAACTGCCTATTTATATTATAATAACTATATGCACATAAGTATTCTGTTTTTTTTTTTTTTTTTTTGGTTTTTTTTTTTTTTTTTGCGGTATAATCCATTTTTCTAAAAACCTTTGATGCTTCTTTTTTTTTTTTTTTTTAATTTTATTTTATTTTTAGGATAAAGTTAAGGGAGCATAGTAGATAGAAGGTCAAACAATACAGAATGATGAAAGGCTTGACACCAGAAATTTAAAAAATGTGTTTCCTAAATTTTATTGGAATATAATTGGCAAGTATTTGTGTGTGTGTGTGTGTGTGTGTGTGTGTTACATAGAGCTAATTGAAACCTCACCCTACTGCTCTTTTCTATTTACAACATAAGAGAAGAATTTAAACAATGAGATCAATTAAAGGCAAAATGAGTCCCTGATTTTGAAACTGGATTGAAATAAAATGCAGCCACAGGGGTCCCTCAGGACTGGGATTTAAAACCACTGGCCTAGTTAGTTCAGGGATGATAGGATCAGAACAAAAGAGACTTTTAGAATGGCACAACCAGTCCAGAGGTGCTTTGTGAACAAGCGTGTTTTGAAGAGGGTTTTGAATATCGGTAGGTTCAGAGCAGGTTGAATGGTCATGGGAAACTTGTTTCGGAGCAGAACTATCCAATTTATACATCACAAACACTGTTTACATGGCAGTCCTTAAAAGCAGCCATTACATTCCTTTCCTAACAGGATTGCATATGCACAAGCCTTGTCTTCTACTACCCTAAGGTGTGATTTTTAAAGACAGTGGTTGGGAGAGATTGTTTTTATTTTATTTTTTTATTTTTTTTTTATAAAACTTGCATAAAAACAAGAAGAGGCTTGAAATGTATGACCCATCTGTACACAACATCTTGGAGCAAGTAAGGAAGTAGACAAAGTAAGGAAATGCAGACACATATCAACTAAATGACAACTCGCGTGTATATTGTCAATTCTCAATTGTAGTTCTGTTTTAGGAGGGCTTATTCTCAAACTTCTATAAGCTACCTGTTGTCACTTCTAAGGATTAGAAACAAAATCACAAACTCACTTGTATTTAATCTGAATCTCATGCCATACAGCTTGTTTATCTTTACATGTGCCAGGTAGTAGTATCTACCCGCTCTGATGTTGGTGCCGTACACCTCGGAGTGCAGAGGAGCGGTGATTCAGTGTAGTATGGAGAGTGGCATAGAACTTCTTAAATGCAGTAGGCGGTGGCTGGATGTGTCCAACGTCAGGCTGCTTTACCAGCCTATGAACGACTGAAGCATCGTGGTTACACACATGTAAGGTTCAATGGGTGGCAATCTAGCTCAGGTTTTTTGTTTTCCCCCCCAACCCCACTGTTTCTTGGTGTGCACATATTTTCATACTGGAGTCCATGCAGAGCTTTATAAATGAGAGCCCTGGTGAATTGGTAATTCTCAATAGACTCTGTGTTTATGAGTTAAGTTTTACTGCAGCCTGAGTTGATGTCTCCTTTCCCCTCATTTGCTAACTGTAGGTTGTACTTTATTTCCAGGGGTACATGGGGCTTTTTACAGGAGCTCAGTAAGTACACAAGTACAGGGGGTCCTCACATTACGACACACTTCTGTTCCTACAACAGTGATGTAACCTGAATTTTGGTGCAAGTCGAAACACACCCTAGCCTAAGTCACTTACCTATCAGAACACATTTGCAAAATCATAATCTAGAACATAAATACACAACTAATGCAGAGAAAAAGGAAAAGGACATAAATATACTGTACTGTAGTAACAATGACAAAAAATGAGTGTAAAAAATAAATAAATAAATAAAAATTCCTTACCTTTATTCCTTCTGATCTCTTTACAATGTCTAATTTCACTTCCATCGTGATGGCTTTCCATTTCTTCGAAGCACTGCCATCTGAAGACTCTGACTTTCATTTAGGAGCCATGATAAGTGGCAAAAAATTCGCCAAGCAAAGCAACACAAACAGAACGCTTCCTCCACACGCAAACCAAACTAGTTTGCCAACTCCCTCACTCATACGCCGCATTACTGTGTACTCTTCTGCTGTGCACAACCAAACTAGTTCGCCCACGTAATCTGTATGACGCTAACGGCGTAAGCCGAAACACTCGCGTCTCAATTGTTTTTATGGGAGTGAGCATTGTACACTCAAAACATCATATGTCGAGACGTTGTAACCCGAGGACCCCCTGTATTGTAATATGACAAACAACAACAGCCCCTCTCAGATATTCACCAGAATGACTAAAAAGAAAAATTCTGACTTGGCTAAAGATCAGTCACTGTAAGACATTGAATAAAAAGATAAATCTATTAAAATAATAGCTGCTAAATTTCTGAATGTGGACAACAGAATCCGACATAACTGCAGTGTTTCTTCTGGTTGCACCTAAAGATGATTGTTACATTTTTTTTTTTTTTGCTTTCTGTTTCAGTCCATTGAAGGGTGTGTGTTTTTGTTTTTTTCTGTTTTAGATTAATGGCAGTGGATTGATGTTAATGAAGCCCCCCCATCTCCTTTCCAAAACCCTGACCCCTCCAAGATAAGAGATCCTGCAGGAGGAGGAGGAGCAGGAGGTGTTTGAGGAGGATGGTCCGAAGGGGAAGCCTAATACTTTGTGGAGCTGCACTCTTTGTGGCTTGGAACGCCTTGCTCTTCCTCTTCCTCTGGGGAAGGCCCACTTTCACCGGCCCTTCAAATGGAGTTGGAGTTGAACCAGGAGGCAACCGAGAATGGGTTGGTGGAGTTGACCTGACCCAGGATGTTGTGCGACTGGCTGAAGAGGTAGAAACAGAGCTGGAAAAGCAGAAGCTTCTTTTGCAGCAAATCCAGGGTCACCGAGCACTGTGGGACAAGCGAAAGCAGATAAAACAAATAAAAAATAGCGATGTGAATCCATTTCCAAAAAGGGATGCTAAATCCGCAATGGTCAATGACCCAAAAATTCCCGAAGTAAAGGACATTGTTATTCCTATTTTAGTCATCGCTTGTGACCGGCCTACAGTTAAGCGATGTCTTGACAAGCTCTTATATTACCGACCTTCCAAAGAGCTATTTCCCATCATAGTGAGCCAGGACTGTGGCCACAAGGAAACCTCCAAGGCAATTGATTCCTATGGTGATCAAGTGATGCACATTCGCCAACCTGACCTTGGAGACCTTGCAGTGCGACCAGACCATAGAAAGTTTCAAGGCTACTACAAGATTGCCCGACATTATCGCTGGGCACTCAATCAAATCTTCCACACATTTAAATACCAAGCTGCAGTGATTGTTGAGGATGATCTGGAGGTAAGTGACCTTTGCAGGCCTTAACACTAACTTTTAAAAACTATAGGTTGCTGAAACCGAACAGCCTGTATTTGGAGTAATTAAGATGCTGTGCTGTTATGTGTCAGCTTGCTGCTACTGTACAGCATTTCACCCTGAAGTGACTTAACATGTCAGAATTCCAGCTCTGTGCACACCCATTTCTTGTGATGTGTGGTTTGCTCAAACCTAGCCTGTGATGATTGGAGAGGTCTAATTCAATTTATTGAGCAAATGCTGAAAGATAATTTCACAGCAAAAACACTTCTTATATAGCAGTTGAAGTTTAAAGTGTAAGACGGTTATTTTCAAAAGACATATATAGGCAAGATGCTGCGGAATTAATCCTTCATTTAGTTAGTGTGTGGAATGTGATTCTATTCCACAATCTGTTTTATAATCTTGCTTTCATATAATAATATGCATCAGCAAAATAAAATGAACTGCTTAAGCAAGCCTAAACTACCAGAGTTGGCTTCAATATGCTATCCTCGTACCCAACAAAATGAAAGTTTTACTACTTACTATTCCCAGAACACAACAGTACATGGAGCACCATAGGGATTCCTTTCAGGTTGCATTGAATTAGTAGTAATTAAAATTTTTTTAACAAAGTGTAATATTTTATATTTTAATAGGTTCCTTATACATAGAGGGTGAGTCAAAATTTATGTTAACATTTGAATGGCAGAAACAATTTATTCACAAAACATACTTCATATGTGCAAGAAGATTTACTGGAATGGCTCAGCCTTTTCGCTGTCATGTTCAACACCACATGTGGCGCATAAATTGTATACAAAGCAGTACCAACTCGGCCTGTATATACACGTTCAGTATAGCAAATGGCATCTCTGCCTACCCTTTTAAATAAAAAAATAATAATTATGTAATTTTAGTAATATTGCCATATTTTAACAAGGAATCAAAAAAGTTAAAAATGTGTTAAAAGAATGCTGTTTTCATTCCTGTGTAATTAATAGATGTAGTCTTGTCACATTTGTAGCATCATATGCCTCTGTTTTCATTCCATCATGGCTGACTTTTTCCAGAATGTGTTGCAGTTAGTGTCTGTTTCATCTTCACACACTTCTATGTATTTCAACACAGAAAACTTTTATAGCAGCTGCAGGTTCTGTTCTGCTTTTCAGCCCTTTTACATTTGTCTCTTGCAAAGGTAAAGGAGACTTGACATTCCTGGCTCACTCACAGGCTTACATGGCAGACATTATTATTATTATTATTATTATTTATTATTATTATTTATTATTATTATTTTTTTAAACTTGCTTTAATTGCACAAAGGAAAGCCAGGAAGTACACTGCACACAGGCAAAGCTTATATTTTAATTTTAATCATAAAACCAACTAACGGTTGGCAAATTATACACCGCTCTGCTGATTATGCATAAATAGCAAAAACTGTCTTTTCCAATCCACGGCCAAAAAACAGAGGCTGACATTCTTGGCAACCAGTAGTCAAAAGCGTAGCTCATGGCAGATTGGCAACCTGTAATGTCAAGCTCTGCGTTGAGCTGACAAAATGTAAGTAAGAGTTTGAAATGTTACACTTTGGGTAAAATGTTTAGGTCAATAACTTATCTCCGTAGTTGTTAAAATGTTTCCCTGCATACATTTCAAATAGATTTAATTGCAAAATATACTGTTTTTTATATATACAGTATATGAATAATATTTTCTTTCTTTGGAGTGGCTGCTTTATATAACCATACGTTTTTGACAGATTATTTCTTGTGCCAAAGCTGGGCTTTCAATGTTGGTTCTTTTTTTTTTTTTTTTTTTGACAGATTTGAAAAGAAATGACATGATATACTTTGCCTTGCTTTGTAAAATGGCTAACTTAGACTTATTACTTTGTTTTGTTTTGTTTTATGTAATCTTGTCTGGTATTGATACCGGGAACACGGGCATGAAAAAGTGCCAGATACTCCATGCCCTAATTTCTTCAGTCAAATACGTTCCAGGCTGCTGTCTGTACCCCTCTGTTTGCCCATTTTCCTTGTCGTGTTTGTGCACATCGTCATACACATCATCATTTTATGTTTAAGCACAAGTTCTTTGGAGTTTCCAAAAACTTGGAGTGGAGTGATAATAGTCCTGTCTTGCCTCCAGCTGAGAATCTACAGTATATGGTTTAAAAAAATTCTACATGAAAAGATGGCAAGAATTTGGGAACATAGTTTTGCTTTTGAGATTTCCTCATGGATTGTATCAGCTGAAGTTTTCTCCATCTGCCTCTAATTTTCCGTCAAGAATTAACATTCACCAGTTGAATGAATTGTGTGTAGGTGGAGACTGGTATCGTTGGCATCACTTTTTTACGTCTAAAGCGGCCTTGTTAATCTGTATTAGTGTTCTCGGCATATGACAAGGACAATGGATTTTCTTTTTCATCAGTAGATAAAGGCAATCTTTTATATATAAAAAAAAAAAAAAAACACAGACATACACCCCAAATTGTCTGTGTGTGTGTATGTAAACGCACACGGTGTCCTCCATAATGTTTGGGACAAAGACACATTTTCCTTGATTTACCCCTCTGTTCTACACTTTAAAACAGAGGTCCCCAACTCCAGTCCTGGGGGGCCGCAATGGCTGCAGGTTTTCATTCTCACCCTTTTCTTAACTGGTGACCTGTTTTTGCTGCTAATTAACTTCTTTTGAACTCATTTTAATTGACTTGCTCTTGAAGACTCACACCTCTTAATTGTTTCTTTTTCCTTAATTAGCAACCAAACAATAATGAGATGGTGGCACGGTGGCGCAGTGGGTAGCGCTGCTGCCTCGCAGTAAGGAGACCTGGGTTTGCTTCCCGGGTCCTCACTGCGTGTTCTCCCCGTGTCTGCTTGGGTTTCCTCCCACAGTCCAAAGACATGCAGGTTAGGTGCATTGGCGATCCTAAAATTGTCCCTGGTGTGAGCTTGGTGTGTGCCCTGCGGTGGACTGGCGCCGTGCCCAGGATTTGTTCCTGCTTTGCGCCCTGTTTTGGCTGGGATTGGCTCCAGCAGACCCCCGTGACCCTGTAGTTAGGATATAGCAGGTTGGATAATGGATGGATGGACAATAATGAGATACAAAATGAACCAAAACAGGACCAGCAAGCTGTGTCCATCATACAATATCTGAACATAAAGAAATGTGAAGGTCTCAGGAATGCTGATCTGCTCAGGTCCATAGTGCTGCTCTTAGAAAAGAGAAAATCAACAATATCAGAAATGTCTGCTATTTCATAATGAGAGGAGCAACAAGCCATGGAGTTAAAGAACGAGTTTAATTAACAACGAGACTCGGCCTCTCATTAACTCTTTCAGGGCTGATGTCGACTTTTATCAAAAGCAGGAGTTGATGATTGTAATCAACTGTAAACTCTGACAAAACCAACCATTACATTGGACTCTCATTGCTAGAAGGAAAGTTAGATTCATTGGTTTGACTGAGATTCCCTGAGCTCATGTGAGTTGCAAGGCGCACACAACGGCAAAAATGGCACTGATATCTGGCGAGAGATCAAAGCGAATGCGAAAAGCAAAATACTCCGTGGATGATGTATTGCCTATTATCTCTGAACTGGACTATGACTTGTCGGACTCAGAGTTTGATACAAGTGATCAAAAATGAATGTGGGGTTCCAGCTTCAGCTGATCGGTCCCCAGCTAGTCATGGCACTGACAGTGTTCGCCATGGAGGACTGACACTTACCAATGACAAGAGGTAGAATTCAGATTGTAATGCACTGCAACCGTGACCGCCGCCGCTGCTGTCCCAGCCACGTGAAGACAGCCTGGCAGCAAGCCTGCTACTCATTCTTGGCAAACTGGCAACTACAGCATGCAGCAACAAACATTTATGTTGATTTCTGTGTGAATGCATCCTTTTTTGGAAAAAATATTCAGCCCTCAAAGAGTTAAGCAACTGGCTGGATTTTGAGGCCCTGACTTAGTTGCTCTTCTGTTGGCTCCCTCACTTCACATCTCATTTCTGTTTGGGTGCCATTCAAGGAAAGAAATGAAGCAACTGAGAGGAACGATGAGGGGAACAAATCTTCAAAAAACAAGTCAATTAAAATTAATTCAAAAGAAGTTAATTAGCAGCAAAAAAAAACAGGTCACTAATTCAGAAAGGGGTTAGAATGAAAACCTGTAGCCACTGCGGCCCTCCAGGACCGGAGTTGGGGATCCCTGCTTTAAAATAACAACTCAAACCATTCAGACGTGATTAAAGTGCCCATTGCAGACTTTCATTTAAGGGTATTTGTTTGTGTATGTCGATCACACAATGTAGAAATGGCAACACCTTTTCTATGTGATTTCTCTCCCAGCCCCCCATTTCAGGGCACCATTGTTTGGGACAATTTGGCATTACAGGTGTGTGTGTGTGTGTTTTGTGATTCCATTGCTTCATAAGATCCTTCGGCTTGCTTCTACCTTTTGGGGTCTTCAGTTGCCATTGTTCAGCAGCATGAGGGCAAGAGCTGTGCCAGTGAAAGTCAAAGGTAGCCATTATGAGGCTGAAAAACAGGAATCGAACCATTAGAGACATCAGTAAAACCCTTAGGGTTACCTAATCAACTGCCTGGAATATCATTAAGAAGAAAGAACACCCTGGTGAGCTCAGTAATCACAGAAGGACTGGTAGGCCAAGGAAGACCACCGCTGCTGATGACAGAAGAATCCTCCCTACGGTAAAGAATCGGCCCCAAACGCCTGTCCAACACGACAGAAACCATCTTCAGGAGCCAGAGCAGGATGTGTCCGAGACAACTATCTGTCTGAGGCCACACTACAAGGCACAGACTAATAGGATGGCCAGATTAGAGTTTGTGGAAAAAGAACTTAAAAGAACCTGCAGAATTTTGTATAAAGTTGTTGTGGACAAACGAGAGAAAGATGAACCTGAGAGTGATGGCAAGAGCAACATGTGGAGACGAAGGAACAAAGCAGACCACTGAATCTGTTAAACATGGTGGTGGGAATGTTATGGCTGCCACAGGTACTGGCACACTAATCTTCATGGGTGATGGGACTGCAGATGGCAGTGGCACAATGACTTCTGAGGTGTACAGAAACATCTTATATGCTCAGGTTCCAGTAAATCAAGGAAACAACTCTTTGTCCTGAACGTTATGGAGGGCACAGTATATGTATTTTCTATTTTCAGTGTGAATGGTAAGTTTTTTTATTTTATTTTATTTTTTTAATTAAATGAAAACACTTCTGTGGAATAAAAACTTTTTTAAAAAGAATACCGCGTTTTCATTTGGATCCATTGGAGTGGACCAAGCCTAAGGTGTAATGTGCCAAGGCTTGACATGTAATCGGCTAGTCGTCAAGTCCTAAAATTAGGTAAATCTAACCATGGGGGGACACTCCATGGCATGAAAATTTTATTTTATTGTAAAAGACAGTAGGAAAACAAATGGACACTCCTGCTGCCTCTGTGTTGATTTAGGAAGGTAAATGGAGTCAGACGCTGCTAACCACTTGATAAAAAGACAATGGGGACCGGCTGCAAAAAACTTTAAACAAACCATTGGCGATGTGGTCTTGCTGTTGAATCCGCAGAGTGGATATGGTTTTTCACATATGGCTTCTGCAAGTTGGATTATTTTTTTTATTCAGTAAATAAAAGAAATACTGTTCTGATGATCATCTGGTCATATTTTTTTGGAGCCATTTGTGATGGACCTCCGATTCCAAAGGGTTCACAGACTTTCTCACAGCTCTACGTATGAGAGCACTGTTTTTCAAGATCCATCACATACTGCTCAATCAAGATGGCTAAATCCACACGTTGGTAAGGATTATGCTTTTTATCTGCCAGCTAAGCAGGATGAAATCCTGGTGCTAACAGACCACTATGGAGGAGCATCTGATAGATGGCTTGTAGATGCTGATGTGCCAGCAGACTTGCCTGTGGAGCTTCCATAGCTCGATCTTTGATAAAAGGCTGTTGTGCATTATTTTTACTACTCCTTTTGATAACTGCAGTGCTTGGCAGTTTTGTTTCTTTCTTCCTTCCTTGTTTTTAGAAACCTTCATTCTGAAATTAGCCCCTCTTACATTCAGTGATGTTGGACAGATTTTGAGTATATTTAGTTTAAAATTTAAAATGAGCGGAAGTCACATGGGTTTCAAAAAAATGAGTCCTGTTTTTAGACTGAGCACCTGGTGTTCTACTGTTGAGATTGTATGACAGAAACCACAGCATTAAAGCAGGAAATGTTCTGAAAAAGAAATTTGTTTACAGTGTCATCGCCATATAGCTGTGCATGATTCTCTTGTGAGACGGCTTTAGGTCTGACTGTGGATTCGGTGTGGTGTGTAAAATGAAAAATGCAAACACTGATAAGCTGTCCTAAGGATTCTACAACAGACTTGTAGAGACTCCTAAAGGCGCTCTTTGTGCCTCTACCATACTAACCGGGGTCAGTGGGCAGTGTGCCCCTGTCTAGTTCACATGCCACTGTTCAATACCAGTTTATTCACCTTTTCAAACCAATTCAGCTAAAACCTCAAATGTCAACACTTCCTCCTCTCTTTCAGTTTATGGAACAGTGCAGATGAAGCCCAGTAAAACATGGGTATCTGTACAAATACACAGGCAGATTAGTCGTCTTCACCAGAGTGTAACGTCTTTGTTTCTTAAGAACGGCTTATCTAGGACAACTGAGTTTATCTTAATGATGAGCACTGTTGTGTCAGCACAGATTGCAGTATTAAAAACATGGCTGTGGATTATGGAGAATTGCCTTGAAAAGTCGAAGCCAGAACACTTTTTTTCTTAAAAAAAAAAAAAAATGATTTGTTTCCATCTCACAAAGACTGATTATCAATTAAAATGTGAATATCTTGGCAACAGCATAATGTCGCACTACCTAATCTAGCGCAGGTTATCACTCCACTGTTAGTCCAGTTTAGTGCAAAACAAGCCCCTTACACCCTGCTGTCTTAACGGTTCATCAAAAACAGATCACATCTTTTTCTCTCTTGTTTACATTGAATTCTGTTGTAAGGCTCTCTAAGGGAGGGATATTGCGGGTCTCTTATTCTTCATATAAAAATATGCTTTTAAAACGTTTGTCTTCCGACCCCTCCATATTAGAATATATGCCTTAATTTTTATTTTTATTTGCTTTCCTATAGGTATCCCCAGATTTCTTTGAGTACTTCCGTTCTCTCTTTCCCCTACTGCTTGAAGATAAGTCTCTGTGGTGCATCTCTGCATGGAACGACAATGGCCGTGAACAGATGATTGATCAAAAATCTCCTGAGCTCCTGTACCGGACTGACTTTTTCCCAGGGCTGGGCTGGATGCTGCTGAAAGACCTCTGGGAAGAGTTGGAGCCCAAGTGGCCTGCCTCATTCTGGGACGACTGGATGAGGCAGCCAGAGCAGCGGAAAGGCCGGGCCTGCGTCCGCCCAGAAGTTTCTCGCACCATGACTTTCGGTCGGAAGGGTGTGAGTCTGGGTCAGTTTTTTGACCAATACCTGCGTTTCATAAAACTCAATGACCAGTTTGTGCCTTTCACTCAGCGCGATCTCGGCTACCTCAAGAAGGAGGCTTACGATCGGACGTTCACCGAGCAAGTGTATGCTGCCCCAGTAGTGACTGTGGAGGAACTGCAGGGAAACCGAGTTTCAAGCTCCGGCCCTGTTCGGATACAGTACTCCACAAGAGACAGTTTTAAAGCTTTTGCCAAAGCCCTTGGGGTCATGGATGATCTCAAGTCTGGGGTTCCTAGAGCTGGTTACATGGGGGTTGTCAGCTTCATGTATCGCAGCAGGAGGGTATACTTAGCGCCACCTCCTGGCTGGACAGGATACGATACAACTTGGAGTTAACCCCTCCGCAGCAGTGGCTCCCCATTTTTTTTTTTTTTTTGTCAGCCCCCCCTCCCCCCTCTACAGTTGTGGTAGCTTCCAATATTACATTGCCTTACTTTTTTACATTTATTTTGTTCCCCGCCACCCTTTATTGTTACCATTGTTCAACCTTTAAGCAAAACTGAATGGAGTAAGTTGTATTTTTGTTTTTTTTTTTTCTCCCTCACCTATTAAATGAAAATATCGATACAGGGATGATGCAGGCCATCTGCTATTTATAATGCATGCTCTTTTTTTTTTTTTTTTTTCTTTTTTTTTTTTTAATCTAGAAATTTTAGAATTGATTACCTTGAACCACATGTAAGGAACAAAGTGTTAAATTTGGTAGGCAGCAGCTGAGAGCAGTAAAAGAGCGAAAGAGGAAAAAATGGAAAGACTAATACTTGAACAGGAGCGTGTAGGCCGTAGCACACTGGCAGGTAAGAAGGAAATCCAGATAGCACAAGAGTTGTTTTGTTGGTTTTTCTTTTTCCTATTTTTAGGAAAAGTATGAATTTGTAACATAAACACATAACTACAAACACTTGATGTTTGCTACCGGGGTGTGTATGGATGCATACGTACATTTGTATACATTCACGCACAGGCTTTGAGTACTAAAAACAATTTGCTGGAAAGACTGCATATATGAGGACGTCCTTGTAACTTCTTGTCAGTGCAGATTTTTTTTTTTTTTTTTTCCTAAATTCTTTTTGAATGTTTCAGGTGCAAATTTTAATATATTTAGGTCTTTTTCTATTTCAGATGTTTTCATACACTTTTTTCTGTAAGAATACAATAACTTTTTCACCAAACTGATTGCTTCTGAAAAGCTTGAAGGAGAGAAAACATCCATGGTTTTTCTTCCTGGGAATTCTTTTATACTAGTTGTTTTTTTTTTTTCCTTCAAATCATTAGAAAGCCAGGGCACACATGATCATGTGCCGTTTGCCCTCTAAACTAAACTACATTAGGAGTCTTGCGCCTGTACAGTTCTACTGCTCACGTCGGTTATTTCCAACACCAAGTGAAAAATGAAGCCAAACGTATCCCAGACATTATGGATCTTTCAGAGATTTTGAAACCAATCGTGTTTCAGCTGTCTGCTCACTGAGCATCTCCTTTCGTAGGGGTTTGGGGGGGGTGGGGGGGGGGTGGGTTTGGGCTTTGCCCAAGTCTGTCAGTGTGGTCAGTTTTCTTGTCTTCTTTGTGTTACCAGCCTTGATCTACCATTGCCTGCCACAGCATGAGGGCAGTATGATCTTTGATATCCTTGGTGTCTGTAAGAAACTGTATCCTATCTGAATCGGGCATCTCTTTCAAGTTGTCTGTGCTGCACAGCCATATGTACAGTTGCAGGATTAAACCATTGAATAGTTGTCATTTATGTCCAATATTCATTAGGACAGCTGGTGTGTGTGGTGTGAGTGTTTTTTGTTTTGTGTGGGAGTTCCACCGGATTCAGGAAGATACCAGGTCGAACTTTTTTTTATTCCTTGGCCCCTGCTGTTTTCTGTCCTTGCATGTTACCCTACACCTCCAATATACTGCACACAGCAGACACTGCCAGTTGAAATGCTAAATTAAAGCCCGTCCATGTTCTGTTGGCCTCACCCCGTACTGAACTAGGCTCACAAATGTCTTTGTCAGATCAGATACTCGCTGATAAAATCCTAGAATTGACCATGACTGATCAGAAAGTGATCCTAATGTTGAAATAAACAACAAAATTAGAAATTGCTTAGCTTCTTCAGAGGCTGTTTGCCTTTTGATGTTTTACAGCACAGACATGGCAGATGCTTGGCTCAAAGTTCAAGTGTTCCACTTTAAGTACAGTTAGAGTTCGAGTCTTTCTCTGATATTGGTTAGGTGATAAATCAGTCAAGATGTTTCCCAATCTCTCTCTCTCATACTTTGCTTTACTTTGGATCAACACTCAATACAGATTCATTTCTGGATGCAATTCTGGTTTACCTGCCTCCAAGCTTCCATTGTCAATGTGCCGGACTCCTGGACCGAAACAGACGTGGGTTTGTCACCTTTAGCTGGCTAACAAGCACACGGGTATCACTTTATGCAGTATGCACAGGAAGCCACTCAAGTCCATCATGGTGCTATTACGTACATTAAATAATGTGACAGTCATCACTGGAGAAAGATCACTAAGAAGCAGGAAGTTAGGTGGCAGCTTGCAGCAGAGGCACTTTTTTAATTTAATTTAATTTTAGGCCAAAGAGTAAAGCATGAAGAAAGCAAGACTGAAGATATGGCTGGGTAAATGTTTGTACTGACTAAATGAGTGCACTTTTTGTCTACACAATGTGATTTATAGTGACGTGTGGGGTTTTTGTTGTGTGATTTTTCTTTTTTTTTCTTTTGGTTTTTATTTCTGTTTACACAAAAATGTTATTGGTAAATGTCCTATTGAATTGACAAAAAGATCTTGGCCTTTAGACCTGGGCATATATGGCAGGCAGATAACAACAGTTTTCTTGTTTACTGTAGAGATCTATTACACAAGTCTTTGAAAATCTTGAAATTGATACTATACTCCAACTCCTGTGTGAAAAGCCATGCTGATGTTCCACTTTGCTTGCAGTTTCTTAAATCTCCTTGTTTTTGAATAGACGGTGAGGGGACAAATACCTGATTTAAACCCAAATGTCATTTGTGTTATGTCTGTAAGCAAGAATTAAAAAAAAAAATTCAGATATCCAGTAAAAGGCAAATTTTTAAATGTTTTTTTTTTTCTTTACATCTAATAAACTTTAAGTTGGGAGCAAATTGCCTTGTCCAAATGGTCAGTAATTACGACATTTTCCCTTTGTGCAAGATGGAAAAAGGCTTTCAGCAAAGGAGCAAACGCTTCTTGTCTGAGATGTTAGACTAGTAATTTAAAGTCAAACTCTTTGGTTTACCTCTACGTAAACCATCTGTGTTCCTTAATACAATTATTTTATTCCTATACATGCAAACTTATTCAGGATGGAGTATGGTTTACAAACAAATGCTGAAAATAGCATTTATTTTCAATTTATCAGCAAATCAAATGAAAGGCTCTTGCTACACCATCTGGCCTTTTTATTTGAACATTTTAGAAGTGTTCTGGTTTTGGTAATTTCCTCCCTTTCTATGGAGGAGGTCACACTCAATGTTTATGCATTGTTTGTTTCTATCCTTTTTTTTTCTTTTCTTTTCTTTAAATTAAGGGCTGGGGTGGGGTTTCTCATGTTTACATTCTGTGAAAAGTAGGAGGGGAGACTTAATTGGGCCTATCCTGTCCTGCAGACTTTGTATGTAAATAATAATAAAGTTGGGCAATTGCTTAACTGTTTTCATTTGGTATTTGTCACAAGTAGTTCACTTATTACTGGCAAACAAGAATATGATATTAACATTTATTTAATACATACGATCACATAACATGGTTAACTCGAGGGCTCAAGACGTGAACTGTCCCTGGATAGGACACCATCCCATCATTGGGCCCACTCTCTCACATCTGCACAACCTGAGCAGCACCTTGCATAACAAGCCAAAATGTTAATATTCCCACCCAAAAAGAAAAGAAACATACATAAATACTAAAATGTCAGCATAAAGATTGTAGGAAATGCATGTCTAGTGTCTAATGCTTTACTGTTGCAATTGGAACAGAAGACTCGCATTTCTTTGTGCACTTTTCTTGTTATATCCTTTTTCCAAATGGAGTGACACAGCCCCTTTTATAATGCACCTGGACGTACTCCCTGATGACCTTCCTGCAGCACTTTCTGGTGTGGCGTCCATGGACCCCCACAGGGTTGAGTGGCTCCTAACAGCTCCTATTTTGAATGAAGTCTTGAGACTGTGCCTGCCTTCTCTATACAGTACCTGTATTTTCTTTGGAAACCTGGACTTACCTTTTTGCCTCTCATGTAATTCTGTGACATAAGCTTGACAATACTTGTAATAATAATAAAAAAAGCACTTAAAGTGCAAAAAATGTTATGAAAATGATGGATGTTCGCATCCGATGCTGTTCCTCACTTTTTTTTTGTTCATCACAAAGAAAACTTTGAGAAGCACTATGAAACTCCCAACAGTGCAGTATCCACACACTACATAACTACCCACACAGATGCTCAGTGGACTGCTGAATTCGTCTATACCTGTGTGAGGTTGAGCCCACACTCTTGGCGAGTTGGCCCGATTTTTTTGGACTAACAAGGACACAACCTGTTGCAGAGATCCTGAGACTCAGTGAAAGTATAGTTATGGCATTAAGTATTTTTTGCATCATATTGTCTTCAGTGGCCATTTTTAGTTAAAAATGTTTGTTATACTGAAATTTACATTTCATTAAAACAAAATTTGTTCAACATGATGTTGCATGAACATTTTTTTGGGCCAACAAAAAGTATTTGTTTTTCTGCAAATGTCATTACTTCAGTATTTGTTATCATGGGATTTGTTATCGTGGGATTTGATGTGTGTGTATATCGATCTCCACAATGTAAAGGGTGGATGTTGTCCTTGGTAGCTTTTTGATTCAGCAATTGGCGTGATGCATAAGCTTACATTCTTCAATATCCAAATGAAATGGTCTCTCTTTCTGATGTTGCTTCCTATGTTGTCACATCTTTTTTTGGTCCATTGGATGAGCCACAGTATATCTATACTAATAAACGGCAAAGCCCTCACTCACTCACTCACTCACTCACTGACTGACTGACTGACTGACTGACTCATCACTAATTCTCCAACTTCCCGTGTAGGTAGAAGGCTGAAATTTGGCAGGCTTATTCCTTACAGCTTCCTTACAAAAGTTGGGCAGGTTTCATTTCGAAATTCTACGCGTAATGGTCATAACTGGAAGGTATTTTTCTCCATTTACTGTAATGGAGCTGAGCTTGACCGCCGTGGGGGCGGAGTTTCGTGTGACATCATTACGCCGCCCACGTAATCACGTGAACTGACTGTCAACGCACTATGTAGAAAACCAGGAAGAGCTCCAAAATACGCTGAACAAAACATGCATTATATAATTGAGAAGGCAGCGAAACATTAAGAAGCGAGCGAGTGACATACTACCATATTCATCAGTACAGCTACTTCGGAAACAAAGCGAGGTATAAACCTAAACTTTAAATTAACTTAATAGACAGGCTGCCGCTGGTGCTTTTCGTGCCCACGGGTAATGCAGGATACAAGTTTAATGAGAGGACGCAGGATATAAACGAGAGTTTTGATCACTTTGTAACTAAGTTAAAATTGCAGGTGAAGGGGTGTGCTTATGCAAATTCCGAGAGACTGTGTTTGTGGGGGATTGACAGTTAAGGCGGGTGGGGGAGTCACGTCATCATCTCCCCTCCCATTTACCTCATTTCGCTCTGAGCTGAGCTCCGCGGCTAACGCCGTCTTCCGAA
>JANRMT010062796.1:51182458-51228814 GCA_026402145.1 Polypterus bichir lapradei
AGGGGGCAATTACTTTTTCACACAGGGCCATGTAGGTTTGGATTTTTTTTCTCCCTAAATAATAAAAACCATCATTTAAAAACTGCATTTTGTGTTTACTTGTGTTATATTTGACTAATGGTTAAATGTGTTTGATGATCAGAAACATTTTGTGTGACAAACATGCAAAAGAATAAGAAATCAGGAAGGGGGCAAATAGTTTTTCACACCACTGTAAGTTTACTGGAGAGGGCACACCAGATTTTCTTTCCCCACACCACCGATTGCAGCTCCCATCCTGTCCAGCACAGGCTTTGGTATGCCTCAGGCAGGAGGCACTTAGTCATTTCTCGAATAACTAAAATTAGAGGATATTTTACATTGTCTTTCCTCCTCACCATATTGCAGATCAATAAGTCCAGTAACACTGAAAAAGAACTTTAATTTCTGCACTATTTACCTTCATTCCTCGTTTAGCTTTTAGCCACACTTGATGACCATAGTCTGTTTTAATATCCTCAACTAACAAGTAAACACAGTTTACTCCAAATCATCTAATCTCTTTATCAAAACTTGCATCGTTATTATCCCAAATCAGTGAACGACATCCTAGTATACCAAATGTCTTCTGCTTGGGGAATCCATGCAAGAACTTTGCCTACATAAGTGGGGATGTTATAACCCCCACTTGGGGTACACAGTCAAGCTCCAGCTGAATAGGAAAATGTGTGAGTGATAATGGCAAAATCTGAAACTCCCTTAAAAGTCCAACTGTGCAGAAGTCAGCTAGGAATTCCAGATTACCTATCCTCCCCCCTCCCCCTGACACAGGAACAACCAACCACCTCGACTAAGAGTTTAGGTGTTTTGCAGGCCCCTCCACCAAAGCACAGCAGGCCATGGTCTCAGACCTTTAAAAGGGTCTGTGAGTGCTAATAACAAGGTAGACTAACACTTTTCTGGTGTTGACCAACATGTCTCCTCTCAATTAAGTGCAGAGTTTTAACTGTGAAGGCAATTCCAGAAGCTGAGCATTGCTAGACATTTTTAAGGGTAAGTGCTGTGAGACTTGAAACACACATCTCCATTGCTCTTTTATGGATGCTGGAAGTCCCTACGAAACACCAGGAATGACCAATTTGGATTCAATTTGAAGCCTGTCATGCCTGTATTAAAGAGAACCTAAATACACTTGTCTGGCTGTTTTGTTGCACCAGCAGGAGTAGACCATGTAGGGATTGTGTTGCTTTGGTCTCCAGTCTTATGCGGTCCAGTTTAAGAGTTAATGGTCGCGTTTCCTCAAAAGAGATTATAGTCAGAGGTAAACAAATACTTTCCTGGTGTTTACCAACGTGTCTCCTCTCATTTAAGAGTGGAGTTTTAACAGTGAAGCTGATTAGAGAAGCCGAGTGTTCCTAGACATTTTAAAAAGATGAGTGCTGTGGGGACAATGATGGGTGCCAGTTACTTTTGTCAGATTCAAGCTATTTCGGGGACAAATTTTGGTTGTTCTTTTTTGTGCAGGGGTACAAACAAATTTGTCCACATCTGTATTTTATTTATATAGCAGTATCAGTAAGTTAGGGTGGCTGATCCCCAACCTGGAGTTTACATTTCTGAGGAATAAACTCTACAAAATGGACTGAGATAATTCTAACCTCCTCAACCTTTCCTTTCTTTCTTTGTTTGTTCCCCAAAAGATATTTAAAGAGATGAGTGTTGTGTGACTTAAAACACACATATTCGTTGCTTGGCTGGAAGTTCCCTACGAAACACCTGGGATGACCAATTTGGTTTCATTTTGAAGCCAGTTGTGCCTGCATTAAAGGGCACCTCTTCTTTGCTAAAGACTTTAGATCAGAGCCCTTTTTATTTATATTTTATTGAAGAACAACGGAGTGGGATTACATTTTTTTAATTAAAAAAGTAACTTGCCACATCTGAATCAATGCATTGCTGGGCTTTTTAACCACATCCTGTTCGTGGTTTCTAAAACAAGGGCACGCATTTGATTTTTTTTTCTTTTTTTCTTTCTTTCTTTCTTTCTAACATGTATTCATTTCCTGTCTGACTTTTTATTCTTTCACAAATTCAGTTTGTTGACACAGCTTTAAAATCTGCTTCCTTTTTCACACAGTATGAAGTAAAAAAAAAAATCCCTAAACAGTTGTTTCCTTCTTTCCACTGCATGATGGGCTTCTGTTAAAGAAACTCTGTTCCATTAACCTTTTCCACTCACTTTTGGGGGGGTGCACTGAAACCATGATCCTCAGTTTAACCCTTCTTTGGTAATAATGGAGTCACAAATGTTGTTGGAAGCCACAAGGCTTCCAGTTGTCACATTGCTGCAGACTGTTTTTCAGAGCTAATCCTAAGCTATTGTGAGCGCTAGTCCTGCCGGAGGAGACCCCCCTCCCCACTCTGGCTAACGGATGGGATTTTACTTGTTTTGTGTCCTTTAATGCGGCATGCACCACATGTTCCTGGTTGGCCCATAAATATTTCAGGCCAGCTAAACACACACAGACCTACAGCCAGTGGGATAAAGCAAGCCATGGAACCCCTGAGGAGGAAATGCCTGTAACAGGAATCCACACGTTTGAATTGTGATAACCTTCAGGCTGACCGAGTCGCACTCACTGGGCTAGCCGAGGCTAAATAAACAAATTTGAAAAGCAGCTTGTTGGGTGTGCAGGGACTCTGGCTGAATGAGTCCAAGACTTCCTAGCGGTCAGCCATTCAGAATTTCCTTAAACGTTTTTGCTGAACGCAGTCTTCCCAGTTTCTCAAACTTTAACATGATGGTGCCAAAGGATTAGTTTAGGCAGTATGAATTTTGGATGGTCGGAAATAAAACTCCCACAAGTCTCGTAGTTCTACAAATAGATCAATCTCTTTAAAAGCTGACTTCCCACAATAATGAGAGAATACTTGATTGAGTTCTTGATTAAAACTTGGACGCACAAAAACTAAACCACCTTTTGGTGGTCTGGCTGTGCCACTTCTGGGTTTTTAGCAGCTCCTTCACTCCACATATCTCACTCAAGAGATTCATTGCTGTTTAAGCATGTTGTCCAGGTCCTCTGCCACCTGCTGAATTTGTACCAGTTCATTCTTCAGAGCAGAAATCTACAGGAAAAAATAAAAAGGAATAAAATTGCACTTGGAGCACAAAGTAAGAAGTATGATTGTCATGACAGTCATTTGATTTACCGTTTTCTTGCTTTATTCTTATAGTCGCATGCAATTGTCTGAGACATCCAAAATTCTGTTTCAGCTTCCTTCATTGAACAATTGGGGCAGTGGGTGTGATACGTGTGCAAATAAGTCCACAGTCCAAGTAACTTCATGTTAAAAGTTTCAGCAAAATTTAAACCAAAAAAACTCGACATAAAAATAAAGAGAAA
Source organism: Polypterus bichir lapradei (assembly GCA_026402145.1). Taxonomy (NCBI): domain Eukaryota; kingdom Metazoa; phylum Chordata; class Cladistia; order Polypteriformes; family Polypteridae; genus Polypterus; species Polypterus bichir. The sequence continues at coordinate 51,185,845 of JANRMT010062796.1, forward strand.
AACTGATATTACAAAAAAGGAAAAGTTTCAGTTTATGGCTTAGCTATCTTGTTACCTTTCTTTAAGCAGCTATCCCATACTTACAGAACATACATCAGGCGTATGGTCACAAAACTGTCTGTCATTGTTGTATTTAAAAGCAAATGTAACAGTCCGGGCTCCTAGTAGAGAGACTACGTCACAGACTGACTATCATTCTGCCACTACAGATACACACTTAGGTCCGTAATTTTTTGGACAGTGATACAGTTTTCATAATTCAGTGATTTTGTGTCAATCACATTTGTTTGCTTCATTTTAGTTTTAATTTAAGGCATTTAATAAAAGCGTTGTATGAGCCATTTAGAAAAGACAGCCATTTTGAAGAAGAGGGTTCTGGTACTGGAGTGGCCTGCCTGCAGTGCTGACGTGTCCTCAATCAAGAATGTGTGGAGAATTTTGAAACGGAAAACGTGACAATGACGACCCCATACTGTTGCACACCTTAAGACGTGTTTGCTGGAAGAATGGGACATAATAACACCTAAAATGCTTCATCGCTTGGTATCCTCAGTGCTAAAACGTCTTTCAAGTGTTGTGAGAAGGATTGGCGACATTATAAAGTGGTGAATGCTTTACTATCACAACTTTTTTTGGAATTTGTTGCAGGCCTGAAATGCACGAATGGATGTATATTAACAACTGAAATGAAGCTGACCACATATAACATGAAATATCTTGGGTTCATACAGTCTGCAATGAAATAAAAGCAAGTTTAAGTTTTTTTTGCATTTTCCATATCATCATAAATTTTTTGGGGTTGTATAAGCTGAATTCCAACTTCAAGGTCCATCAGTGTCTGATTGCACCATCAATTACATTTTGAGTGAAAGTGGGCTCAATGGAAGAAAAAAAAACAAAAAATCCAGACTGGATTTTCTTGGCACAGAGTGCCTTGAGGCTGTGCAGGGAACAATGACATCTCAAGACTGTGAAGACATTCTGGAGCGAAACATACTGCCCAGTGTCAGAAGGCTCTGCCTCAGTTGCAGGTCCTGGATCCTCCAATAGGATAATGACCCAAAACACAAAGCTAAAAGCACCTAAGAATGGCTAAGTACAAAATATCGGACTATTCTGAAGTGGCCTTCTGTGAGCCCTGATTTGATTTGGAAAGAACTGAAACATGCAGCCTGGAGAAGGTCCCCTTCAAAACATTTGCTCAGGCCAAGTGGGCCAAACTACCTGTTCACAGGTGCAGACGTCTCATTTAGAGCTCCAGGAATTGCTTGTTTGCAGTGATGGCCTCTAAAGTTTGTACTACAAAATATTAGGGTAAGGGTCCCATCATTTTTGTCCGGGCCATTTTCATTTGTTTTTTATTTGAAATATTCTGTTGAATCAAAATACTAAAGCAAAGTGTGATTTTTGTTAAATGCGAAATAAACAATGATGGGTGCCAGTTACTTTTGTCAGTTTCAAGCTATTTCGGGGACAAATTTTGGTTGTTCTTTTTTGTGCAGGGGTACAAACAAATTTGTCCACATCTGTACTTTAATTATATAGCAGTATCAGTAAGTTAGGGTGGCTGATCCCCAACCTGGAGTTTACATTTCTGAGGAATCAACTCTACAAAATGGACTGAGATAATTCTAACCTCCTCAACCATTCCTTTCTTTCTTTGTTTGTTCCCCAAAAGATATTTTAATAAAAGCAGCTCTTTTGGTGATCACACACACATGAAAATGGCTCCATTTCAGCTGATTAGCTGTTCCCTCCCTTGTAATTTGCTGTTCACAGTTACTGTAATTGCCTTCACTATAGACGAAATAACACTGAACAGCTTAAAATTCTAACAAACAAGGAAATTAAAATGAAGAAAAATAAGGCAGAAAAATGAAACACTTCTAGGCACCAAAAGCCATGGCAGCCACAAGCACTTTTCTAAATTTTAAAGAGAGCTGAGTTAGCAGACTGAGTGCTAGACTGGGCCGTTGGGTTCAACAGAACAGAAATGAAGACACAGATGAGAACACTGGCCGCAGCCTCACACCATGCGTACGCACATTTCTGTTTCATGTTGTAAACGGGTGGCACCCAGCGACAAAGCAGTGCTACTGTTTCTGTGGTCTTTCTTTTTTAGATTTGCATTCATGACACAGGCTTTATCAAATACACTTGACATTAACTGCATATTGTTTACAAATTTAAAGCGCATGATTGTAATCAATCTGTGACAATATAATGGTACATAGAATGGCCAAACCGTTCCAACAAACATGGCTGCTTTAGCGTTGTTAGAAGACATTGTAAATGGAACAATTAGAGGGGAGCATGTATTTAGAGATCATACCGATTTCTTGTATAATGATAATAATGATAATGATTGGCTTCCGAGTTGATTTCGATTTCCAACAGCTATCCTCCTGGAGTTGTGTGCTGAACTGGCTCCAACTTTACAAAGGCAGACTTTGAGGAATTGTGCTCTACGTGCTCCTTTCCAAGTTCTGTCCATGCTTGGGTTTTTAGCCGCATAACCTTATCAACGTAAACTGGCTGACCAATCGGGTATTTCTCAGTCATTACTGAGTAGTATTATCTGCTTGTCATCAGGATATATAAGATTTCCTTGCACTGTGGTTGACTGGGCAAAAATCAAAGCACAATTCACAGTAACCTCTGGTTTAAAAATGTATGCACATTCCTATAAAGGCGCCTTCAGAATATGAATTTGCTTATGTAAATAGAAAGCATTTCCACTCTAAATATGCTGCTCTATAGTGCACAGAAAGTGTGTCGTAGTGTCCAAGCATGTAGCGTGCTGCACAATGTGTCACACAATCGTGGCTTGTCTGCACCTGAAGACATGCAATAAAATGAAACTTACCCTGACCCACCAAATGATCAGTGTTACAAATTCATTTGAATGTAATTAGCAGAATGTAAAATTAAGTAATCAGATGCTGCATTTATTTTTTAAACAATTCATTTAATTTGTGGTCAATATCACATAGTACAGAACCTTATATTTCTTAATTCCTTTCTCCACATATCTTACAGCATCCACTATTGCATTTTGTGACTCCAGAACAGCGTCCGTCAGCACACAGCCAGATGGTTGCCCGATGCAGAGGTGTGTTTGCCAGCAACTAGTGCCTGAAAATGTGCTGGGCAGAGCAGATCCTTCACCACATGGATTTGTGTTCCAGGCATGGGGGGTACATTTTGTAATATTGTCTCAAACAGAATAAATAGTAATACATCTGCTGCCTGCTTGTCTGTCTTATTAAACATGCAAATTATTTACACTTGATTTACACTTCTTTTTTCAATGAGTGCCTCTGCCACACTGTATCACTCCACCAATTTCCTGTTGTTGCTTATAATACTGCTTAAGCCTCCAAATGGTAAGTTTTTCCTTGCCTCCACTTTGCATTCGCTGAAATTCTTTTTTTTCACATGTGCTTTTGCCATTGTCTTTTAACAAAACATTGAACAGAAGGGGCCAGTTATATTGATTTGCATATTCAAATAAGGTGTAATTCTGGAAGGATTTGGGGTGGGGCTGTAGGGACGTGCGTGTGCATTAAAATTCACATTTCTTGGGATTTATAAAGGGAAAGCGTGTAGGATTTTGCTTATGCACAGTTTTATGCATCTGAATTTTTTTGTCTGTACACGCATTTCTAGTTTAGTCCATATGCCATATTTTAGTTGAATTCTATGAAAAGCTTTATACATGAGGCCCCTGGTCCCGGAGTGGGACTATCCAAAGAGCACACCTCCTTAATTCAGACAGGACAATAGTCCATCACATGGCACGCTCTCTCATATTGAGTCTATTTGCAGTCATCACTCATTTTGGGATGTGGGAACAAAACCACTGTGGTGGGTTGGCACCCTGCCTGGGATTGGTTCCTGCCTTGTGCCCTGTGTTGGCTGGGATTGGCTCCAGCAGACCCCCGTGACCCTGTCTTCGGATTCAGCGGGTTGGAAAATGGATGGATGGATGGATGGAACAAAACCAAACTACCTGGAGAAAAACCCCATGTAGACCTGACACTACCAGGACTGGGACTTGAACCCAGGGCTCTGGAGTTGGGGGCCAGCATTGGTAACTGCTCTTTTTCAAATAATCGCCAGCCACAACCTCTTGTAAAAGAGCTGTTCATTAAACAAATAATCTTTGTATCTGTGTACAGCTCATGGATAACATTTACAATTTCTTAACTTTGAATCTCACATGTACGGCATAAAGCTAAGAAATCTGGGGAAATTAATGCAGCGAATATGTGGATAATAATAAAAACACAGCAGAAAATGGACATCCTATAGACAGATTACAGATTTTATGGCTGATACAAATGTGTGAATTTATAACCATATTACTGCAGTCATATTTGTACTACTTTTCATGCTACATACTTTTGATATTGTTGGTATTTATTAATTATTGACAGTTTGTAGACATGGTCAAGCATATTATTTGATCTACAGCAACCTCAAAAGCAAATATTAAGGTAAAAGTTCCCGATATAGGAAAGCAAACAAAACTAATGCCAAATGGAGACAGAGTGTTTATTCAAAATATTGTATATAAGGAAGAATGTTGTGCTTTAAACATGTTATTTAATTCAACAAGGAATTATGTAAGCATGCAAGTACCTGTATATACACAGCAAGCATTTAGGCACATAAGTTAAATGTATATATAAAAGCGTGTGGGTGTACAAGTTTTTATCCATTTTCTCATCCTTCTTTTGTGCTTATAACCATAAGTGCTGTGACCCCCCCTCCAGTCAGGTTTACTCTTGCTAGATAATAAAATAGGAAGCACAGCATCTCAAAGTATGACTCTGAAAGCATAAGATACAATAATCATATGGAAAATCCAGACTAGGAATAAACCTTAATCTTTACAGAGCAACACCCGGTTACAGCGAATGAGTACTCAACATGAAACATTAACAATGGAGCTGTGGTTATGGACGGGTAAATCCTAGGAAGTATGAGATTTATTTTTGAAAATGATCAGGAGATGAAGGGATCAAGTGGGGCTAAGCAAACACTAGGAAGTAGAGGAAGGCAAATAAAACCAAAAGGGGAAAAAGAATAAAAAAAACAGGAAAATGCCAAAACTAAATGACAAAAGGGAACCTAAACTTTCATGGGCAATTTTCCTTGGGTAAGAAAGATCATTTTTAAAAGTTGTTTCTTAAAATGTGCAGGCACATTAACTGAATTGTGAGGGAGTGTCAGTTACGGCACTACGGCCATGTGGCGCATTTCGCCAAGGGTGATAGGGCTCGTAAGATCCTCATTGTTGGGGACCCGAGTGGCTGGACCAGGCCAAGGGGTCGCAACACCTGGCTGTGGCAGATAGAGGGTCATTTTCAGAGGGTGGGACTGGACTGTGTGTCTGCCTGGGGGGTTGCCTCCCGGGATCCCGAGTTGTTTCGTCGTGTAGTGGGTGCAGCAATGCACTGTACCAGTGCATGCTCCCCAACTTGACTTGACTTGACTTGTTTCTTAAAACCATGAGGGTGCTGGTGTCTGTTCCTGCTGCAGTCTTCCTAGGCACAAGACATGAACCAACCCTGGGTGGGCTGCAGTCCATCATACACTCATAAAAATAACAGCCATTAAAAGCTGCTTTACTGGGTTGTGTGGTTCCCTGTAAAACCATTGCTTGACAAACAACCATTTCATTCTGGGAAAAATTTCTCTGTACAGTACACCCCCAAAATTCGCACCCGCAAATTGTGAAAAACCACGAATTTTGGATGTGGTTAAAAAAAATGCCTATTTTCATAGTTTAAACCCTAAATATGCCCCCAAAACACTTCAATTTAATTTCAAACTCATCTTAATACATTACCTAAAAATAAAGAATGTAAAGGTATACTGTACTGCTATGTGTCTCCCCTGCAGTGCTAGAATGTAAAATACCGATGTTACCACTATATTCACTGTAATTCATGCAAGCACATTTTCATTGCCAGAAGCCTTAGACGGTGCAGCTCTTTTCGGCGGCATCTTGGGGCTTTAACCCTTAAACTGCCACATACGTGGGGTTAATGCATCCTTGGAGGGTAAATACTTTTTTGCTGCACTTTAAGTAAACATCACAATTAACAAAGAAAAAGTGAAATTTTTCATGCAAAGAGAATCACGATTACTGCAACACGATCATTTTACACACTGCTAATGAACTGTAAAAACTATTTTAAAAACTACTGAAACAATATGTACAAAGTGCAACCCTTGGGGCACAGAACTGCACAGAAACACAGGAGACTGAATAAAGTTCCTGTCTGTACAAACACTTCAAACAAACATGTCTCTTTCAGAAGTAAAACGAGCTCAGTATGCAGTTAGTTATCGATTAAACAATAGACAAACATCATAGGGGTGCACAACCCCCAACAGGAGCAGACAATGTCTGGGGGAGGAGAGAAAAACAAAGCAATCAGCCAAAAAGGACAGGTGCTGTTCAGGCTTTTAAACAAGCATAGTGTCGCGCGAGGAGACGGTGATTTATTTATTTTTATGGTGGAGATTCCAGGGACACATTCAGCCTTGACTCGACCCATGCGCACTCACAGAGACAAAAACCAAAGCAAACCGGTAATCAAATAGCAAGTAAAGAATGTAATGAAAACAAATGAAATAAGAAAACGATACCACCCCTGTTCCCCTTACGGCGATTACACATTAAATACAACAAAGCACAAACAAAACACACACAGTAAATCATGAAAAAGTTCATGAAAAATGGCAACAGATGAAAATAGGTAGTCCAGAGATCCACACATTGAATGGGAATGTACAGACAGTCCTACCAGTAGTTCCGAAATGGTGAAGACAGGTTCAGGACCGCTCCTTTCTTTGCAGGATGGCCATGAATGTACACAGGCAGACAATACAGACGCACGAAATGATCCAGGACAAAATGAATAAGTGCAGGTAACCCAACAGAAGGCAGACAGATAGGAACTTGAAACACAAATTACAAAAACTTTTTTTTTTTTTTTTGCTTTTGGTCACCGGCCCCCTTTTTAAAAGCCGCGCTGACATACTTTGACCTCAACAGCCCCAGCACCCTCAGCAGAAGACCAATCAGAGTCACTGCAGGGAATGCTGGGAGTTGCAGTTTCAAATTCTATTGGCTACTTTCACCATCCTAAGTCGCGGTTTTCAGTACAGCTGCTTCCTGTTCTCTCTACAGTACAGTATTGCCACGAAAAAAGCCATAAAAATTGCGGAGGATATTTGTGGTTTCTGCTAACAATTATTAGTTAGGTTCTAAGAAAAAATCTGCGAATGACTGAGGCCGCGAACTCTGAACCGCGACTTCACGGGGGTCTACTGTATATGAAATTGGTTGTTTGTTTTTACTTTCTTGTATACGAAGTATAGGGAAAGTATTGTAATTGTCCAAAAATTCAACCTTGAGATTTGATGAATCTAAATGTTTTAGAACTCCCAGAGTCCTAAAATACCATTGCTGGAATTGTATCTGTGTGTGTGTGTGTGTATATATATACACACATATATATAGATTTCTTTTGAGCTATTTTCTCTAACTGGAACAGGCATTTTTTTATTCATGCACCTGTTTAGTTCAATTTACTGAACTTTACTTTTATAATAATTGTTCAATATATTATTAATTAAATTTGATTTGTTGTTGATGATTCTTTACTTTACATAATATAAAAATATAACCATTGTCTTGCTGTTTACTCCTCAAATATCCATCCCCATATATGAGTATACTGTACAATAAAGTCTAGGGACTCCCGATTTTTTAAGAAGGTTCCTAATATGGAAAAAAAAGAAATCTTTAATGTATAGGAAGCTGCTTAACAGGATACTGGCAGATCAAGATAAGCTGACCTGTTATTGTATGTATTAAATGTCCTATCATCTGTTCATGACCATTTCTGGAACCTGTAATGATTCTGAATAAATAAAGATACCTTCTTGATCCTACAGGTAAGATGGTGCACATATGGCATTGCTCGGAAGAACTACTTTTGGTTCCAGTTGGCACTTTTATTTTTAAGATCGCAGGGCACATACACTTGGCCATTTTTGAGTTGCTAGTTAACTTAACTGGCAGAAGCTTGGTGTTCCAGACAAACACATTTTACTGCATTAAGTAGTTAAGATGAATAAACCATCTTTACACAGTATGGTGGAAAACTTCATTCTAATGCAATATTATTAAAAATTGTATGTGTGTTTGGATGCAGCAGGCAGGCAGGCAGATAGAAACAAACAAACAAACAAACAAAGGTCAGTCGGTCGGTCAGTATTTTTTTGTTCCTGCAGCATGCTTTAGTTAGGGAAGGGAAGTCACCCTAAGGACTCGTTTATACTTCACGCTCAGAACACATACGTGCCTGCATCATGGCTGCCACACGTTCCCAGCGTTCATTTGACACGTCCTCTGAGCATGTCCTCAGAAATTAATGTGACACGTGCGCGAGTTGCGGTACCAGCAAAAAGTCGGGGGGCACAGTGTGATAAAAGTTGGGAGTCTGACGTCAGAGTCTCTGTTTACATGTGACAGAAAGCCGCTTTGAGGATCCTACATGATCGATGTGCGGGCTTCGATGTTTGATGAATGGTTCGATGTGGTGAAGCAAAATGCCGACATACAGATGCATTCGTGGTGCTTTTATATTCAAGCGTCGATATTCCTGATTGTAATGACACAATACATTTTAAAAGTCTCACATACCGTGTTCTGTGCTGTCTTTTTTATCTGGGGCTTCCTCCCGACCTGACAGCAGCACCACCACACAGAACACATTAAATGTATGATATTTCAACTCTCTGCACATTGAGAATCTTTAGATTTATACTTGATATCACTTTCATGATGAAATGCATTAAATTATTTATGTTACATCTTACAGATAAATCGTTAATTTCGTTTAAATAATGAATACTGTCAATATAATTACACACATGGAGGTGACACGGTGGCGGAGCTGTAGCGCTGCTGTCTCTCAGGGAGTCGCGTCGCTGATATTCCCTGCCTGGAGTGTACATGTTTTCCTGCTGGGTTTCCACAGCGTGCTCCGGTTTCCTTCCCAAGATATGCAGATTTGGTGACACTAAAATGATGCCAGGGTGTATGTGTGTGCTTGTATTCACCTTGCGATGAGCTGATGCTCCGTCCAGGGATTGTTTCTGCTTTATGCCCAATGCTAGCTGGAATGGGCACATCCCTGGATTAATGGATTTAATCATTAAACATCCTTTTCAGAGATACTGAGGTATAGTGTCATCAGAATTTAATGGGTGTTCCAGGCAATTCAAAACACAGAGAAGCCAAACCTGTTCTCACCGTGATAATATCTCACACTGCCACCTGCTGGATTCTTCCAGATTTACGTAAAGTGCTCGCGCAAGTATAAACAGTAAAAATGCTTGCGTAGCAGGAGCGTCCACTGCAGCATGTGTCGCATGAAGTATAAACCCAGCCTAAATAGAGCACTCGTGAAAGATGCAGCACTGTCTGTGTTTCCTGGCCTTCATTACTCCTTAATGAAAGGACAGAGCAGTTCTGCAGGATGCAGGGCCACAGGGGGCCGGAGCCTATCCCTTAAGGCAGGGGATAACACAGTTTAGTCCTGGAGGTCCACTGTGGCTACAGGTTTTTCTTCAAACCCAGTTTGCTAAATAGAAGCCAATTCTTGCCAATAATAGAGGACTTGTTATTTAATCCTTACTTTTATATGTAGATTTTTATTTTCTAACAATATCATCCAAATGATTTACGGCCCATGGCCAGATTTACAAATCTCAGCTGTTCACTGTTTTCTCTTTCATTTCTTTCCAAACATTTTATAAAAAAAAAAACAGACATGTCATGACAAACAGACACAGGTGTCAATGGGGTCAAGTTGATGGTGAATTGCTGATTTCTTTGTCATGTGCATCTCATTGTTAAATGACAGCTGCTTAAGAACACATGAAGCCAATAAAAACAAGGAATGCAGCTGTTTAATACTGAAGGAAACAAAGAGGGGTTTGGAATTGTAAAGGAAAGTTACCCAAAATAAAGCACAGTAAGTAAGTAAATGGCTTTTAATTTAGGAACAAAAATGGAACAAAAACTTATATTCTGCATTGAACTTGAGCACCCATAGCTTAACAATTACTGGATAGAAGGCCGGGCCATCAAAGGTTACATTCGCAAATATTTCAACTGGCCACTTAAACTATCTTTCTTTTCTTTGTAATTTTGGTTGGGGATGTTGCACCAAGTGCCAGAAGAAGAACCAACTGGATATGAGAACAAAATGCACAATGCCAAAAAAAACAGTGACTGGGAAGGAGTTTAATTAACCACTACACCACTAACTGTATATGACTGCATGTATAATTGTCAAACATGAACACAGTTTTATTAGCGACCTGTAATTTGAACAGCTTCATTATGAATGTTGGAACATTGTGAAAATAACTGCATAGACAGAGTGATAATGAAAGCTGCTATAAAAGGTAGACAGAACTATCAGATCACATTATATTTCACGTCACCTTTTGAATTGTTGAAATATTAGACAAAAATAGTAGGATTCAGCAAATTAATATTTAACACTCTGTGCATGCAGTACTAAAGCTTAATGATTGAAGGTCTCAAAAGCATTGTCACTTCTATCAGGTGATACAATTAAATAATGAATAAATGTCACAACATGAATAAATGTTCTAAATCTTACTCTGTGGGCCCAACACTTTCCTCCTGTTCCCAATTTTGCGTGGACTCTGAATGTGTTTAATCCCAGTTCTCTATATAAGTGCGTATGTGCATGTCTTTTTATTTTTCCAGTCATTGCTATAACCTTTGGTCTTTTTATATCATGTCAACAAGTTCAGTTCTTGCAGTGGATTATGATGCCTCATACATACATTTTCTTTGTTTACAGTGACTTATCTTCATGGCTTTGCCAGGCTGCTCACTACATTTTTCCCAGTCTGTGCGATGGGCTCCTCTGCCAAATGTATTATTACTTCTGCAGCCTGAGAACAGTTTCACAAAGGCCTCCCACACCATCCCCTGACGGGCGCTTAACCTCAGCCTCCTCACATATGCCACTGTATGCCAGCAGCCTTTGTGCATATACTGTCATCAATATTTTGCTAGGGCAATTCCACCACCTCTCTGCCCCACTTGTAAAAATAAAATCTTTAGCTATTGACACTGTAACTCAGGAAGAAAAAAAATTATAAATTGACTGCTTGAATGTTTTCATTCGAAACGTATTGGCACTTTTTATGAAATCTAAAGCAAATAGTAAAGTACTGTTTAAGTCTGAAGATATTTTTGACCTTTTTTTTTTCTAACCTGACTGAAGTGGCACACTTAGGGTAACCCAGTGAAGTGATCTTTAAAGTGATCATAACGGCATGCAGGAGTGTGGGAGAGAAGAGTGAAGGTGACACCGTTAAACAGCACCCGGCTCACATGACATGGTTATCTTTTCATGAGTATTATGATTATAGTGTGGGCACAGATAACAGGTGACTTCTAAATTCCTAGAACCTGTGGGTGGAATTTTAGAGGAAAATAGAAACAAATGGATTCTAAACCAGATCAAGAACTAATGTATTTATTATTAACATTTTAAGTGTAGGTCTATATTCTGGAAGCACATGTAATACACCTTAAAAATAATTTTGTTAGTGTGTCCATTCGTGGCTGTATGGCCCTATAGAAGCTTTCTTTAATGCCGTACAAACAATTGTTTACTTGAAAGTGAAACACAAGAGGAGATTGGATAAAACAAAACAAAAAACAGTTTTTACTAGTGCAGTAAAAAGAGATTGAATAAAAGTCCCCAAACCCATATGCCAAGACGACAAAAAGATTACAAACAAAGCCGTGATTATCAAAAGATGTTAAACTGATGTTCACACGAGGAAATGCATACCAGGAAGAGATGAAACCAAAGTATTTCTGCCAGCTTCACACGTCATGTTTCTGGAAGCATGCTGGGCTGTAGATTAATTATACATTACTTTACTAGAAGCTAAATATGGAAACGCTTCAAAGCCTTGTTAGATGCGATTCCAACATTATGAAGGGTTGCAGCTAACACTGGGGTAGTGAGTAGTGACCAAGACATTTCAATAATGAAGTGATACGGTGAGGCAGAAGCCCCTTTCACGCTGCTTCACACAAGCTGGCTGTGAGTGGATTAACAGAGCAGTAAGTGTGTGCACGGCAGAAGTGTGCAGCCACTTTTCATAGGAATTTACATAAGACTTCAGTTTTTTTGCACATTTTTTACTATCTATAAAGACATTTTTCTAAACAAGTATACGTATGAAGTGCACTAATGAGTACATGCTTCACTTGCTGTTATTCTAAAAGAACCAAATATTTAAACACATTTTAAATACATCATTCTCTTCACAGAATCAAATAACAGAATAATAATAATAATAGAATCGAATAAAAAAAACAACAGAAAAGGGTCGATGCTTCAACAGGACACACCACACCAAAAGTGAGAGCCAACACCACCAGAGGCTTTTTATCATTTATTTTACCATCTGTTTGAATTATTGTTTTTTTACGGTTAAATTTTCTATACTAAGCCTCACATTATACAATCATTTTAAACATCCTTATGATGATGAAGATGCTAAGTTCTATAAAATCTGTTTTTACTGTATATTAAAGTGAAGATCAGCAACTGAAGAGCCACACTTTGTCATTGAAAATGGCAGTTCATACAGGATGAATACAGTAGTACAATACTTTCACAATGTACTTTGCCATGTTGTTACATTTTCATTTGAATAAATGACAGTGGATAGCAATGCCACCTCATGTAGAAGAAGCTGAGATGCTTTGTATGAATTTGCCCACCACTGTGTTCAAATGGGTTTTGATCACATAATGGGAATGGCTCATGGCTCCCCAGGTCCTGTAGTGTGGCATTGATTTCTGTTTGTGGTGGTGGTCACCCACACCAAACTCATCTTGGGCTGTAGGCAGTATACTCAACCAGTGGTCCAAGGTTATCAATGCCCATTTACAAGGTGGGGGCCAGCCATTCTCCATGTCCTGTGCTTGGGAAGGTGTGTTTTGTGTAGTTGGGGTTGTTGGATGGACCAAAGTGAACCCATCCATCTTGTACTTGTAAAGTAAATCTAACAGGCAGTCATTCAAACACTATGGTCACACTCAGGAATGGAAGCCACCAAAATATTCGCAGTTACCTAGTAAGGCACAGTATTTTTGAGATTAATTGGCCATAAACATACACTAGTGCTTCTACAATAGTTAAGTGAGCTACATTGTTGAATTTAATTCTTTGTAGGGTGGATGCAGAACACAAAAATACAAGAATAAGCTTTATACTTCAAAGCTGCTAGAAAATACTAGGTTGATCCACTGCACTCACAACATAGTGGGCCCAGCCATGATGCCACAAACCTGAGCATGCTTATCTCCTCAGTTGTGATTGAGACCGACCGCTTACAGACAAAGAAGCCAATCAACAACAAACCAAAGACTGCAGGAGTAGCCAAAGCACACTGTCAAGCTCCAATCCAAATCTGTTGGCAGCACAGCACACTCTCGGGCACTCCTATCTAAGCTGCACACACTAGACACAGGACAAAGTGCCAACTGGCAGGCATCAGAGTGCCATCTTTAGTGTCACAATTAGCTTCCCCATCAACTGCTCTGCCAGATCATACCCTTATGTTTCTGTGTTGCTCTTGTATAGATACCTGGCATTAACGGGAGCAGCATGGCACTTATGGGAGCAGAGAAGTGGCAGCTCATTCTGTGAAACACCCTGTGGTAAACAGGGGGTCCTGTCAGCACTCCAGATTTGGCCAAACACTGAAATCTTACGTTGGTTCTATGAAATGTACAGCTAATTAGCTCTGGAAAATACAATCAGTTAGGACATACGTATCTACTGACATGCATCTTTAACTGAAGTGCTGCTTTTCGTAACACATATGTACTTACGACACTGTGTGCATTTAAAGAGCCCATCTTAGAATGGTCAACTCATATAAGTGTTTACTTAATCTGAAAAAGATGCAAGTTTCTCATAGCTACATTAATAATGGCAGATTCTGTTTTATGCCCTAAAGCTAAATTGTAATGACACATCCTTATTGCTCAGCTATATTTATAATGCAGTAACAGAATTTCAGTCAGTCTGTTAGTTACAAAAAAAACATGAATTATTACATGAGGTTGCAAACAGAAGGATACAATGGCAGAGAACATATAATCAAACTTAAAGAAATGTACAAAGATATGTAAGCCTTAAACAGAAACATCTTATACAAGAACTTTCCCTTTTTTTCGTGTACTTTCAGCATTTCCTCTTTATTTTTGTGTTGATTGATTTTTCTTTGAATTTAATTAAAACTTTTAAAGTGAAGATACTTGGACAGTGGAATTATTTGCATACGCATCACACTCATTGCCTGAATCTTTCTAGCAAGGAAGCTAAAGCTGCTGTATTCTGGAAACCCTGGGCAAATGTAGCTACAATTTGTTATACGCTTAAATGTCCGTTTCATCTATTAAATTAATGTAATGCACTACAGCACCACACTAATGCCGACCAGCCCTGCAACTTCAACTGGCTTGGAAGCAGGCCATTTATAGGATAAAGACATGGTGGACATGCTTTAGTTTAGGTACTGGAAAAATGAATCTATTACTTGTTTCATTTAAAATAACAAGACCTTAGCAAAGGCTTCTTTGGTATTTTATGCAACTTCAAAGCATCAGTAAAGTGGTCATTCATTTCTGCAATCTGGCCTACTAAAATAACTTCAATTTGGGATGGTCAGCGGTGGCTTAAGTGAGGCATATTTCTTTTGATATTGCACATTTCAGTATAATATCTGCGGTTTGTTATCCTTCATATTCACAACTCATTTTACCAACTAATATGCAACTCTAAATCAAGATGAAAATCCATTTTACTGATGCTTTGTAAGTGCTAATAAGCCTTTGTTACACAACAGTACATAGTAATAGATGCATTTTTGCAGTACCTAAACTAAAGTGTTACCAACGTGTTCCTCTGAAACGTTAACACTGTCAAGCATCACAGTATCGGCAATCTCCATCACTTTCTGGTACCTGTCATCACACTCTTAAGCACCAAGGCCAACACTAACAACTGTGTGAGGCTCTTATTTATACATTTTCTTTAAAAGTCTCTGCCCTCTTTCTTGAACCTTCTTGAGATTTGGCAAAAGACATGCTCCTTTTCTGGATGGGTGGGGATTTGGCCTACTCAGTCTGTTATGCTGCCTTTTTGCCTGTCCTGACAAGACCTGCTGTAATACTTTCTCACAAACTCAGTAATTGGCAATGAGTGATGTGTAACACCTCTACATGTTTTTTAAAACTTATTTTCTAGAACCCAACAAAACTTCAGACTTTCGGGAAATAAAAAGTGTTTATTAGGGGGACTCAGAACCCTTGAAAACTTCATATTAATGCACCTTCATTCTATAGCACCACTAACAAATAGACATGGGACCTTTCTCAAATTTCTAATGCTAATAAAAGAAAATGTGTAAAATTTAAAATGAGGAAATCACAGGAACTGCATTTGGAACATTATTTTTAATCAACATAAACATACTGCATGAAGAAAGGAAAGTGTGGATGCATATCTGCATTTAAATATTAAAACTTCAATGAAAAATAAATGGAAATGAGTGTGTGTATATATCAGTTATCTAGTGATGATACAACATTACAAACTTACTTTGTTTGCAGTTTCTTCTCGGATGTGCTCAGGCACCCTTACTTCATAATCCTGAAGCCGAGTTTTAGCCAAAGTTTTTTCTAACTGACTCTTTACTTTCTCTGTTCGGTCATGTAATTTGCTCTTCTCCTTGTGAATGTCAACCAAACCCTGCCAACACAAACAATTATAAAAGATGTGACTTTGGTTACCACAATGTCTCCTTTAAGGCCTAATAACTACTGATTTTGATTTACTCTAAAAATATCTTCCCAATCACACACTAATAGTGTGATAATCCACACTTGGCTAATTTTACAAAAAGAAAGTATGAATGTCGTTGTTCTGGTGTGTATCTGTCACTCTTTTAATTAGCTCCTGTTATGTGTAACATTATAATTGGCAAAGACAGAACAAAATAATGTCTAACACAAGCAATTCTATACTTATATTTCCATTCTCTTTTTGTGGAAACACAAGCAGACTTCAGGTGTCTTAAATGCTAATGTGCACATGAAAGTAGTGACATATGACACATTGTCTTCTGTTGTCTTACTTGAATCTGAAGGTACACATGGCAGGTATCGCTGACAATGCCGACTGCACAGCCACCCAGCCGTTGGTCTAGTGAGTCAGAAATGGATAGGGTTCCAGCACGACACAAGGCCTGCAAAGGGCTGCTGAAGGATTCTAGTATTGTCTTCTGCTGCTCACTGCTGCAATGTATATGCACTGTTCAAACAGAGAGTTCAAAAGAAACACGGCCGAGTTAAAGACATGGGGGAATTCACTTCTCCACAGAGTTCATCAGTCTACAGAAGAAGTAGGAAACAATCAGCCTGGAGGGCTGTAATACGTGTATGCAGATTTGTGTACTAATCAAGTTCACAGTAAGATGCCAAATCCTGCCTTAAAACCAAATGACTTAATTATACATCATTTCCTGTTTTGTACTCCAAACGTGGTTTAAAAATGAATCTACAATGGAAACTAGACGGAGAGGTGTACTGACGTTACGGCTTTTAGAACCTAGGAATTCATCCATTTTCTGCTTCTGTTTACTGTAACGGAGTAAAAGTGATTTAGTGTGGGTTACACTCTTACCTACAACAGTGTTTATTTTCCAGAATATAAATAAACAAGTGATCCCATTTAACTTTTCCCAAGTTCAGGAACACCAGTCCAGTACACTCACTCACACAAATCAAACCAATGTAGAATCTCGCATGTCTTTAACTGGTGGAGGAAAACCAGAGTACCCAGTTGTACACATGCATCTGAGTTTAGGACTCTGATGCTGTGATGCAGCAAAACTCACCATTGCACCACCTTAAAATCTTTTGAAAAGACCTGCTAGGAGGACTTAGTCTGCGTCTTTGCATGGAATTTCACATAAACAGGTCGAAGTGTAAATTCTCTGCATTTGGCCTATTTGTGAGCAATAGATTCATTTCTATCTGGCAGGCCAAGGGAACACAATAAAGTTCTTTTGCAGTACAATGCTCATATACGACACATATATCCTACATCTTTTTAAAAAGCAATAGTTACATCATGGAGTTTTTTAAACTCAAACAAATTCAAATAGATTTAGTATGCAATTATGTGGTGAGTTTAATACGACTCCCTAGGATCAATGCATATCTACGCCTCTTGTTGATCTGAGAATCTAAAAGGTAAACAAGCCAGAAAGGAGTTCAAAATCAGATTAAAATGATATATTTTATTAAGGTGAGATAAGCAATAGGACACAATAATGTCCAGCCTAATTACCATGTGGACAGCATTAGTCTTCACAACACTTACCATATGGCTTTGCTTTGGTCAGTTGGTACTGTGCCCGTAAGGACCTCACAACCCGGACGGTTTCCTTGACAAGATGGAATTTACCCTCTTCATTGCAGAAATTCCAATGTGCCTGGAATTTTGGTAATGAAAAAAAGAGACACAGAAGGAGTGAAGAGAATGTTCTTAGAAGTTCATGCCACGTGTTTTATTGCATCAACTGCAAACAGACTTCTGAGATAGGTAAAATTCATTTCTAAATTTAACTTCAGTCAAATAAAAATGACTAATAATTTACAACACTTGATAAGATAAAACAAAAAACAGGTATTACGATAATATAATTTCATTGGGTCACTGGTAATGGCTACCCTTAGTAAATATAGCATCAGTTTAATTCAATAATATAAGCAAATAAAGAACTTACCAGGTCACGTGGCACCGGGTATGGTACTACACATATACTTGGGTAAAGGTCATTATTGTGCAGATATGGCAGCCTCTGCCATAGCTCTTCACAAAGGTATGGCATGAAGGGAGCCAGCAAGGCCAAGGCCTGGTACACACAGTGATAAAGGATTTGTTTGATTTGCTGCATCTCATAGGTGGACCCCTCCTTCAGCTTCATCTTTATTGATTCCTGGCAAGTGTGAGGAAAAAAAAAGCCTTGATGATAATATGTATTCTGTAATCAATACTTTTAAGAAATGTTCACAAGAAAAAAAAAAAAAATAAAACTTGAATAAAAAAATGTATGACAAGAAAAGAGTACTGAAATACCGTAAGGTTTTCACTTGAAAGATTCTCACCAAATAAACATCACAGAAGCTGTGCAGCCAGAAATTATGAATAGCTGTGGTAACAGCATGAAAATCGTAATTTTCAAAGCCTTGTGAACAGTCCAGTGCTGTACCATATAGTCTGCTGCATATCCAACGGTCAATAGCTGAGACTGGCGATGTCTAAAATAGAAAAGAGACAGTCACATCCACAATGACTGAACTCCACTATACAGCCCTGCAACGGAATAATCCAAATAAAATTAATGAAAAAAGTGTGCCTGTAATCAATGCATCGCTTTATCATTTTTAACCCCTTCCACAATTCACATTTTATCAGCATGCTAATAAATTAACTGATAATGCTTAATTTGTTTGCCTCATATTATGGCACCGTTTATACTATTTATTTTAGCTGCATATTACATCTGAATAAATTAATGAAAACAAATACCACTATTCCTCCCTAATGTGAAGTTTCAATTTTGAAGTGTTAAAATGTTATTCGGATAATGTGCATGCTAAATTCTGTTATTTTTCATATTTAACATCAGGTCAGTTTTGCATTAAGTGTTACGGATGTGCTACTAAGAAAAAGTCAACGAAGATGATGGGATATTGACATCAAAAAGAATCACTGTGAAAAGATAAACCTCAGACATAATGAGAATTTTGGCACTGCTATAGTCAGTCAGTCAGTCATTATCCAACCCGCTATATCCTAACACAGGGTCATGGGGGTCTGCTGGAGCCAATACTAGGTAGCCAACACAGGGCGCATGGCAGGGAACAAATCCCGGGCAGGGTGCCAGCCCACTGCAGGGCACACACACACACACCAAGCACACACTTGGGATAATTTAAAATCACCAATGAACCTAACCTGCATGTCTTTGGACTGTGGGAGGAAACCGGAGCACCCGGAGGAAACCCATGCAGACACAGGGAGAACATGCAGACTCCACGCAGGTAGGACCCAGGAATCGAACTGCGAGGCAGCAGCACTACCACTGTGCCACCGTGCCACCCCACTGCTATAGTATTAAAGTTTAACAACATATACATTAATAAATAATAGAGATAAGTTATAAACCTGTAAAATCAAAAGCATCTAACTGGTTGGATTATGGTGCCCTCACCACACAGACTTTGGCTCCCTAAGTAGGCCCACGAAAGAGCACTGTTTGTAGTAAGAATAAGGCAGAACTGAAATGTAACTATAGGACAGGACACACAATAATTAGGAAGAGATATTTTCTCAACCATTATTTTATATATCACATTTCTGGAGCAAAATTATCCAAGTTCAATATCTACATTATTGCCGTGTGTACACAGTTCAATAAACTTTTTACTGCCATGTCACCCACAGACCCATGGCAACAGTAAAATACCACCAACAGACATTGAACATGGCACCACACATTAAACAAAGCACCACACAATATGCACACCTGGAATACTCATTGATTTGTCATTATAAGTGGCTGCTGAGTAACCTTATGACCAGAGGATAAAAACTGTCCCTGAATCTGATGTTGTTGGTGCTTATGATCTTGCAGCATTTGTCAAAAGTGGACAAGCTGGTTTAATAAGATAAATGGATGGATGGATGTAGACAACTGACTGTGCACGAAAGACTGACTTGCTTTTCTAAGGCAGTGTGAATTACAGATTCTGTGCCAACTTCACCACGCTCTGCAGTACTTTGAGGCCCTAAGTTGAGCTGTTGCCGTACTAGAATGTTACACTTAATACACATTCCATTGTAAACCTGTAGATGATAGTGAGCATAACTGGAAACAACCACATTTTTCTCACATAACAGAGGAAGTAAAGGCGTTAGTGTGCCATCTAGATGAAGGCCAGATAAGTTATGCCAACTTTAAACCATCAGTGTGGTAACTCCAAAAAATGTAAAACTGCTGACTCTCATCAAAGCAACCTGCTGTTAAGTGTGGTCTGTCTCTTCTTTCTGCTGTCTACAAACTGCTCTCCTTTCTTTTGCTGATATTAAGAGAGAGAGAGACAGAGAAAGAGCGAGAGACAAAGATTGTTATACTGGCACCACTGTGTCAGAAGGCAGATAATTTGTGGTGATTAGGTCTATAATGGTGGTATCATTGCCACCTTTAATAAAGGAGTTGGAGGTGGTTGCCTGGCCACGTTGTCAAAGATGAATAAGGGGTACAGCAAAGAGCTCAAGAAACTGCCCTTTGGGTGCATTTCCCAAAGATAAGTACAGAGAAAGTAATGCTTTAATTTTGTCTGCTAGTTATAAGTGTTAAATCCAGGAGCCTGCCGATCAGTTCTTATGGAACAAAAATGTTAAATAATGAGCTGCAGTTATTACCCAAGAGTGCCAAAACAGTCAAAGAGCAAGTGATAAGGTTTAATTAATGGACTAATTGTGATGATATACAAACTACAGGTGGTCCAGACTATCTGGAATATTACATTGAATATATGACAGTACTAAAGCATTTTATCACACTGGAAGCAAATGCCACCAGTCCTTTGTTACTGGCGCAAGGATAATTGTTCTGTTTTTAAGCTGACACAGATGATACATTTTCTCAGAAATACGTTCAAAAATATATGAAAATAGCAACTTACTGATCACTACAGGTTTATAAAAGTCCATCTGGAGTCAGTGCCTTGTGAATGTTAACTCATTTAAAAATACTCTTTACATCATCCACAGAAAAAGAGCAGGATGAATCATTTAGTGCTGTGGGCACTCACACAGGAGGGAGTCTTGTTGTTGTGATCAAAGGAGGCGTAAAACGCATCAAAGTACTTCCACAAAAGAAAATGAGGATGCAATTGGAATTAGTCTTCACCTGGTAATCCTTAAGTTTCTATATGCTTTGATTCACAAATCCTAAGAGGCTTTACAGTATTGAGATACAGCATAATACTGAACATTATTTACAGATAGAACATTGGTAGAATAAGTGAATTGATTCATGAGGATAGAATTAAGTAACCTTTGAATTTAAAACCCAGTGCCTTAGCAGTCGGTGTGGTCAGGTCATCTATTAGTAGTAACGTGTGAGAACTGAAGAATGAAGCACATTTCAGTAAACATGTCAGTCGATGCATAGCATAAAAGAAAATGAATACTGTACTGATCATTCATTGAACAGCTCGTGGTCTCACCTCAATCAGTGGTAACGGTTCAAAGTTTTCTCCCAGCGCACTCAGTGTAAACTTAACCGCATTCCAAATCTTGTTACAAAAGTGACGGGCACTCAAGACCCGATTGATATCCATGTTGATGTCATCACCTACATAAGAAAAGCATTGACATTTTCACCTTTATCAGCACAAAAAGGAAGAAACCCCAATGATGAATGAAGAGTAGTAGCCAACAACTTTGCAAATGTTTCACAGACAATAATTTTTCAGCTAATTAACATTAGGATCCAATCTCTAGAAAGCTGAGGCCTTTGATAAGATACAAACATTTTCATAATAAACTGAAAAATGGTACTAAAATTAAGCAACAGAAAAAAAAGTATTACATTTACACCAAGAAAATGTTTAATTTCTGTTAAACACAAAAGTGTTAAATTCTCATCCATAAAAGTAAAGGCTGAGTGTTAGCATTTGATGTCAATGCTTTTTACAATTGTGTCTTTTGCAATTTTATTTATTTTTTTAATCGTTTTACTATTTGTGTTCAAACAGTGCTAATTAAAGAGCAAAGCAGGCACAGATGGAAACAGTTGTGAATACTACAGAGAAGCAGCTGTTTCAATGTCAGTCCCCATGCACATGCTCATTAGCAAGAAAAAGATTAAATAGAAAAATTCAAAAGAAATAAGTGAGTAAATTTATAACAAACACTCTATGTATAACCACACAAATGCTATACATATAATATATTCTATAAAAAGTCATTGAACACTATTGGAAATTTCTGGTGTGCCAGAGTAAAAGTAAAAAAGTGAAACACGAATAACGGCATTTAATTAAGATACAAGTCCATTTGATGGGAGCAAAAACCTGCAACCACACTGGGCCTGAATTTGAAAATTCATAATTTATTGTATGTGGTTCTGTGGTTTATTCTAATGATGCATTAAGTAACCAAAGAGCTGACATGCACTCAGCAATTTTAAAGTTTTATGTTCATTCTGTTTTAAATCTAATAGAGGCTTGGTTTTAACTGTGCTTATTCATCTTCATAAATATTTCTATTATATTGCTCAAACACCATTTTTCTCCCCCTGTGTGCATAGCTGTGTAAAAAGAAAGTCAGTGTTCGCTTATGTGGTCTAATTGAAAACATCATATTCCTTTTAAAATCAAACCAATATAAATTACATTATTTGTTAAATCTTGTTTAGAATACTATATGCTGTTAATCCACAATTTGCACAGATTCTACTAGATTTTTACAATTATTTTTCATTTCTATAAATAAAAATAAAAACATACTAAATTATAGCAGAAATTGAGCTTCTTTTTTAAAATTCCTAGCCAACTTCAGCATCTTTACATATGAGCTTATAAGTGAAAGCTTAAAAAAAGGAATTACAAGCCAAAGGCTGTCAAGAATAACAACATATCAGATATAAGCCAAACAAATCTCTACAAATACACTGTTTTAAGCAACTGCACTCCTGAAACCCCTAAAGGGTGATATTTTATATAAAATTACTGTATAACATATTTTATTTGTAGTAGTATGTAGGGTGGCACAATGGGTAATGCTGCCACCTCATGAAACCAGCAGCCCTGGTTTAATTCTTATGACTGGACATTGTCCGTCTTGAGTGTACACATTCCCTTGTGTAAGTTGTCTTCCAGGTACACAAGTTTTTCCCTTCCACATCCCCATTAGGTTAAGCGGCGTCTCCAACTTGGCTCCTGTGTAAGTTGTGGGTCTGTTTGTGAGTAAGCCCAGAAATGGACTGGCACTTTGTGCAAGCAGCTTTCCTGCAACCGTCACTTGTATTAAGCGGGTTTAGGAATAAGATGACATTTTATATGTGTGTACTGTATATACAGGAAAGGGAGAGAGAGAGAGATCAGTTCTACACAAATAACTGTTAAAAAAACTATGTAACATGCAAATAAAAACAGCAAAATGAAAAGAAAAAAAATCTAATTTCAGTCACTGAGAATTCTCTTGATTTAAATCATTAAATAATCACTTAACTTTTACGTGAAACTTCCTCTTTTTCACATATAATTAAAGAACCCGAGACTGATGATTTTCAGTGAATACCATTACAACATTGATTTAAAAAGATTGCAGTAACTTCTTATACTTTAATATACATAACTTACAAAATGCGTGCCAGAAGGGACACCGGAGAGCATCTATTTGCTTTATATACCAGGGATTGTTCCTGCCTTGTGCCCAGTGCTTTCTGGGATAAGCTCCACCTTTTACATGACCCTGCTTTGAATAACCAGGTTTAGAAAATGGATGTAGCCAGTTAGATTTTTTTTTTTCCTTCAAACATGGGTCAAATTTTATATGTGGTTCCGCAAAAGAAAAAGAGCTTAAAAAAGAACACCACCATAGGAATTGACGGCTCCACACATTTTACATCCAAAGTTCAAAAGCATGTAGCTCTAAACTTGAATCAACATGAATGAAAGGACTTAACAACTTAGACTTTATTTTGCTTAAAAATATACTGTACTTCATCAGTAACTGTCTTTGATTCTCTGAGTATAATCTGACATTTCTAGAATAGTAAAGTTGTTTTGTAAAATGTCTTTTTATTTCATTCTGTCTGGCTGCAAGGAAAACAAAACTGCAACAACAGACTAAGCATAAAAGTCTCACCAATTCTGCTTATTGTTATAACACATTTTTTTTAAATATCAAAATTCAAGATGACAGGATATAGCAGTTTTGATAATGAATTAATAGTGAGTGAATTAATTTTTACAAAATTACAATGTTTAAAAATAAAAATGTACCTTGACATTGGTAGGAACACAAAGCAAATCTTAGGGCATCAGTTCCACATTCGGGAATTCCCTTTGGAAAGTCTTGCTTCTAAACATAAAATAGATAACAGCAGTTGAATCAGACAAATTCTTAAATTATGGGGACTGTGGTTGCATAGCGGTTTGCACAGCTGCCTCACACCTTCAGGTGACTGGTTTCAAATACAGCCCAGTCACTATTTTTGTGAAAATTGTACATTTTTAAAATATCTTAATGAGAGCATGGAAACTGTGCTTTTACAAAGAGGTGCAGGTTAAGTTACGTGGCAACTCTAAATTTGTCCATGAGTTTGCCTTGGAGTCCTGTCTAGAGTTGGCTGCTGCATTACATGCTTGCAAGATGTAGAGTACATACAGACATACAGTAAATTTAAAAAAAACATCACCTGTCCCTCCATTGCTATCTTCAGTTCTTTTGGATCAAGGTTGCCTTCGTATAATTTTGTATGTAAAGTCTAAAGAAAGACAGATAAAGAAAGTTGCTGATTAAAGTATCTAATGTACAAGACTGATCATTGAAAATGGATGGTTCCCCAAGCTATAGGGCATTGCTTGGTCTGAGTAGAACATCACCATCTTTATAATAAGCTAGTCTGAGGCTGAATACAAGCATGCTCATATGGTGACAATACCACTGAAAATACGGAGCACGCTACATTCGACAGCTTTGTTCACCAAATACTTTACTGTGAATATGAAGTTGAAGTACAAAACATAAAACAGAGATAATGGCGAGTAATTCAGCAGCAAATGCAATTTAATTCAGTTCAGAAAGATAATACATAACCACCAGGAATGCAATTTAAAAGTGACATTACAGATGTTGTTTCACCATTAACTACTTTGTGATTTGCAGTTTCTGAAATAACGTAAATACTTCACCTGCAAAGATGCCCCAGATATGACATCTAAGGGATCAATGACATTTCCCAAGGATTTGCTCATTTTCCTTCCATGAGCATCTCTCACTAATGAATGCAGAAACACCTGAAGGAAGACACCTGATTCAATTAGATATAAAAGGCAGTATCTGTACAAATTAATTGTTAAATATGACGTTGATCAAAAGTGTCAAATCACAACCCTGAAAGGCCCAAATGGCTGATTCTTTTCATTCTAATTAGGGATTAAGGCATCCCTTTTGGGGACATACTGTCTTTATTCTTCTTGCTATATATACACCACTATACGGATTCAAAAATAGCTTACATAGTCATGCCTAATAATGTGTGTGTGTGCTTGTGTGTATTTAAATTTTCAGATCCACTCAACTGTTTATCAGTTTTTGAGAGGGGCTAAAACAACCATTTTTGTTCATATTGTTCTGACCAACCAATGAAGGGGGGCTTCATATAACACCACTTGAAACTGACTTTTTTATTTTTTAAACTGGCTGCCATTTCATTATTATTAAACAAAATGTATAGTAGGCAGCAATCTTTAATCAGGCTGTGACAAGTAACTGAGTACAGACATGTAGGTTGGCATTAGGTAACTCCGGAGGTATTTTAACCACATACCGTTGGCACCGAAAACCACTGTGTATTTCACATGATATAGCACAGAAATAAAGAAGTGAGAAGTTTTACACAGTATGTGGTTAGAATGAACACCTGTATAGCCCTTCAACTGTTTTTTTTTTCTTAAACATAGCTGAATAAGCTGAATAGCAAAGCAAGTAAAATAAAGACATTATTAGAAAATTAAAATGACACATTGGAAGTTCAGAATTGCAATTTGTTTAATGGTTAACAAATGTAAGAAGGTAATGGAAACTTGTTTTAATGCTTTTTTTAATGCAAAAATGCTTTTAAATAAACACAAAAAAATGTCACTACCTTGCTAAAAGGCAATTTTCCTGTTAACTCCTGGCCAAGCATCACCATACGAGCCACCCAGAAGAAGATGAGGTCACTTCCTGTCTCAAGTAGGCTGTTTGGGTAGAAGTGCTGAAGGTCTGGTGTCTTAAATAAATGAAGCATTTTTATATTATGAAATGCATTGATGGGACATTAAAAAGCATGTGCAGGTGTAAACCTAACCAAGAAAGTAACAACTTTATTTTTCCCCTTAAATTTTCCATGTAGCACTTTACACTTGTCTGCATCAAATTGAATTTTCCACGCGTTTAACCAGTTTGAAGATTATTCTGGTCTTTGTACGTAGTTTTGCTGCATCCTCATTATTTGTTCTCCCTGATTTTAGAACTGTCTACAAAGTCCACACATTTACTTTGCTATCACAATTAGCGGCACTAATATAAATTAGATAAATGATATAAACAGAAATCCTAACACAGTAATATGGAAACTCAACCCCAAGCTTTGCTTTTGTCTTTCACTCTACCTGTCTGTTTTTTGAAGTATACTCGTATGCTGACATTCATGTAAACTTTCTTTTCCATACAAGCAGTCGTCTAAAAGACTTTTGATAGTAGTTTTCATTATTTTACATGGGACAGGTAAGACTCCTTGGATGGTAATTACTGGGATCCGTTTTTTTCTCCTTTTATGTAGATTATACTGGGATTCACAATTTTCCATTGCCCTACTTCTTTTTCCTTATGTTGTTACTGCTGAAAAATGTTTGCTAACAAGAAATAATATCTTTTTGTACTACTTAGAAAATACTGTTAGGTTAGAGCAGTTCCTAAAGTATGGTCTACATTAGTTGTAGGGTCGGGTTCCAACTCAATTTCTTAATTCTTTGTTGATAACGAAACTTGTTCATTCATTCACTTGGCAAGGGAGCAATGTCATTCATATATGACAGACAGGCAGAACTTTATATTCCTATTTTGATGATATCATTCAAATGATTTGTGAACCAGAGCACATTAGTATCTCTCAATTCTTTTGTTTTTTTCTCTTCAATTTTTTTCCAAATATTTTATTGCATGGAAGCATCATGATGATCGCACACAGCTGTAAATGGGAACAGGTTAGATGGTGTACTGCTGGTTTCCTTTGTCTTTTGCATTAATTTCTTAATTGGTAAATGCTGAAGAAAACAAGAGGCAATACAAAACAGAGTGCAGCAGCTTAAGACTAAAAACAACTAAGGATTTGAAACTCTAAAATGTGAGCTCGCTAAAATGAATCCTAAAAATGCAGCTTAAGCAAAAGACTCTTAATTAAACAACTGGGTTTAAATAAAAATCTATAATCAATGAGGCCCTCCAGAACCAAACTTGAGGGCTAGAGGATTTTGTTAGTCTTCACTGTACCTAGTGCGTGACGCATACCTGTACCTGACTCTCCTATTTTGAAAATACAATCATGTGCCAAATTACAGCAAACCAAGTTGAGGTCATTCATACTTACAGCCAACAGCCATAGGATAACAATAGAAATTGCCAAAACCTGCCACAGTATGTAATTTTTCATTATTACTTTTATTATTTCAGAGGGTCTCATATGTTTTCTGACTCTTGGAGGGCCCTTCAAGGTTTATTTTGATTGGGGATGCTCATCCAGGCTAATTCTTAGCCTGCCCCACTTTCCCTTACACCAGCGTTTCTTTATGGTCCTGCGAGTTTTGCCTTTTTCAGATCACTGACAACCCATTAACAGCAACTGCAAACCGGCCCCTTGGTGAAACAAGCTCACAGAGAAACAGGAAAATATATATATTACACAGCAGTTTCGATCACTTAGATGACCCAATGCAACCCACTTGTGAAACAACAACAGAAACACGCAACCCGTGCAGTGGTTGAGAAACACTATCTTACATGGACCCAGAACATGGATGCTGAGACTTTAAGATTGCTTTGCACTACTCCGTACCGGAAGTTAAAGTATGCATACCTGCAATTCACACCAGACCCAAAGAGCCTGAATAGCAATGTACATTTTGTGACCAACATACAGCCAATCTGACAAATGATCAAATGGAACCGTAACTCAGTGCATGACTGTACTTACATGAATGCCTCAAAAGAAACAAAAATGAGCTCCACATTTAATTCTTGTTTTAGATAAATTCAGGTGCAATTTTTAATTGTTACCTTTAATGTATGTATTTAACTTTTTCTGTCCAGTTTCAATTATGGTTTTGTTGTGCATCTTTGTAGGTTTTTAAGTTGCCTTTTACTGTTTTTTTTTAACTGGAAAAGTCCATCCATCCATTATCCAACCCGCTATATCCTAACTGCAGGGTCACGGGGGTCTGCTGGAGCCAATCCCAGTCAACACAGGG
This sequence comes from Polypterus bichir lapradei, assembly GCA_026402145.1. NCBI lineage: Eukaryota > Metazoa > Chordata > Cladistia > Polypteriformes > Polypteridae > Polypterus > Polypterus bichir. The sequence continues at coordinate 51,214,331 of JANRMT010062796.1, forward strand.
TGCAAGGCAAGAAACAAACCCCGGGCACGGCGCCAGCCCACCACAGGGCACACACACACCCCCACACACCAAGCACACACTAGGGACAATTTAGAATTGTCAGTGCACCTAACCTGCATGTCTTTGGACTGTGGGAGGAAACCCATGCAGACACGGGGAGAACATGCAAACTCCACACAGGGAGGACCCAGGAAGCGAACCCGGGTCTCCTAACTGCGAGGCAGCAGCACTACCCACTGCACCACCATGCCGCCTTAACTGGAAAAGTACCAGAAGAAATTATTTACCTTATTTTACATTGCATTTTTTAAAGTTTCTCTCTTAACCTTTTGGATGTTTTTGAAATTTCTAATTGCCTCTATTATTGAATTTATTGCTCCTTATTGAAATTTGTGCTACACTGTATATTTAATTTCATTCATTTTAATCTAACTGTGCCATGTATTTACTAGTTTAATTTTGTTTGTAAATGTATGAGCTTTTGTGATGAATCAAAATAATCCTAGAATAATGTAATGTATTTTTTATAGAATAACTGTTTCTTATTTTGCATTTTCCAGGTGTATCCAATAAGGTCTGCAATTTGCAAGAAATATATGTGTCTTTGTTTTAGCACACTACCTGAAGCAAATCCAGGGTTTAATGAGTACACTATTCTGGGTCTAGTTCCTGCATTGTGCTCGATGCTGACAGCACAGGTTCAAACCGCTGTGAACTTAAACAGTTCACATGTGTCACAAAATAAATGGACAGAAGAATGGATGGATAGTGATCATCTAAGCAACAACCACCTCAGTCACAAACTTTCTATCCACTATTGTTGGTTTTAGAAAAGATTACCAAATCAAACATTTGGAATGAACAATTTAGTTTTGTAAAACATCTGGGGTTATTGTAGTGATCTTCTTTGATTTAAGCAATATCAGTGCCATAAGAATCATACCTTTATGATTAAAGGTATTAACGGTTTAAAATTTAACTTGTGTATTATCACTCTGAATGCTGAATCAATTTTATAGAATAGATAAATGGCTAATCAGACAGAAAAAAATTATGAAGCAATAGCTACTAGCAAATTGTTAACCTTCTTGACCCCACAGCTGAAATGTAAAGCTCAAATAAGAGATCCAGCATTTCAAAACGTTTTCAGAATAGAGTATGTGATCGCTAGGTGTATGCAGCTAAATATACAAGCTAAGATACTGATCAAATCGTACTGTACATTTTATTTTTCATTTAAAGCTCTTACTTCTTGTAATCTGCTCAGCCAATGCATGCATCTTATGACACCTAACCTGTCTGGTTCACTTTATGTACTCAAAGCTACATGATAGGACTGATAGGATAGCTCGAGTTTTTTGCTACCTTGGAAAACATTGGGAGACTAAAAGTACATATACACCCTCTTTCAGGTTTAATATTTCACATTTTAACATAGAACATGTTGTGTCTATTTATTCTGGCTCACTCTTCATTAAGTAGGTTTTTTTCTTTATCCCACATCTTCTTTTTGATTTCTCTACAAGGAGTCTGATTTATTGTAAATATTTATACACTTCTCTAAATAACCATGCCCCCAGAATATTTGTCACTTTTTCTTATGGGGGTAATCAGTCTTCTTGATAAATGAAGTGTACTATGATGAAGTTGCTGAGGAAACTAATAACATTTTGTTGACACCATGCCTTTAGCATGTGGAGCTGGAAGAATTTCAGGAAAAATGACTGATTTTGGACTTGAATTTATTTCCATGTTTCTGAATTGTGCTGTTGTATTTCTATTACTATTTGCCCTAACATGAAGTTTACACCTGTTCATGGTGGCACTTGGTTCACTGTCTGTGCAATGTGGGAAGGTCTACTGCAGGTAGGAAGAATACTGCTACGAGACACAATAGCAAAACTGTGTTGTCGAGGCCTATAATCAATAACAAAGAACCCTTATTGTCCTGCCTTGTTTTCATACTGACATCATTTGTTTTGAAGAGCACATTTGTTTGTGGTGGCATTCATGCCTCTCTCTGCCAAAAAAGTTACTTCATATTTTTTTTCTTTGCTTATTTGATTAATGGAACCCAGATATGATCTGCTAAAGTCTGTTTTTTATTTTGTTTAGGATAAATACTTTTACAATTGTATATACAAGTTCTTCATTTCTCTATCAGTTTCTGAAGTTACTGGTCAAGTATAAACATGTTTGCAGGTATTGTGACTGTTAATGGTTCCTTGGTTAAATACATTTTTGCCTTGGAGTTTGTATTTGTTTTGTCGAATGTTTAATTTAGAATTTAATTTCACTTTTATTGTGTACTTTCATTTTGTTCTGGGACTTGTTTTAATTTATCATTATGTTTTGGATTTACTGTGAATCCATCTTGTTTTGTTAGCAGTTAGTAACATTTGTGGTGCTCATTACCATGACGCAGCTACTCATTGTCAGGTGGTGCAGTCCCAGAAGTTGTGCCATGTGACCTCATCAGCAAGATGTTATTTACATCAACACTGTGAAGAATCCTTTGTCCAAGGATGTGGGAGTTTGTGGTGAGCAGCTCCTACCAAATTCAACAGTTTTCTGCCTGCTGCTATTGGTAGATTCTTGAGACTAAGCTTTTTGGAAATGCATTGGGTTCTGAGACATGATTGTTGTGTCTTTCTTGTTTTGATCCTCATTAGCTTTTTTGATTAACATTCTCATTTCCTGATTCTTACCCTTTTTTGCCTTTTTACCTGTCAACTTACAACTTGTTGCAGAAGAGCAGAGAAATAAGTTATTTGATTATTAGTTTACATGGAGTGCAGCCTTGCTGCATCTACTGTAAATGATCAGCATGTAAACCACAAGTTCAGATTATTTTCATCTTTCTTTTCCTATTGTAAATGAGAACTACTTGTTCTCACTTCAGGGTGAGAGCATTTACTGTGTATGAGAAGTACCTTTGCTTTGTCCCAGGTCACAAAAAGCTCCGCATGTCGTAATCCATTCTTAAAATATTCAAGTTAAAATTGTATTGTCACTTGTACAGAGTACTGTAAAATTCTCACCTGCGACCTAGCAAGTACATTTTTATTTAGTATGCATTCTTGTGGAAATGTTTTTTTTTCTTAACGTACCTATCAGTTTGTTTTGTAACCTTTTTTAATAATATTGTTAATGTAGTGTCTTATGTATTTAATGGCAGCTGCCAGCAAGACATGTAATTTGGATAGCTCATTGTTGTAAGGCAGTCTCTGTGTACCTGATTCTGGACTAATTTTCCTACTGTCAAAAATAGACAGCACTGAAAATAATATATGAGCATTAATGTATTAGTCTCTTTAAAACTCCAGACTTGCATCTCTTTTAATTATCATGGACAGTACTACTATACAAAACACTTTCAACTTGCTGTTAGTGAAGCATAAACAACCATAATCTAGCATGTAATGGAACCCTTTTTGTGAAACCTGGGGTTTTTTATTTTGTCTTGGACATCTCCATTCCATGATGTTTTTAGGCACTGTTGTAGGTGGTACATGTGCAGCCCTGTGTTATCAATCAATAGTGTTGTGGAAGCAACGTGTCCCAGTAATGATACCACATTTGAACAAGTTTTGTGAGTCATTTGAGTGACACAGTTTCATTCCCTACCAAGGTATTTCGGTACGTGGTAATCAAACTTGGAATTATCCCAAGTTATGCAACAGATTATTTAAGCAACCTCTTTTCTTTCTGGGGAGAACAATGGAGTTAGAAAATTATGCAATTCTTTTTAGTTATTTTGGTGATTCTGTTCTGCATTGGTCTTATTGCCTCTTCTTTTTTGTTTTTGTAACAAAAACCTGTTTTTAATAATATGGTATCTGTTGCTTCTCTTATCTTTTCCACACTGCCCCATTGCTCCCACTGATGTAGAAATGACTTTACTTTTTCATTAAGATCTTAATGTATTTTAAACCTACCATATTATAGTATATACTAATCATTCTTTGCATGAAAATGGGAGTAAATGTGGAATAATGTATTTTTTGTGTGTTATAAAGCAGACACTTAGCTATGTACAAGCTTAAAGGTAACTGCAACTAGAAACACCTAAAAGTTCTGTCAAGAGAAAGAGAGGCAATGCATTATGGTATAGTTTGATTTTTAAAGCCCTTTAGAGTTTCTGCTTATGTCCATCTACAAGATCAGTCTATTCCAGTTATAGATTATACAGTAATTGACTTCTTATCATGTTTACAACTCTGCAACCTTCTTTGGTTGCTATTATTTATAGTCCTACGAGAGCTGCCTTAATGAGACCATAGATTTTGCCTTTTGGTGTCTTGTGCTCTCTACACGTGCTTAATAAACAGTGTAGGAGCTAATCTGCTGATCCGTTTGTGTTTATTCCATGACATAACCCAAGGCTACAAAAAGATTTTCACAATTATTTTCCCTTGTCTTTCTGCCAGCTGTTATGTCAAGGGTATAGAAATGCCTGCTATATGCTCAACAGTGGATGCACTGGTATAACTTTTCAGGGAACCAAGGGCATGTTGCCACTTTGAACAGTCAACATTGATCTTACTGACTTACACTATTAATACATGAAAGCGCACATTTCATGGGTCAGCTAGTCTGATTGGAAAACAGTACTTGCCACCGATATCTGGAAAGGGAAGGTGATCGCCTGGATTGCAGCAACTACGAGAGGATAACACTGCTCTCTGTGCCGGGTAAGGTCCTTGCTAGGGTCATCCTCAATAGGATCCGTGATAACTTCTTCATCTACCAGCGACTGAAGCAGTCTGGTTTTATGCCTAAGAAGCCTACCATCGACAGCATCCTGGCACTGAGCATTCTCATGAAGCACAAAGGCGAATATCAACAGAGTTTCTTTGCAGTCAATATTGATTTTCATAAAAATTTCAAGCTGTCTTGTGGGATATTCTAAGACTATACAGGATCCCCAAAGTCGCCTTTTTTCATGGCCGGCCTGTACACTGGTATGGTGAGTGCTGTGCAGAGTGGAGGCAGAACCTCTGTGTTTTTCCTAGTTGATTCTGGGGTTCATCAGGGGGTGTATTCTTGTTCCTACTCTGCTCAATGCTTGTATGGGCTGGATGTTGGGTAGGGTCATGTGGTCCAGGGGCTGTGGGGCATCTGATGATGAAGAAAGATTCACTGATATTGACTTTGCTCATGATGTTCTTTGCAGAGTCAATGGAGGCTCTGATTGGGGCTCTCAAGAGACTGAGTGAGGAGCCCGAGTGTCTAAGCTTACGACTCTCCTGGATAAAAAGCAAGATCCAGGCCTTTAATGATCTCTTTGACACAGCTAACAACAGTGTGTAAGTCAGCGGAGTGAATGTCGACCTCGTCAAAAGGTTTACTTACAGCGTCATTCATGTCTCTGGTGACTATTCCTATGAAGTCAGTAGACAGATTGGGAGAGCATGGGGGGGCATGAAGTTGCTGGAAAGTGGTGTGTGGCACTCCCGATATCTTTGCAAAAGAATGAAGGTCCAAGTCTTTAGAGTCCTGGTGCTTCCTGTTTTTATGGTTATATGGTTGTGAGATATGGACGTTATCCAGTGACCAGAGATGAAGAATGGACTCCACTGCGGTTGCTCACAGATTCCCAAATAAGGCATATTACCTGCATTGTGAGAGAGCATCAGTTATTGCACTACGGATAACTAAGGATGCACGAAGGATGATCTGGCTTTCAGAGGACCCGAGTGGCCGGACCAGGCCAAGGGGACACCCAAGTAACACCTGGCTGCAGCAGATCGATGGTCATTTCCACAGAGTGGGACTGCACCGCATATCTGCTTGGGGGTTGTCCACTGGGATCCTGAGCTGTTTCGTCATGTGGGGGGTGCAACAAAGCGCTGTACCAGTGCATGCTCCAATCTGACCTAACCTAGTCATCTTTGCAAACAATTCTTGCAATATGTTTCAAAGTTATGAATTCAAAATTTCAATTTTGAACAAACTGTTTCAAATTTAATATTGTATAATGTCTACCTGGCTTTCTTGAGGAGTAAAAATAGGGGAGGAATATGTTCTTTTGGCATGGGTTGTACAGCATTGAATAGCTACCTAGTCCCATAAATGGAAGAGGACCATTGTTTATAACAGACCAGTAAGGATAGTTTGAGGTGGTGACATAAGTGGAATGTGTTATTCATTTGCTCACATTTTGAGAACATATGTAAGTTGCAGCTGTTTGGTCAATCATCTGAGTCTACATCCAAACGGCAGCTGTGTACTGAACTCTGTAGGGACTATAGAAGAATATGCAGGCTGTGTATTAAGGAATGGCTTTAGTAGTCTGCTTATAACCTGGAGACGTGCTTCTTGAGGAAGATTTGCTTAACTATGCATGCTGAAAGGAAAGTGTGAAACTCTGCTGCATTTGACACTATACTGAAATTAGCATTTAGCTTTTCACCTAGAATGGTTCTCTGTTTTTGCAATGCTACAACATACAGGGAATTTCACCCTCACCTCTTCAGAGGAAGTAGCATTCATTTCCTTGTGTCAAAGCATTCTGTTTCTGATAATAGGTCACTGCAGCTTGTTAAGGAATGACACATAGCATAAAGCAATATCAAGGGTAATAAAAGGAACAGGAATATAGTTCTTCTACTCCATTTTTGATTAAATAAATATTTAAGGAGCAAACAATAGCCCAGGTTTGACTCCATGGTGGAATTACTTCAATATAGTTTCAGTTTGGAAATGTCAGTTTTCCAGGCAACTACAATATTGCATTAACAAACAAACATATCTGTTTTCTATTTTGACATTAAATATTACCACATACAATAACTACTTAAAATAAATAAAGCTTTTAAAAAGGAAAAGGAACATAAATTTGTTATTCAAACTAACACATCAGTCAACAGAACTCTGTGTGTCCTTATTTTTTGTTAGCTGAATCATAGAATTTCTCAGGGAAGCATTTGAGTCATGGTAGGCAAATTGCCAATTTCAATTGCAACAGAACACTTTTTTCTTTTAACAATAGCAGGCTCAAAAACTGAACATTTGAAAAATTTCAAAGAAGCAAAAAAACATAATTTAAAAACTCTAAGTTCTGTTTGATTTAATACAGGGTCTCAGCAGGCCAGAGCATGAAACAGAACTGGACATGGCACCAGTCCATCACAGACTGTAACAAAATAATATTTTTAAAGACTAAACCAATTTTACCTGTTCAGGCCAGCCTAACATAGCAAATGGAAACAGACCAGAAGAAAACCAGGTATCTAAAACATCAGGATCTGAAACAAAAAAATGTATTGATGGTGATAAATGATAAATAGCATTACCTCAAAAAATTGTATTAAGAGCATACTATAAATAGCAAACATGATATTAACCTACTATTCTCTTGCCACATACAGAGATTCAAATTCTTACAATTTTATCCATATTCTAACTAAATAATTCATTTACTTATTTTGAATTTAAATTCTGTTCAATGTGTAAAAATACTTGAGGTGCTTCATACAGATTCTGGTCACCATTTTCAAAAAAGAAGAATGAGGCTTTGAAAGAGCTACTGAAATGTGCAGCAAGATTAATCACCTTGCTTAAGGGGACCACATTAAAAAAAAAAAAAGTCTGAGAAGAGTAAGCTTGAAGAGACTTAGGAAAAACTAATAGCCACGTAAAAATCCAGTTAAACTCATTAGTGTATGAAAAAGATACACTGCTCCGGGTTTAATTCACAAAAAAAACAAGGTTGAGCTGAAGTAGACAGAGAGGGTTGGTGTACTTTGAACTAATTGCAAGGAAAAACAAAGAAAAAGTCCCAGTTAAGTGATCACTTTTCCTCCAAATCAAACATAGATCATATATCCAGTCTATGTTTAATTCCACGTAATTGAGTAGTTTCAAAGCATAAAAAAGAAAGGGACAAAGGCAAGCCAAGCCCTTTTTAGGCAGAAATCCATTAACTGCTGGAATGCATTCCCATGACACAGAATGGCAACTCTACTCTTTACTTTCTTTTGTCATAGCCCAAGTGTAAGTAGAAGAGTCACATGACCTTAAATTTCATTGCAAAAAGAGAAGCATACTTTCTTTTCTTGACTTTATGGGCTCACAACTCGAAGTTAAAAGAGTCTTTGTGTTGTCCCCTCCACTCCAACTACAGAATAAAATCCCTACTATTTGTGCAGTATTGAAGATACAGGTAAAATTCCGTTACAACGAACTCCCATGGACCTAAAAAATATTTTGTTGTAACGAAAATTTTGTTGTAATGAGATTCTGTATTTGTTACTATAGTGCTTTCTTTAACTTGTATCCAGGCGTTTGCAATCATTTCAATAGCTTCTTTCACATTAATTTTAATCTCCTCCTGCCTACAAGTTATGCTGACAAGAATTTTTCACAGCATTTCCTAGCGATAATACACTTTCAGGGTGCGAATGGCGCCCAAATCCAATGGCTGAAGCACTGCTGTGCAATTGGGTGGGAGGAATTCAACACGAATATTATCTAAATGTGGAAGCATGTTGTGGACAGCACAGTTATCAATAAGGAGCCGAATCATCCTTTTCTTCTTCATATTGTGAGGCTTCTAAACTCAATTTTGAGTACCCCAACCCGGGAACAATACGCCAAAGTGTGTCCTGAAGCAGTGTCTGTGGAAGTCTGTTTGTCCGTTGCTGGGGCAGGGCAATAGGAGGCTCACAGCAGTGCAGTGAAGTGCCACAGAAGCAAATCATAAAATACAATACAATAGTTTATTTTTTTATAGCCCAAAATCACACAGGAAGCGCCGCAATGGGCTTTAACAGGCCCAGCCTCTTGACAGCCCCCCAGCCTTGACTCTCTAAGAAGACAAGGACAAGGAAAAATGGAAGAAACCTTGGGAAAGACAGTTCAAAGAGAGACCCCTTTCCAGGTAGGTTGGGCGTGCAGTGGGTGTCAAAAGAAGGGGGTGAATACAATACAATACAATACAATACACAGAACAGAACAAATCCTCAATACAGTATAAAAATAAAAATGTTAAAAGTACGGAGCAGGATTTAACAGTAGATGATATCACATAATAAGATTTGGATATTTTTAGAGTCCTGGAGACCTCATCCATCAAGCTGCCTCCCCCATTTGGCCATTTCACAGCTGAAACAGTGCTGGGTCAGCCAATCCGATGAAAGGACCCCTCTTTCCCACGATTCCTGCGATCCTCCATCAGGGATGACTTTACCAATGGAAGGCAAAACAACTTGGCAGGTGGGCCGTGGCACCAAGTGCCACATTTGAGTACCGAAAGATCGGGGTTGCACCCCAAAACACGAGGCTTAGTCTCAGTACTTTAGCAAAACCAGCTTTATTCAGCTTGAAACAGGAACGGCATAGTTATTTATTGTAGCATGATCTGCCACTCTGCTATGCACAGACACAGCAGTCAGGCAGGGTCGTGGCCAGGTCAGTGACCAAGTAATCCTGTTATCTGCATTTACAATGTACGTGCTCCTAACCTTGCATCACCCATCGAGATCTTTTCCGTTTACTTTGGCGGAGAGACGCAGCATAGCTGTGAGCCTGCTATTGCCCCGTACAGATGCGGAGATCGCACTTCGGGACACTCTTCAGCATGCTGTCTAGTTGGGGGAAGTCCCAAGAGAGTTTACAAACCTCACATTTTCTTGAATGAGTGCCGTATTAATAGGAATGTTTCTTGAACGAGCATCACTGAACCACATTAAAACTGTTTTTTCAACGTCTTCAAATGCAGCAGTTCACATACGCTTGCAACCTGAGATTTTTCGGGTTCGGGTGTCGATGGCGAAATTCCGAATTCACTGGCAATGTCTTTTTTCTTTTTGCCACAATCGAGAGCTGCAAAAAAATTAAAGTTTTTTTTTCTAATATGAACTGTTATTGTTTTTTTGTGTCTGCCGTTTCTATAGGAGGGTGACAATGAGTTTAATTCCAATGGATGTTTTTCAAATGTTGACGAACAATAAGCAAAATATCACTGAAAACCGCGGGAAACAAAAAAGGCAAAAAAAAAAAAAAAAACAGTACAAGGAAAATTCGAAGAAAGAAAAAAAAAATTCAATGTTTCTGTTTGGGGATCATTGTGCACAACTGAGCTGCGGCCACAGAACTAACTGCTCTGTGGATGATTCATTCAGGCATTTCAAGGTCTTTTGTGCACTTCGTTGTAATGAAAGTATCTGCTGAATGTACTTCGTAATAACAAGATTTCTATAGACACGTGTCATATGGGGAAGCTGTCGAGACCATAAAAATACTTCGTTGTAATGAAAATTTTGTTATAAAGATATTCGTTGTAACAGAATTTTACCTGTATAAGTTTGTGTTTTAACTGTTTTTGCGGTTATTGTTCTGCCAGAGATAGGAAAAAGCAAGCAAGCAATTTTATAGGGCACATTTTAAACATAAAAACAACATTATGTTGAGCAAACTGTGTATATATAAGAGTTAAAAGGCAAGGAAAAGGACAACAAAGTTATGAACCATATAATCACTAGTACAGACAAATTAAAATATAAACCAAAATCCAAGTATAAAAACATACATCTTGACAAATTTAAAGGCTAATAAAAAGGTATGCTTGGTGTCTACATTTAAAAATACTAATGGAAGGAGCAGCTCTAATATTGAGGAGTAGCCTGGTCCACAGTCTCTACTACCAATAGCTAACATGACGATCTTAATGCCCTAATGGTGGAATGAGGGCAAAGTAAGTCAACAATATAAGGTGAGGTCAAGGCATCTAAGCTTTAAAAATAAAAAGGAGTACTTTAAAATCAATCCTACAGAAAACTAGAAGCCGATGAAAGGAAACTAATACCAGAGTGTTGCGACTTCTTTTGTTAATGCCAATTAATAATCACACCGCAGCATTCTGTACCAATTGCAGATATAGCAAAGATAATTGAATGACACCCTAACATAAAGAATCTAAATAATTTAAACCAGAAGATATGTATGCATGGATCACTTTCTCTAAATCATTAAATGATATTGCTGGCTTCAGTTTAGAGATTATTCTAAGCTGAAAAAAACTACCCTTGATAACCAAGCAGACAAATTGTCAAATTAGAGGTCCAGATCAAAAATCAACCTCTGATTTGTAACCTGTAATTTGTGTAACTTTAATTGAAAAATGCACTAGGATTTTAGAGAGCCTTGCTATACTTTCAGGCAGACCAAACAAAATCACTACAGATTTAATTTAATTTATTTACAGAAAATAATTTGCTAACCAGCCTTTAATCTCCCTCAAGCAGTCAAAAGATTCTCAAATGGTAGGGATGAATAGGTTTTACAGACAAATAACACTGTATATTATCAGCATAAAAGTGAAAGGAAATATTGTGTTTCCTAATGATCTGATCCAATGGTAGCATATAAATCGAAAAGAGAACAGGCCCTAAAATAGAGCTCTGGGTGACTCCACATGAGACAACAGCAGACAAGGAGAATGGATTTCCAATACTGACAGACAAGGTTCTGTGATTAAGATAAAAGACAAACCAGCCCAGCTCTCTTTCCCAGATGCCAAACCAATTTTCAAGGCGGTCAAGGAGTGGGGTATGATTAACTGTATCAAAAGCAGCAGTTAGATCCAGTAGAATCAAAACTGCACAACCGCCAAAATCAACAGCAAGTAACACGTCATTGGTAACCTTCAAAAGAGCAGACTCAGTTTTATGAAAAACTCTGAACCCAGGCTGGAAAGAAAGAACAACTTTGTTAAGGTTCAACCTTTAGAGAGTAATGACAATTTCAAAGTAGTATAGAAATTACTAAAGGAACTAGGTCTAGTCTCTGTTTTTTTTTTTTTTAAGCGTAGGCTGAAGCACTGCATGCTTAAAGGATTCTGGGACGGCACCTGTGGCAAGAAGATTATTAATAATAAGCTGGAAAGTAGGACCAATGACATGAAAAGTCTCTTTAAAGAGTCGAGTTGGAATTACATCAAGAGGGGAGGATGTGGCCTTCATACTGGATACAGTTTTTGCAAAAGGGGAAAAACAAACCCGGACAATATGGCTGAAGATACATCACAAGTTAGGTGCAACAAAGGAACTGAGACAAAGGGTGTAATAAAAGATCTAATTTTATCAATTTTGACAGTACAATAATTGAAAACTCACAAGTATTAGTGTCTATTGTATGAGGTGAGACACAAAAATAACCAGATTGGTAAAAAAAAAAAATATATATATTGAATTAAAGCTGCGACAGGAGCTTGGTGTCCTTACCTAGCCGGGACGCCCCTGCACGCTCTATTCCGGGGGAACAGCCTTGGATATTGCAATACCTCCCCCAGAACGCTAGTTGGTCACCTCCCTTGAGTGGAACAGTGTCTCGGGTTCCCGAAGGGCATCCTGGGAACTGGAGTTGGGTGCAGCCCTGTTGGGTCCCACAGGTACCACCAGGGGGCGCTGTATTTGGGACTCCTGAGCCCATATGGGCAACCAATTCGTCACACCTGGAAGTGCAGCCGGAAATCAGGGATCAAGCACCTGGAGCACTTCCGGGCGAACTATAAAGGGAGTCAGCAACCACCACTCAGGGGCAGAGTCGGGTAGAAGGAGGACGAAGCTTGGTGAGGAGTGGTGGAGTGAGAAGAAGAGGAGAAATTAGTGTTTATTGTGTGCTTGGTGCTGTGATGGGCTAGTGGGACACGGGGAAGACGTGTCTCACAGCTGAAGAAAATAAAAATTTATTTAATTTTACACGTGCCTCCTGTGTCTAATCTGTGCTGGGTTAGGCGCTATATAGCGTCCTTCTTACATAGCATTCTAAACATTGTTACCTTCTATATACTGCTGCTCCCGATCTCTACACCGCTCCATACGTATCTTCCATTGATTGAAACAGTGCTGGAAGTCTTCTTGCTTGGGGCTCTTCACTTCATCCATTGAAGAAAAATGTGTTCCCTTCAGATCACTTTTGACTTATGGGAACAAGTAAAAATCACAGGAAGCGAAATCGGGTGAATAGGGAGGATGATCGAGAACAGGAATGTTTTTTGTCAGTCAAAAACTGCTTTACAGAAAAAACAGTACGATCATTTCAAACAATCTTATTCACCATTTTCATGTTTTCATCAGTCCGAGACAACCACGTTTTCTTGTCCATCCTTGAAACATTTGTGCCACTCCAAAACTTGTGTGTGAGACAAACTGTTATCACCGTACACTGTTTTTGTCATTTCATAAGTTTCTGTGTCTGTTTTTCTTCAATTTCACTTGAGATTTGATGTTGATTCGCTGTTCGATTTTTTCACCTGACATTATAGCGGCAACTTGTGTAACAATTGTTGTGCAAATACTGACTGGGCTATTCACAGGATATACCTAGCCGGTTGGCGGTTTGAGAGGACGTGTAGGAGGGGATATAATTCTATGATTCACATTCAGCCGACCTCCAGACGATTTTCCAGGAAAGCCCCAAGCCCAGCCCGGTTATTTTTGTGTCTCACCTCATATAGCTAAAATTGTCAAGAAGATTATTGTTTTGACCATTTTTGGAAACAATATCAGAAAAGTATTTTGCCCTGGCTAATTTAATGACCTGCTGGAATTCTGACAAATGGGCTTACAGAATATAATAAGGTATCTGTAATTTAACTTTTTGCCATCTGCAACCTGGTTTCCTATACTTAAGTCCTGGAACCCCAGATAGAATCATTAAACCAGAGATGGGCTTAAGATTTGATGTGTCAAATTTCTTAGGAGCAATAGAATAGAGTATAGATGGACAAGTAAAATTAAAGAGTTACCAATTCTTCTGAGTTCTGGTAAGCTGACAAAGAGCTAACAACAGAAACATTTTATATAATTAACAGAAAAAAATACTTTCAGTGGAAGCATTTATAGCACAAATGCTGATGCTTGAAATCCCAGAAATGACTGTTGAGAAGGTACAACAGCGCTGCATATGACTGGCATACAATCAGAAAAGACAAACACCTTCAATATTTACATCACTAACATTGAAACCAGATTATAAAATAAGAACAAGCATATGACTGTTTGTATGAGTAAGCCTATTTACACAGTAAGCAAGGTTAAAAGAATCATTCAATTGAATAAATTTGGAAACCAATAATTTTGAAATACAACAAACATGAATGTTAAAATCACCTAAGATCAGTATTGTAGCAGTCATGATAAGAGAGAAAAAGTCAGAAAATTACTGAATAAAATCTTTACATAATTTAGGAGGTCTATATACAAGAGTGGCAAGTAATGGATACTGAATTCAGTTTTCTACCAATTGTATCTCAAAAGTGGAATACAGTTCAGTAAGAAGAGCACAAAATTTTAAATCACTTTAAAATACAATGGCCACCCCCACGCCCTACCAGTAACCCTTTGCATGCTAACAAAGTTACAGTCAACAAGGAAAGTAATAATAGTGTCTGTTAAAAATGAAATATCCAATCCAAAAGATATAAAAAAGATAATTAAAATTCATTTAAAGTAAAAGGTGGTTTTTCAATGATCTCAC
>JANRMT010062796.1:51229214-51282247 GCA_026402145.1 Polypterus bichir lapradei
GAGGAAAGCGGAGCACCCAGAAGAAGCCCATGCAGACACAGGGAGAACATGCAAACTCCACACAGGGATGACCCAGGAAGCAAACCCAGGTCTCCTTACTACAAGGCAGCAGCGCTACTACTGCGCCACCGTGCTGCCCTTGGTCTTAATGTCTTTTTAATTATTTGGATGTTGTTCTTTTTAAGCCTGCATATGCTGGGTTCATTTCCAAGTGTCTGTTAATGGTATTTTCATTTGACAGCCACGATTCAGCCAGCTGTCTGGCACTCTTAGTATTTGCCATTTGCAGGATAAAAAGATTTTGTTTTCTTTCTGAGAAATCTGAAAAAACAATGAAATATCTTTTTCAGAAAACTCTAAATCTTGGACAAATCAGCCTTTATATGGCTGTGCTGAGGATGTCGCATGACTTCTAGTGCAATGCCTCCAAGCAAGGGAATGATGCTAAATGGCAACTGTTCACCAAAGTGGTGTCTCACATAGAAAAACAAAATGATATTGGGATAAGTACGAAACAGAAGTGAAAAAATAATAATGAATTAAAGATTTTTTTTTTAGATCACAAAATAAACAAGAAGGTAGTTCTGAAAGGTTCACAGGGCAAAATAATATAATTACAATACTTTAAACGTCAGAAATTCTTCCCTAAAAACATCTCTTAAAATAACTAGAAACAATGTAGGGAACAGGATCTTACAATCAGACCTTCAAATAAATAAGACAAAACAATATTAGATAGTATGCTCTCTTCATTGACGCACTAGTTAATCAGTTCAAAGCTATACATTTGGCACATTCTCTACCCTAAGTTACATTCTACATGTAAGAAATGCCTTCTGCCACACACAACCCTTCGTCTTTGTTGAATCTTATTGGACCACAGTCTCCACCAATATATTAACATACATTTGCTCCTCCTTAAGTAGCACTGTGGTAAATTGGAACAAGGTGTATTGGCCAATTCAAAATTCACATTACGGGGAGACACACAAAGAAAGAGGCAAACAAGCACACAGCTTTCGGTAAAAACTCAAACCATGTTCTATATCTATCAAAAAATGTTTTTCTATTGAAAGTTATTTTTTTTATTAAAACAGTACTTCCTCCATATATGAAATACAGAAAAAGTAAAATGGGCACAGTAATTAGCTAACAATATTCTCTAATGTTAGAACTGATGCTGTTTCAGACTGAAAATCTTTTTTTAATTGTGTTGTAATTATAAAAATGTAATTTCAGCTTGAAACAAAGTCTATAAAGCACAGATATATTTTGATAACAAGAACTAGGTAGCCATGTTCTGAAGAATATTAAAAAAATCCTTTACATTTCCCATTAGCAAAACAAAATATTGGTGTTGTCAGGATATTCACAGACTTTTTATGCCGTCTTAAGAATACCGTAATTACCTGAGGAAATGTAGTGTCAACTAGGAATATAAATTCAAATTTTACTGACAGTATTTTGCCAAGGGGAAAGGAAAAACAGAATTAAATTTGATTCAAAAAAGAAAAATGACCTTGCAGCAGGCAAGGAAACATGTTATGTTTATCCATGAAAACTGAGGGCTAATGTATTGAAAAAGTGTGAAATCCATAAATTATGTTTCAAAAATACTGTAATGAGGAGATGAGTGTACAGTGAAATTGATGTTTTACATTTCATTTCTATATTTTTTATTCATACAAATCTCAAGTGGTTTGAGGTAACAGCATATTATTATTTTTTAAATAAAATTAAGAAATAATACACAACCCAACATACCAATAATCCAATTCTGAGTCACATGGTGCCAGTACCCACACTGGCAACCCTGGGCTCAACACAATAACCAACACCAACTGGGGCACCAGTCCATCACAAAGCACATTCACATGTACACCCACCCTCACACTAAGCCATTTTAGAATTGCAAACTAATTTAACAAACATGTCTTTGGGATGTAGGAAGAAACCAGCACAGACAATTTCTGAATAAGGTCCTCCATTTGTTACATTTCATCAGTATTACCAAGTGGCATAACAGACATCAACAACAGACAAAAATGAATGAGAACGAATTAGCACGGGCCAGTCAAAACAATCATTGCAACTAATTAAATAAAAAATATGACAAAACCATGTTAACAGCTTCATGGCAAACTATGCCTTAAAACCAGTCCTTAGTCTTGCTTATTGTGATCATATTTTCATTTAACCTAATAAAATGTAAAAATGACAACTGTTTTAAAGATAAAAGATAGAACAAATACCCCATCGCATATTTGGCCTGTGAGGAAACAGAAGTAAAGAAAGAAGGCTGCTTGTATAAATAAGAGGCTCTCCATGTTACTGATCTCTGGCCATCCATGGCCCCCACAATCTGCTCATCTTCAGAAACCCACTTACTAATGTTGGTACTGGAGGATATGTTCAGCCGCATAAGAAAGAGTTCAAAAAGAACCATGTTATAACAAGGGGGTACCAGAAGTTAGAAGAGGGAGACTCCAGCAATTTTTAGAGAGAGGTGAGAGCCAACCTGGCTGCAATGGGTCCTAGGAATAACAGCTATCAGTGGTTATAGGAGAGATGGAGAACAGACAGATCCAAAAGGAGAAAGAAATAGCTATAGAAAGAAACAAAAGAGTCACATACAAAAGGACCAATTGAAGTAGATAGCTGACCAGTGCCTGTCTATGTCTCTTATTACCTAAAAGGTTTAAAGTTCAGAGCAGGGTTACAAAATAAAGTTACAGAAGGAACAGGGTGCCCTGAAATTACAGTACAAATCCTGCTAATAATGAGCCTAAAAAAAGTGTTACAAAAAGCTAAGGAAGTGTTTAAAAAAGTTACAAAAAGTGCTTATATAATTACATACAAAATAAGCATTATTTTCAGCCGTAAAACATGAATCATGCATCTATTCGTTTAATTTGTGCAATACAACATCAATGCTCTTTTTTTCCTCCCCGGCTCCCCTGAGGAGACAAGAAACTGGAGCACAATTAAGCAGCAGTGATTTATTTCTCAAACACAATCACCAATGATCTATAGCAGTAAGAACACTGAGAGGGCCCTAAAATAACTGTATACATGCAAATATATAAATAACCACCTAAGTATTAAATCGATTAACAAGTTAAATTATGAAGGAACATAGCAACACTTAAGCTCTGGTTAAAATAAGATGAGAATACCTGGACCAAATGGAGTGTTTGCTTACTGAAAGTGCTTTTATGAAAAAAAATAGGTCTTTATAAGGTAACAGAGACTGCTGTCTTCTTTACTATGCATAAACATACATACCTCATCACCAGAAACCCTAACTACAATGAATGAGTTTTACAAGCAGAAGAAATAAACATATAAAAAAAGGAATAACTTTAATAATAGACTTGAATCACAGATAATCAATGCAGGCGCATGTACATCAAATTAGAGAAGGGGGACTGGACTAATTAGGCTGGTGTTAAGAGGCAGAGGATGCAATATGATGCTCCTAATGTCAGGAGGACTAACGTGGTTCATGTTCTTCTATTTCCTTAGGCCTACAGCAGGTATAATCAGGGTAGAAATGTGTTACTAATTTTTTAAGGAAAAGACAGATTGATTAGAGAGCTGAATGGTGAGAGGTGGACATTCAAAAGTAATAAATTAACAGAGGCAAAAGGGGAAAAGTGTGGACATGTAGAAACCAAGCAGGTTACATATCTTCAAGTCAAGTTGGGGAGCATGCACTGGTACTATAAAGCTTCCAAAGCTCTCAATTTCTATCAAGCATTCAATTAGTGCCATGAACAGTGTATAAATTTATATCCATAATTCTGTCATTCTCAACATAAGAGCTGGAACACCACTTCTAATTTCAGTCAGTTATTTCAAGGAGCTGTGATAAATTATTAGGGCATATGCCAGCTCATGCATGGTGGACTTCACAGCATACTTATGCACCATGTGTGTTTGTGGCATTGCCTAACACTTACCTGTATATCATCAGCCCATATTGTCATGAAGGAAAGTCCAGATATTAGTCACACTATAAGGGATTTCATAATCATTTATGACTCAAAATATAGAGGATTCCTGACACCCATTCATAAGTAAATAATGTTCCCAGCAAATGACTATTATTAAAAGTTCTACGATAAAATTGAGAGGTGGAAAACTTTTATGTAACTGTAACTGCACCCAACACACAAGCATTAAAAACTGCAATTTTCGGTCATGTTTTATATTAATGTGTTACATAAAATTTAAGGATTTGCATAATATGAAAAAATAAATGATTAACTAGGTCTTCTGCAGTGGGCTGGCGCCCTGCCCGGGATTTGTTTCTGCCTTGTGCCCTGTGTTGGCTGAGATTGGCTCCAGCAGACCCTCGTGACCCTGTGTTAGGATATAGCGGGTTGGATAATGACTGACTGACTAATTAGGTCTTTATTAGAAACTTGCTATGCTACCTGTTGAAGAAAGATAATAGAATAAATTGGAAATTATTTGATATCTCTTGCCTTACATGTACAGCATTTCTCCTACAACTTTCGTCAATATTCTTGAGTGTCTCAACCTCTCCTATCCGATCTGTCCTGTTTTGATCTCAATTGAATGAGCAACCAAAGTGAAACTGAACAGTATGACTGGACCCACATGCACAGACAATAATGTTTCATTATATACCAGATATTCACATATGAAACATCCTGGCATCCTATCTTCAATGGTTTACAAACTTGGGTAAACCAGGCTGTCCTCAGGGGCCAAAACAATCCTGGATTTATGTTCAAAAATTTACAAAATTGAATGTTAAATATTGTCTTGCCTTGTGTAGTTCTTAAATAAACATATCCCAAAATTGTTACAAAAAAGTAGTCCCTATGTCAATGTAGTTATTAACTAGAGCTGTGGTTTTACACATATGTAGTATACAAGCAGCTGTCAGATGATAAACAAGAGAACAAAATAAATAATTCAAATAAATAAGTAAATAGCTGGGTTAAAAAGTGGTCATTAAAAGGATATTTGGTTACACAGCAGCCAAACCAGTTTCCATGCTTAGCAGCGCTTCAATTCCATCACTAATTTTGGACACATAATCATGCTGTAAACCTTCTGTCCCACTTCATCCTAAAAGCGCTCCAAACTGAAGTCACTGTCATTTTCATAGAATCAGTTAATGGGGATTGTGGAAGTGAGGTGAAAAAGAGAGTGCAGGCAGGGTGGAATGGGTGGAGAAGAGTGTCAGGAGTAATTGGTGACAGACAGGTATCAGCAAGAGTGAAAGGGAAGGTCTACGGGAAGGTAGTGAGACCAGCTATGTTATATGGATTGGAGACGGTGGCACTGACCAGAAAGCAGGAGACAGAGCTGGAGGTAGCAGAATTAAAGAGGTTAAGATTTATACTGGGTGTGACGAGAATGGACACCATTAGAAATGAGTACATTAGAGGGTCAGCTCAAGTTGGACGGTTGGGAGAGGCGAGATTGCATTGGTTTGGACATGTGCAGAGGAGAGATGCTGAGTATATTGGGAAAACGAAGCTAAGGGTAGAGCTGCAGGCAAGAAAAAAAGAGGAAGGCCTAAGAGAAGGTTTATGGATGTGGTGAGAGAGGACATGCAGGCGATGGGTGTAACAGAACAAGATGCAGAGGACAGAAAGATATGAAAGAAGATGATCCGCTGTGGCAACCCCTAACAGGAGCAGCCGAAAGAAGAAGAAGAAGTTAAGATGATGCATGCTTTGTGATAGGGCTCATTACTCTGCTGGAAGGGTCCATTTTAAAAAGGGTAGACTGTGTCCATAAATCAAGATTTTTCAGACCAGGTAACACTTTTTCGGCAATCAAGTTTGATGATCACATGCCCACTGTAGATTCAGCTTCAGTTTCATCCTGCTCAGGGCAATGGGGAACCATAACCAACTACAATAAACTACTATATATATTACACATCTATTTCTTAACCATTTTTTCCAAACACTGAACCAGGGAGGATAAGTTTTTCCCAGTTGCAGCAAGTAAAGGAGGGAACTACCAATGCATTACACACCCACATTTGCTCCAACCTGATTAATTTACAGTAACCAGATTACCTAATGACATATCTTAGGACTGTAGAATATAAAAGCTGATAACAGCAGGCAGCTCCCCAATACGAGAATAAACATGTGAGCTACACAGATCTGATACTTCAGCCATGAATCATTCCAGTGTCCAAACACAACTTAATATTCACTCAATATTCCATAGTCTCACATTAAATTAATCAATGTGCAAATTATGTACTTTAAAATGTTACTGTTATAAATTCAACTGCTGATTTTATAAACAGTAAGAGTCTGTAACAACATTATGTGAAGCATCTTCACTCTAAAAAAAGAACAAAGGTTCTAACAGCAAGAATGTGCAATGTCTATAATTTTATTGATAGTATCAACAATACTAAAAATATGAAATATGCAAATCAATCTTCAATAAAAGGGTATCTGTCAATGTTTCAACACATTTGTGTGTTCATCTGGTTCCCGTCTCTTTCAATCCAACAGATGGTGCCTCACAAACATTTGTGGTAATAAAATGCACTGCATTTGTCATTCTAACAGATAGCATATCACAATCATTAAAACTGCTTTTATGAAACTTGTACCACATGGCATAAAACATATGCATTGCAGTTGTCATTCTGACAGATGGTGCATCACAAACATGCATTTCAATGATATAAATATTTGTAATGCACCACCTGTTGGAATGACCACTTCAATGCATTTTATTACAATATCCATTACAAAATACATTCCAATAGACGGTGCACTGCAAACTTTAATGCTGGGTTCTACTATTCCAACCCATCTTAGGTGGACAGTAGTAAAGTTGTTTAACATAAAATTAGGAATATACCTTCTTGCTAGAACTGGAATACTGCCTTTAATGAAACTGTTAAACCGTGGGCATTAACAGCAGGTACAAAGTATCACATTTTGAAAATGTTCAAACTAATGTCTTGAAGATTTTTAAAATCTCACTTTCTCAGTTTTTGAAGTCAAACTGTATTTACCAAACATGAAGAAATCTCCTCTGCTTCATCATATTAAAAAGAGAGAAAAATCTCCGTCTCAATTAGGGCATATCAAGATGATAAGATAGTTTGGATGAAACACTTTAAGTAACATCTTACCTTGTGTTAGGGTGATCTGATCTTGTGGAATCTGGAGTTTTTTTGAAGCTAATGCTTTGGCATCATCTTCATTTCTCGCACAAACCCATATTCCATCACTGTCATTTTGCTAAATTAATAAAAAGATTTTATATGGCAGTGCACTGTTAGTAACTATACCATTTCAAGCAAAAATGTAAATAATATATAATGAAGAAAATACTTTCTCCTGAATGATAAAAATATGATTACAGCTTGTGTAACTGTCAGAAATCTTACACATTGCAAGTTGATAAAACATTACAGCACCTTAGGTGCATTTTTAGTTAATGAGGTCCAAGTGAAACAATGCCTGATCAGGTCACCTTTAATTAAGGTTTTAACTCAAAAAGACAAATGCCACACATAGTATTCCATGCATTTTATAATGGTTTCAATTTCTCCAAAAAAAGTTGAAGGGCCATTGTCAAGCTCCAGGCAGCCAAGTAATTTACCAGTCTTGCCATATATTAAGTTAATGTGACTCAACTACAGGCAAGGTCTCAGGCATGCAACACAGAGTGTCCAAGGTCTGGTCATTCTATGGCTGCTTAATGTGCTGTCAGAAATAATGACTGCATCAATAATAGGGAAGTGTGAGATCAGTCCTATTCTGCTTGCCTTAGAGAAAGGTAACCTGACAGCTACTCTCTCTTCAGACTCTGCACACCTAACTGTCTTGGGCCAGACAAAGGCTTTGATGGACTCATCACCTGTGGCAATAGGTTCTCACAATACAGCAGAAAAATGGAAGGTTGCACACAGCTGTCCTGAAAATTCTTGTGTCCAGATTCTGTCCTGGCCTGCCTTCTTTTCTGATTTTACCCTCACAGATCACCTTTCAATTATCCTTGGTCACAACATCCATAGGCAAAACCTTCTCTCTTTCAATTGCTAGCAACTTCCTCAGGGCCTTCAGCAGGAATGGAATAACATTCAGAGAACAATTGCTTCAATGTCCCAGATACTGCAGAACTGGAAAAAAATGGTTTTCAATGTTCACAGTTGTTATTGTTTTTCACTTTTGTCGTTGTAATGTTTTACTCTTATTAGTTTTAGTTGCTCGTTTTATTTAAGAAATGAAGGTTGAAATTTCAGTCCAACAAATGTTGTGGTTTTTTACCATCTATGTATGTGCAAGTAGATGTATGCTTAAAAATGAGCTGTAGGTAATATTTGCTTGTTTAATGAAAACACTTCCTAATTTCAATAAATAACACTTTAAAGTATCATGTTTAGTCAATACCCATGGTTTAAGGACATTTACATCAATGTAAATTTGCATAGCACTGTAGATACAGATTACTCTCTTTTTTTTTCATTCAAAAACCTACCATTTCTTTCTCATATGACCCTGTAATTGAGATCTGGTATGCTGGAATCTGATGGCCCCACCAAAGCTGTCTTGAAATGCACCAGTCACTGTCAAGATAGTAATATAAATTTTGCCAATGATTAGAAATGTGAAAGTAGACTTTAAAACCAGGAGCCTAATTTATAAAAAAAATTTAATAAAAACTGCATACAATGTTCCTATAGTTTAACATACAATTATTTTCTAAAAGTTCCTATGAACAATTTATAAAATATCTGTACGTGCAAATAAATGTTCCTAAATCCTTCCCACTCAAAGCCTGTTTATAAATTACTAACATCTTAAATTTGTGTGCATGTGAACAAGAACAAGAATGTTGTCTCTTCCCAAGTAACACCTTCAATTTTTACTTTCTCGTACACATAGTATAGAGACAGAATAGGAAACATGAAATAATTCAACCTCAAGATTTTGATGAATCTTGTCGTTTTAGACCTTCCCAAGTAAGAAAATACCATTTTTGAAATTATGTCTGTCTGTGTGTAAACACGATAACTCGAAAAACACTTTGACCTAGGTCAGTGGGATTTTGTGCAACCATCCAAATTTTTTGTATCATGGAAATATAAAAGTGTACACGATATTAAAAACCGTATTCAATATAACACATTCTTTCAATAACTGTTAATTTTTTTTTAATTATATACATCGTCAGTTTAACAATAATTGAACATGCCATGTAAATATAAAGATGTAATGAGAATAAGATGCAACATCCCTATCGTGTTTGTTCATTTAATTTAATTTTTTTATATTTCCATAATCATTATCATAATTATACGCAGCTAAATTCTGTTTTACCTATAGCAATTTATTGCAATAAGTATTATATACAGTAATCCCTCGCTATATCGCGCTTCGACTTTCGCGGCTTCACTGTATCGCGGATTTTATATGAAAGCATAACTAAATATATAACGCGGATTTTTCGCTGCTTCGCGGGTTCTGCGGACAATGTGTCTTTTTACTTCCTGTATATGCTTCCTCAGTTGGTTTGCCCAGTTGATTTCATACAAGGGACGCTATTGGCGGATGGCTGAGAAGCTAACCAATCAGAGCACGCAGTTAAGTTCTCCTGACTGAGAAGCTAACCAATCAGAGCACGCAGGAGCTATGCAGTGTTAACCAGGAAGTCTCATCTCGCTCATTCAGCATCAACGTGCTTCGCTGTGTAAAGAGTTGTGCTCTTTAGTGTTTATCTTTGTGCATAGTCAAGCCCTTCATTATGGCTCCAAAACAATCTGCTACTGCTTCAGGTGCCGTGCCCAAGCGCAAGAAGAAGATGTTAACGATTGCCGAAAAGGTAAACGTTTTGGATTTGTTGAAGGCTACGATTCTTTTTATTTAAAAAGTAGGAAAGGAATATAAGATCTACGGCTGCAGCGTCCTTTTAACCAGGGTGCAAAACGAGTTGTAAGTGGATGTAATAAGGCAGTAGTCTGGATGGAATCGGCTTTAGGGATTTGGATTGAAGACTGCCAGAAGAAGAACAACGGCAGTGCTACACAATCGCCTGAAGTGGCTCCTTTACAAGGGCTGTAACGCTCTCCTTTGTTGTGCAGTAAAATTAAACTCATTGTTATCGGACAAGTCATCGTGTCATTGTTGGTGAGTAACCATAAATAATTAATACATTTACTGTATACTATTTTTCTTGCAATGTACGTATTTATTGCTGGTGACCTGTCTATCGTAATGGCTGTAACATATGTGATATCGGAGACACTCAATATCTTTAAAATAATATTTAGGTTTTACTGTATATAAACAGTGTGTGTTTATATACATAATTTCAATGAATCTTACCTAATATCTAAGAGAATACAAAGGGATTATGCTGTATAACGCTGCGGGGAATATTTATAAACAGTGCGGGAGAGTTTATAAGGGCTTAAAATATATAAAAATAACCATACAAACATATGGTTTCTACTTCGCGGATTTTCACCTATCGCGGGGGGGTCTGGAACGCAACCCCCGCGATGGAGGAGGGATTACTGTAATGCTAACACTTTTTCTATGTTTTCGGGGACTATAACTCTTTTTAATTTGCACGAAATCTAGGTAATACATATGTAACCATGAAAAAATGTCACCACCATTTTTGACCTCCTTACAGCAAAAATATCATTTTAATATAAAGTCTGATGATAAATAGAGATGATTGTGTATCAATATTATCAATTAGTTATGATGAGAAACAAAAACATATGATATTTGAGAAATATCACGCAACTGGAAGTGGTTCTGATGACCTTTTCCTCTGTCTCAGTATACGAGAAAGTCAAGGGGAGCACAATCCCTTTTTTTTTTATGAGAGGATATAATGCCATATAAAGATCAAGAAATCAAATGTTAAAATGGCAGATGATTGGAGTATTTATTGAACTTTGGTGCTTCTTACTAATATGTGTGTTCATTCACTAAGATTGTCACATGTATGCAATCACACATACGAATCCTGTTATTTGCTCAAATCCCCTCTTAATCCAACCTTGAGCTCTTTGATCACAAACTGTAAAGACATGCGTAAGGGCAGCCTTCAAAACAACAGGCAACTTTCAACTGAGAGCAGGCCGAGGTATTCCCAGTCTGTCTGCAAGAAATAGCATTATTGTGTGTTGAAGAGGATGAGATGGAACTTCTAACAGAGGTATGGAAGGATGACTCTTAGTATCTGATAATGGCAAAAAAGCCACTTTCTTGCATCCTCTCAATATGTTAATTCATTCTCATTTTGGCTGTTGGTTTTTTCTTTGGGTTTTAAGGCGTTCACACTTGATGTCACCTGAATTTAAAATATTTTTTTTTATTTGCTTGTTTATTTGTTTTTGCTTTCAAAAAAATCTTGCATAATTGCGACTGCCTGTACACATACTAAGAATGTTCTCATTGCTTTGTACATTGATTTTAACATACAATTTAGGATTAACTTTGTTTCTGTGATGGTTTTATAAATGAGACCAAAACGGCTGCAGTTTTTCTACACATGTAATGTCTGAGACTTATAGTTTTTATTAACTTAGGATGCTAAAAACCTCAAAAAACATTTTTCCCACACTAAGACTTTTCATACACTTGAATATTTGTTTTCTAATGTTTCAGTTTGCTCTATATCCTTTACATATTTCTTTATTTTCTAGCTGATAAAAATAATTCCCTTCAACAACTATATGTTTAACTTCTACTATTCTACATACACAGTATATTAAATAAGCAATTTTGAAGGCTATTGTTCAATGCTATATTACTGTATAATCATTAATTAGTTAACATCCCTTTCCAAGTATGCTATTCTTAATAACAGTATTCCAGGTTTGTTAGGCATTAATTAATGTACAGTGTAAAACATCTCCAAGACTCAATGCTAATATACCTGATAGATGATAACCATGTGTTCCAAGTTTTCCTGTGGAAATGAGGAATAAAGTCCAGATTGCCAGACTCCACTGCCTGTAACAAGAATGACCTTAGTTAAAATTTTATATTAATACCTTTTCTGCCTTCCATTTAAGAGTGGTCAGTTAGGACCTTAGTCTCTGATGCAGTTCATGTAGCTGTCCACTCTGATTGATGATTAAAAGAATATTCCTCCCAATAATTCCTACAGCAAAAACAAATTAATGTGGCTTAACTGTGACTTATAGTTACTGCTTGAAAATGTAACTTTTCTACACACTTTATGAAAAATGAAACAACCAAAAAGTGCAGACACCTCTTGTCTATTAATAGCTTTTAAGGTTTGAAAATGGCTATAATTTTTTGTGAACTATTTATTCCTTCATGTTTTCTTTTTTTTTTTTTTTTTTTTTTTTTACAGGGGAATACACTTTATTATTTTCTTTTTCTCAATCATAGATGTTGATTTGAATGACAGAATTAATTAGACAGAAGAGAATGTTTCAAAAATAACGCATAGGCTCTATCTAGTCCTGTTGAATTCTCCTCCATCCCCAGTTCAGTTTACAAGAACAATGAATTGAACAGAAGACAGAAAAAAATGTCATGACCCTCACCTCCACTGCTTGCTTTGCCATTTTATTGCATCTCAAAAACCACTGGCTCTTCAAAAGAGGCTCCACAACATCACCGGTGCGGCTACAGAAGGAGCATGCAGAGAGTGGCAAGAAAAGGTTGTGAAAGTTCAAGAAAAACAGTAACAAAATAGTAATTGCTAAGTAGAAAATATGCAAATTACAAAAGGTGCAATAAGAGAACCCTTTTAACAAAGGCAAAACTAATGAGTACCTGCACAGTGGCAGAGCCATAGCATGATCATAAGTTCCTCTGTAGAGTCCTTTCTGCTTTAAAGCCTCCAATACTCGCTCTCTTGCCAAGAAACGTTTGACTCCCTATTAATGTACAAAACTCAGTAAGTGATAAGATTCATAGTAAGGACATTTCATTTTTTGTTTACTGAATCTGACAAATAATTACTCAAACTGATTCTGACATAAAAGCATCTATTTAAGAAGAAGTCAAAGACTAGTCCACTTAGAGCCCGACTCTGAAACAAATAGTTACAGCTTACTAAAGTCCACAAGAAATATATAAAATAACTATATTTAGGTGTGTCTAAGGACATGCAAGAAAAAATCATTAGAAAATGTCAAACATTTTAAAAAATGACCTAATTCTCAGGGCAATATAATGAAGAAATTAAACCAGGATATATATGAAGATGGAGAAGATGACTCCAGATATGTGAATGACAGAATTGTCAACAGTAGATAAATGGCAAAGCGCTACATTGTGCACTGAAGCAGATGAATATTTTGTACAAAATACTTCTCCCTGCTCTGGATAAGCTGGCTTGCCAGATGGATGAATGAATGAATGAATGGATGGATAGATTTCATCCTCTTGCACTACACTTTATACTAAACTGATGTAAATGATACAGACATTAAAAAATCCTTCTAGCTATTTATTAGATACTTCCATTGTTATTGAGAGAACAATAGTGAATAACGATTCCAATATACCAATCACAAATGACAAATAAAACTTAAACTTGAAAATGGCAAGCCATAATTTATACATGACTACTATGGTATTGATTTTCTAGAAAAGAGCTGCTTGTAAACATGGTTCTAATGCATTTTCATGTTAAACTTATGGAATAAAATACATCATACTCCCTTAGGACTAATGATGTAGTTCATTAAAACATAGTACTACATCTGTTTATGTCTTTTTAAACAATCACAGCACATGTAGCTTAATGCCCAGACTCGGTGCCACACAGGGACAGAGGTGGGAACTAAACCACATTTATTATCATTGAGAATGGACTTGACAATTAAAGCCCATTAGACTGATGTTGCGAATCATCTTTATCACAATATTTGAAGGGAAAAAAATTGAATAATCTGTGGCTACAAACAGTGTTAAAAAGTTAACATTACAAGCAAGGCATGTTTCTAGTTTGCAACAATTACTATTCTAAAGCCATTTTATATTTACCATGGACTAAAGTTTTGCCATCTGTGGCACTGACTTTTTTCAGAAAATTTTATAAATATAGTAGCTGTAAATGTAAATCTGTACAGTATTTGAAATAATCTTTGGAACTCTCAACCATTTTTGTGCAGTGGATGCAATCCACAAAGAAAAAGACAAACACCCCATCCATTTCCAGTTTCCTTCATTTAACAGAATTTTTCTTTGGTTTCTTGTGTATTTGTAAATGATCAGCCTGTATTGCTTGCATGGCTAGATTTGTGACTTGTGTGTAACTGTTTGTTTTGCTTTATTAATAAAACAAAAATCAGTTGTATAAATATATATTTTAATCAGTCTGACAGGATAGATCTATGGTGGCACCTTCCTACACCCATAATAACAAACAAAACGTAAAGATACGTCCAGATCAGTCAAATATTCAATGAAATTAAAAACCTTTTAAGCCAGTAACTGGAATAAAAATGTATCAAAAGTAACTACCTGTAGCCATTCTCCACAGAGCCCTGTCATAGTGCCATCTTCATGAATTACTGAGAGACGTGGAAGACCATGACGCTCAGATATCTCAAAATCAACAGCATCATGTGCTGGAGTGCATTTTACTGCACCTGTATATAAACAACATTTTAAAATCGTGATATAGTATCAACTATTATTGAAGGGCAAACTTTTCACATAATGACTAGAACATGTAAAATATACCTCAACATGCACCTCTAAATATCTATAAATATATAAATATAAAACCATCAAAGCATATTTTGATATGTTCTTTAATCAACTGGACTACAATTAACCTAAACATACTTTTTTACCATAAATATGTTACTTAATTGCGTAATTATGTTCTGGGGATCACATTATTATTGTTCATAGCATTTAAAGTGATGTAAAATATGGAGGCAAAAAAGTGTAATAAAAAGCAACTTAAGTAATAAAAAAAAAAAACCTGTTTTCAACAACAGTTTTATTTTTGTAGTAAACCAGTCAACTATACAGCATCTTAAATGTACATGAGAAAAAAAGAATTTAATGTACTACAATAGCTGATAAAAATTTGGACTAGGTTAAACCATCATTCAAAGGACAGCTTTATGTGCACAGAAGTAAATGCATTTGTGAGACAACCAAATTTTGGAAAAATGTTACAGTAAAACAGGTTTCTCATTCAAATAAATGAAAGGTTTAACAGTATGAAGTATATGTTTAGCAGAAGCTGTAGTAGCTACAGTAGTATCTCATGTACAGAGTCAATTACCTGTTCCCAGATGTGGATTAACCAAAGTGTCAGTAAGAATGGGTAACATTCTTCCTGTAAATGGATGACAGGCATGCTTCCCATGAAGACTCTAAATAAAAAAATAAGGTTTATGATAGTACAGCAGTTACCGGGTTTTCTACCTGTTTTACAAAAATTAATCATGTTAAACTGCACAATGAAATTCAAAACTAACATATTTGTGTGCAGATATTCACACATTCACTTATAGTGTAAACTGCTTTAATAACTTTTAGATAATGGGCATTCTAAAATACACTCATAAATTACTGCTGAGGACACACTGACTGCCAGGATGAATGTCTTTATTGTACATAGCTCTACATACAGTTGTTATGTTAAAGAACCAGCATGCACAGGTTATAGTCCAGTAACAGACCAAAAGAGGCTAAAAAGTATCAATCTGTATGCAAAATCCAAACTGAGGTACCTGTTTTATTATCCTGTATAAAAGATGACTTTCACAAACAAAACATAGTAAATAACTTTAGATATACAGTGAAATAAAATCGTAAAAAATATTGCAAAGACAGGAATAGCGGCAATTATAGTAGACTAGGTTTTATCCAGGGCTTAGTTCAACCAGTGATTCAAAGACATAATCAATAAAATCATATTAATTTATCTATTTATATAGCAAAATGGGACAGAGAGTGGTGATTGGAGCAGATTTCATCTGGAAAATGGACATGTTGGTGAAGGGAACAGAAGAGATGAGTAGGTGATGGGTAGGTACGGTGTCAAGTAGAAGAATGAAGAAGGTGAAATGATAGTGGATTTTGAGAAAAGGATGGACATGGCCGTGGTGAATATGTATTTTAAGAGGAGGGAGGAACATAGTGTGACATACAAGAGTGGAGGAAGATGCACACAGGTAGATTATATTCTATGCAGGAGGGTCAATCTGAAAGGGATTGATGACTGCAAAATGAAAGAAGGGGAAAGTGTACTTAGGCAGCATAGGATGGTGGTCTGTAGGATGACGTTTGAGATCAAGAAGAGGACGGGAGCAAGGGCAGAGCCAAGAATCAAAGAATGGAAGTAGAAAAAGGAAGACTGCAAGGTTGAGTTTAGGGAGGAGGTAAGACAGGCACTGGGTGGCAATGAAGAGTTACCAGAGAGCTGGGAAACTACAGCAGAAG
Organism: Polypterus bichir lapradei; assembly: GCA_026402145.1. Taxonomy (NCBI): domain Eukaryota; kingdom Metazoa; phylum Chordata; class Cladistia; order Polypteriformes; family Polypteridae; genus Polypterus; species Polypterus bichir. The sequence continues at coordinate 51,245,648 of JANRMT010062796.1, forward strand.
TAATAAGGATAACAACAAGAAGGGTGCTTGATGTGACATCTGGACAGAGGAAGGAGGAATAGGAAATCTGGTAGTGGAATAGGGAAGTACAGGAGAGTATACAGAGGAAGGGGATGGCAAAGAAGAAGTGGGATAGTCAGAGAGATGCTGAAAGTAGAAAAGAGTACAAGAAGATAAGGCATATGGCGAAGGCTAAAGAAAAGGCTATGATGAGTTGTATGAGAGGTTGGACAATAAGGAGGGAGAAAAGGACCTGTACCAATTGGCTAGACAGAGGGACCGAGCTGGGAAAGATGTGCAGCAGGTGAGGGTTATAGAGGATAAAGATGGAAACATACTCAAAAGCGAGGAGGGTGTGTTTAGCAGATGGAAAAAGTACTTTGAGTGGTTGATGAATGAAGAGAATTAGAGAGAGAGAAGGTTGGATGATGTGGAGACAGTGAATCAGGAAGTGCAACAGATTAGCAAGGAGGAAGTAAGGACAGCTATGAAGAGGATGAAGAGTGGAAAAGCCATTGTTCCAGATGATATACCTGTGGAAGCATGGAGGTGTTTAGGAGAGATGGCAGTGGAATTTTTAAACCAGATTGTTTAATGGAATCTTGGAAAGGGAGATGATGACTGAAGAGTGAAGAAGTGTACTGGTACAGATTTTTAAGAATAAGGCTGATGTGTAGATTTGTAGTAACTACAGGGGGATACAATTTGTGAGCCACAGAATGAAGTTATGGGAAAGAGTAGTGGAAGCTAGGTTAAGGAGTGAGGTAATGATCAGTGAGCAGCAGTATGGTTTCATGCCAGGAAAGAGCACCACAGATGTGATGTTTGCTCAGAGGGTGTTGATGAAGAAGTAGAGAAAAGGCCAGAACCTGCAGAAAGCATATGACAGTGTGCCTCAGGAGGAGTTGTGGCATTGTATGAGGAAGTCAGGAGTGGCAGAGAAGTATGTATGAGTTGTACAGGATATGTACGAGGGAAGTGTGACCGTGGTGAGGTCTGCGTTAAGAGTGACAGATGCATTCAAGTTGGAGGTGGAGTTACATCAGGGATTGGTTCTAAGCCCTTTCTTATTTGAAATGGTGATGGACAGGTTAACAGACAAGATTAGACCGGAGTCCCTATGGACTATGATGTTTGCTGATGACACTGTGATCTGTGGTGAGAGTAGGGAGTAGGTTGGGGAGACCCTGGAGAGGTGGAGATATGCTCTAGAAAGGAGAGGAATAAAGGTCAGTAGGAACAAGACAGAATAAATGTGTGTAAATGAGAGGGAGGTCAGTGGAATGGTGAGGTTGCAGGGAGTAGAGTTGGCAAAGGTGGATGCGTTTAAATACTTGGGATCAACAATTCAGAGTAATGGGGACTGTGGAAGTGAGGTGAAAAAGAGAGTGCAGGCAGGGTGGAATGGGTGGAGAAGAGTGTCAGGAGTAATTTGTGATAGGTGAATACCAGCAAGAGTGAAAGGGAAGGTCTACAGGACGGTAGTGAGACCAGCAATGTTATATGGGTTGGATACAGTGGCACTGACCAAAAACCAGGAGACAGAGCTGGAGGTGGCAAAGTTAAATGCTAAGATTTGCACTGGGTGTGACGAGGATGGACAGAATTAGAAACGAGTACATTAGAGAGTCAGCTCAAGTGGGACGGTTGACAGACAAAGTCAGAGAGGTGAGATTGTATTGATTTGGACATGTGCAGAGGACAGATACTGGGTGTATTGAGAAAAGAATGCTAAGGATAGAGCTGCCAAGCAAGAGGAAAAGAGGAAGGCCAAAGAGAATATTTATGGATGTGGTGAGAGAGGACATGCAGGTGATGGGTGTAACAGAAATAGATACAAAGGACAGGAACATGTGGAAAAAGATGATCCACTGTGGCAACCCCTAATGGTAGCAGCCAAAAGAAAAAGATACAGCAAAATGGCACTTTCTTTACCCCATGAAAACCTGTTTCTACGTAAAATAATCATATCTTTGACTGCTCACCTCAATGCTAATAGCGTAGCCAGAAAACCAAAACATATGACAAATGCATGGCAATGCAAGTTCTTCACCATCAACTGGCTTTTTTAGTATAAACAATCAAGCCCACAATAATTAGATGTGTACTTTCTACTCTTCAGTGAGCAAGGATATTACATTTCACAGTTTTTTAAAACGGCTGCACTTTCACCGATAATAGAATTTTATGTAAGACATATTTTGTGATATCTCCACCACAATAGCTGGATTGACTATGTAATTTTCTTTATGTTAGATAAAACAGATGCATCTTTACTAATATATGGGTCATACAGTAAGTGATAGCACTCTCTCCACAAGACTTTGTGTTCTGAAGTAAGAGGAGCCTGCAGCAAAGGAATTATTCACCACATCCAAGAAAGACTGAAATTGTATTAATTATTGTGTCTTTAATAAAGAAAACTGTCAAGCATTCCTTCTGATTAAATGCCCTATAAGTGCTGGGTAAAATCCTTAATGATTATTGACATTCTACTGATCAGAATGCTCTTGAGCCAGACAGGATTAACACAAGTGTCTACTGGAAGCAGTGCCACCCAAAGCTGTATAAAAAGATAGACATGTCCCACTACAAGATATGATGAAATATTGCATTCATTCTTGAATTCGTTGAATTAAATTCAACTTTATCATACACTGTATAACAAAAAAAATGTAACAGTAACAACTCACTTTTAACCAGCTGTAAACACACTGGTAGTCCTTATAAATATGCTATATATTCATTATCCTTTAAATGTAATGGAAATAAATGCATCTTTATTAACCTGACACTTGTCTGAAGTGAAAGCAATTCACTGAAATGACATATTTCACGTACTGTATATCGTGAATCATCAGGGTGGACAACAATGGCCACATCACCCAGCATTGTTTCGAGGCGTGTAGTGGCAACTCTGATTTCTCCTTCTGAGAGACAAGAAATTACAGTTAAAACTTCAGTGTTAAAATCTTTAAAAAATAAATAAATACAAAACTGCAGAAGGAATTTAGCAAACTTAGTTTGTGGTAGCCATGGTAAAGTTTTATAGAAAGCATACATACCTTCTCCATCCAAGGGGTAGGCAAAATGTGTCATCGTGCCAAAAGGTATTTTCTCTTCATAACCTGGGACATTTAACAGTGTTTTTCCCAACAAATATACATTATCCACCTGCAATAAGACATCAATTTTGACACTATCCGAGAGTGTTTGTATTTTCTGTATAATGCTTAAATGTTTTTCAGTACAAAGTGCTCAGATATCACTTTATCCAAAGACAAAGTACATAAAGTATTGATATGCCCAAAAACACTACAGTTCTTCTTTACTTCTAGAGATTTACTATAATGTCAGAGTCAGATGTATAACCAATTTCTCACAAAATGCAAAATGTAATGAGAACAGCATTCTCAGAATTTATTTCCACTAGTAATTAGCTTTCAGTTCACTTTTTCATTTTCTACTATTGTTGCAACAAATAAAACAACTCATAATACATATGGTTTTTGCAGTATTGCAACAAATACCAAATGCATGAGTGTTTTGTCCATGCATTATTTCCAATACAGTATAAGGTGTCTGAGGGCAGTGTGGTTACTGCTTTGTGACAAAGCAAAATTTCCTTAAACCTTAACAGGTTTGTTTGTAATATTTACAATAGTATTGCTTGCAACTGCAACAACTTCATAGAGCAGATGCCTCCTCCTTCCAATGATTTACAATTAGACTATCCCTAATATGTTAATATATCATTCCAGTCTGCCTTTATACAACCAAATATATTCAAGGACAAAGGAAAACCAGGCCAGTCATACTGCTGAATGTGCATTACACATGGCCGTTTCATGGCATATCCAAGATAACAACTGAGGCCCAACAGTCAGTGTGATTATCTGGAAAACAGCTGCTAAAAAAGCAATGAGAATGATGATTATAATGATGATGATGTCTTTGATAATGAATGTACATATAATGTTGCTGGTAGATTGGTGGGGTGTGGCACCAAGAATTAGAAATGGCCCTGAATCTACAATACGAAGTGACATCAGAAATACGCCATTGGTGAGATACTGTACATTAAAAACAAATTCTACCTGGGTGTTAATACGACATGCAAAAACAGCTGAAAGGAGTTTTAAGAAATCTGGAGATTATTTGTGGGACAGTGCAACTTAAATATTATCTTATATAAATAATATCTTATATATCAGAATGTCTGACACCCTATATCCCAAATCGTAACCTTAGATCCTCAAATGAGTGCCTCCTTACAATTCCAAAAGCTAAACTTAAAAGAAGTGGTGAGGCGGCCTTCTGCTGTTATGCACCTAAAATCTGGAATAGCCTGCCAATAGGAATTTGTCAGGCTAATACAGTAGAGCACTTTAAAACACTGCTGAAAACACATTACTTTAGCATGGCCTTCTCATAATTTCACTTTAACTTAATCCTGAAACTCTGTATGTTCAACTCATTATAATAACTATTCATGGTGGCTCTAAAATCCGTACTGACCCCTACTCTCTCTTCTGTTTCTTTTTCCGGTTTCTTTGTGTCAGTGGCCTGCGCCACCACCACCGACTCAAAGCATCATGATGCTCCAACATTGATGGACTAAAAGCCAGAAGTCCACGTGACCATCATCATCAAGTCCTTCCGTGAGAACCCTAAATACAAAGAGGACTGTTTCATTTATGTTAGGTAGAATGCCCAGAGGGGACTGGGCGGTCTCATGGTCTGGAATCCCTGCAGATTTAATTTTTTTTCTCCGGCCGACTGGAGTTTTTTTTGTTTTTTCTGTCCACCCTGGCCATCAGACCTTACTCTTATTCTATGTTAATTAATGTTGACTTATTTTATTTTCTTACTGTGTCTTTTATTTTCCTAATCATTATGTGAAGCACTTTGAGCTACATTTTTTTGTATGAAAATGTGCTATATAAATAAATGTTGTTGTTGTTAAACAGTTGAAATATAGCGGCAGCTATGAGTTCACAGCCACATCCAGTCATAAAAGGAAATAATCATGCACCTTATTGGTAAGCTGTTTTGTTTTTTTTTTTTGCTGATTTATCATACAAGTACGGTTCTCAAAATTGTGTAGGGCAAAATTCCACGTTTAAAATCCTCAGCCAAAATGTGAAAATGTATTTTTAGGTGAAAGTTTCAATGGTATTGTGTAATAGAGAGTCAGTATTCATCTTTCAAATTCTCTTAATATCACCTAATTAACCATTTCAGTTCAAAGGGCACCAATTTCCTGTCAGCGTCTGCTTTACCTTGTCTATTAATAAGAGTAATGGCAAAAGACTGAAAATAGTAGACAACAATTAGCACTTATGCTGCGTTCTTTATATCCAGCATTAGATGGCATGCACAAGGTTAGGTAGCAGCAAAGAACGGTTTTTACATGAAAAAAAAAATGAAAATCTTATCTAGTCTGTAAAGATGAATCATTCAGTCATTTGTAGTTTTGTCAAAGTACCAGCGCTATGCAGTCAGAAATAGACTCACCTCTATATCAGATATAGCTGATGTCAGGGCACACGACCAGTTGACTAATCGTTCTCCTCTGTAGATGAGCCCTGCCTCATACAGTCTGACAAATGCCTCTGTTACAGCAGTGGAGAATTTCTGAAAGCACAATGAAAACATGGGTATTTGACTAGAAAACATTCCCTGCCCAATAACAAGTCTATATTTAGATTAATTGTTCAGCTTACTTTGTCCATTGTAAAACAGACTCGCTTCCAATCTAGTGAAGCACCCAGTTTCTTCAGTTGATGGTAAATTTCATCCCCTTTTCTGCAAAAGCACACTTAACATATTAACAAAGGTTTCAGATATTGATGACAGTTATTCAAATTAAACACCTTTTAAAGTGCACAGTCTAATGGATATCAGACTTCCTAATTATCCTTGAAAGCCTACATGCTATTAGTACATGAACATTTAGATCACTTATTACAGAAGTTAAGATTTTGAACATGCAAGCAGAATGTGAAGTAAATGGCAGAAACAGCCTTTACCTATGAAAAATAATTTTAAAAAGGTAAATACGAGGTGTGGCAGAAAAGTAATGAGACTGGCAACACTGCAAGCGATCTGGCAACGCTGCGCTGTTGTCCTTGATAGAGCACGTGTATCAGTACCCTCCCATAGCTCAGTGCGAGTTTCAGCTCCTTCCGTTAACTACGTGATTTTTGTGACTGCTATTAGCGAAGTTGTGTTTTTGGTTGTGCGTCACGCAAAATGGAACAGCGGAATTTGGAGCAAAGTTGTGCCATTAAATTTTCTGTTAAGCTTGGAGAATCGGCAAGTGTGACGTTTGAAAAGTTAAAACAGGCCTATGGGGAACATTCTTTATCCCAAGCTCAAGTTTTTCAGGGAGGCCTTCAACTGCGAAAACCAATGAAAACATCGAACGTGTGAACATTCTTGTGAGATCAGAACGTCGTTTAACATTAAGAATGTTGAGTGAACAATCAAATTTGAACAGATTTACCGTTCATCAAATTTTGACTGAACATTTGCACATGCGAAAGATCTGTGCCAAAATGGTGCCGAAAAACCTCACAATTGAGCAGAAGGACAATCGAAAAAACGCATTCCTGTGGTTCCCCAGCCCCCTTATTCACCTGACCTCAGTCCGTGTGACTTTTTCCTTTTTCCTAAACTGAAAAATGTCCTCAAAGGACGTCATTTCGGGACTTTAGAAAACATCCAAAAGAGTGTAACTGACATGCTGAAGACCATACCGGTTGAAGACTTCCAGCGCTGCTACCAACAGTGGGAACAACGTCTCCACGGTGTGTAGCTGCCCAAGGGAACTACTTTGAAGGGGATAACATTGATGTTTGAAAAAAATAAAAACTTTGGTAAATAAAAAATCAGTCTCATTACTTTTCTGCCACACCTCGTAACATAGCTTATTTACATTGAACTGCCAAATTAAGCAGATTACCAACTAAACACAAAAATTTATATTTTGCATGGCATGTTCCAATTTGGAAAAAAATGTGGACTAAGCAAATATAACCTTCAGGATTGTTCCTCCAAAATTTGGTATTTTTGAAGTGTATTTTTGTTTCATAGAAAAAGGGTAAATACAGGGAGATTCACTCGATAGAGGCCCCAAATATTCTGTTGTAACTCCTGTTAGGATGAAGCAATCTGAACCAAAAAAATACGCTATATACCTTGATGTATGTGTAATCAATTGCATTACATGCAATGCTGGAAGTGGTTTCCATTTTCTGCCAGACAAATTTTGCCACGGCACTCCATATTCCTGAACGTATTGGCAAGCATCGGGGGGAATAGCAGCAATTTCACATTGGATGTTTTCCTTCAAATCTTCCACAGTGAGTGGCCTGTTCCGATAGACTTTTACTTTGAGCATACCCCAAAGGAAAAAGTCTGGTGGCCAAAGCCTCTTTGAAGTTGCCCTGTTGTCGAAGGAGGATTCAATTTCTGCCATGCTCCTTGCCGATGTTTGAATTAACCTTCCTATAACTCACGATCAACCAGCTGATTCTGACATGGCTTAAACAAATTGGTGACACAATAGGTTTGCACCATGAAGACACTCTGCTCAATACTGTACACAATAATCCTTTTGAGAATTCGAGTGACTAAGTGAAGGAGTACGGGAGGTATGCGTCTAGAAGTTGCAAATGGAGGTTAAACGTCGCAATGTCCAGCGCCTACCTCATCGCTCCGACACAGGAGCATCCCGGCTTGTTCAAAACTCCATATACTGTGGAGCACATTGCACGTCATTTCTCACAGATTGCTTCGTCCTAGCAAGAGTTAGGCCTCTTTTGAGTGAATCTCTCTGTATTAACCAACACAGCCTACTTCATGTCAAAATAAAAATAATGCTGAACTACAAAGGCCTGCATACATTTTCAACAGCTAAACAACGGACAGAATTTAGTATTAGATGAGCTTTAGCAATTATTGAACAAAAACATCTCTACCTTGTGCCAGCCACCTTCTACTAGTCCTGTAGTATGTAATTGGAACAACAAGCATCTCATTCTGAGTGCAAATTCAGCATCTGCTCAATGTATTTGTGGTGTCTGCATATTCTCCTCATATCTACTTGTGTTTTCCTGGGGGTAATACATTTTCCTCCAATATCCCCAAGACATGTGTTAGTCTGATCAATAGTGAGTCACTTTGAAAAAAGTGTCTGCTAAGCAAATAAATGTAAATGTAGTACAGTATTCTAAAACTGCTTCAATGTATATGTATACCCTGGCCAGGATTGTTGCCACCTGCTACCAGGAAAGGTTCCCCAAACCCTTGAATTATATTAACGGGGTTTATTAAAATATGTCTGTACATATACGCTACACATATTCAAAGGTCGTATGCAATCTTTGGTTATTCTGTCTCTATCAAAAATAAGAACTTTACTTTACACTAGCAAAATACCCACACTTCGCAGCGGAGAAGTAGTGTGTTAAAGAAGTTATAAAAAAGAAAGGGAAAAATTTTAAAAATAACGTAACATGATTGTCAATGTAATTGTTTTGTCACTACTATGAGTGTTGCTGTCATCAAGAATTTGATTATCATTACTTCTTTCAATCAGGTTCGTATTTGGAGGATGTGTTGTGTTCAAGTTACACTCCGTGTTTGTCAACCGTTGTAAAGATAACAGGTTTCATTCATCGAAGTGTTCACTACCCAAATCAGTACTTGTGAATCTAAGATGTTTAACAGGCATTCCCGGTATTAAGTTGTGGATTTGCCTGCGAATATTTAGCGGCAGCGTGTCTATGAACTTGTGAATCTGCCTGCGAGTATTTAGTGACAGCGTCTCTATGAACTTGTGGATTTGCCTGCGAGTATTTAGCGGCAGTGTGTCTATGAACTTATGGATTTGCCTGCGAGTATTTAGCGACAGTGTCTCTATGAACTTGTGGATTTGCCTGCGAGTATTTAGCGACAGCGTCTCTATGTACTTGCAGATTTGCCTGCGAGTATTTAGCGACAGCGTGTCTATTAACTTGTGGATTTTTCTGCGATTATTTGGCGGCAGCGTCACGAAGTTGTTTCCGTCTAGCTACATCAGAAAATGTACCACGACGTCTGACACGCCTCCTTTCTACTGTTTTCTCACAACTTGGATTGCTGCTGTCATAAAAGGTTTGAGTTTCGGTAAGTGACAGTTCTTTGATCGATGGTGATCACCTCGATAGACATGTTAATGGGGGTACGGTTGGAACGGTAAAGGAAATTGGTACTTGAACAGTAAACTAAGTCTAAAATACCTACACAATAACTATAATCTTAATAAACGAACAATAAAACAGCGGAGAAGCTGTGGAATAAATAAAAAGGCTGTAGTTATCAGCAGGGAGACATGAATACCGTGGCGAAGCAAGGAAGGGAATGAAGAGACCGGAGCGACGGACGGCCTTATATGGGCAGGCAGCCAATTACGTGGGAGGCGTGAGGATGGGGGACGCAATATAGGCAGGCAGCCAACTACGTGGGAGGTGTGGGGATGGGGGACATAATGCCGCCTCACACGGCAACCGAGCTGCAGGCTATGGATGTATATATGTACATAAGTAGGATTCAGTTATGACCGTTATGCGTAGAATTTCGAAATGAAACCTGCTTAACTTATGTAAGTAACCTGTAAGGAATGAGCCTGCCAAACTTCAACCTTCTACCTACATGGGATGTTGGAGAATTAGTGATGAGTGAGTCAGGGAGGGCTTTGCCTTTTATTAGTATAGATATACAACTCCAGAAAAATCACTGAAAAATCAAGTGCATTTTATATTTGTTTTTAATTATTAAACAGAAATGCTAATAAATTACTTGTGCCAAAAATATTTAAACATTTCATCCATTCACCATTGTCCCAACTTGTTTACATTCTTTATTATTGAAACACAGATTACTGGAATTGATCTTTGCAACATTGGATGCAAGGAAGGAACCAATCCTAGATGGAATGATAATCCATCACAAGAGATACGTACCTATTCATTATATACTAGAGGATATTCACAAAGACACAGGATGACAATGCAAACAATGGCTCAGTCAGGAACTGAACCCAGATCAATGGAGTACTGAGACATCACACCTAACAATGTTTAAACTTTTTATTTATATTTTTTCAAGTTAACTCAGTAAACATTCAGCCACCAACAATGGACAAGTCCCGCCCTCCTCTCAAATATTTGCAACCATACCCATGGTCCACACACTTCTCATCCGTGTGAATGCTCCAAGTGGTGTTGGAAATAAAAGACAAAGAGTAGAAGACAAAGTACAACATCATAAAGAGGTTCAAAAACGTTGGCACGATACACATGCAGAGCAGGTTAGCGATTATGAAAGTACTAAAGAAATTATGAAAGTACTACGTCTCAAAAAGCTAATAGTAAAGAACACATTAGCGCTAACAAATGGAAATTATTACTCTGTGAAATAATGGAACAGCAAAAAGAGATTGAATATATGGACATAGGTGATATGATAGAAGTATATAGATATTGTTTGGATCATCTAATTTGTGTTGCTATCAAGGAAAAGTAGTGTTTCTTCCCAATGAAGAGGCGTATCCACAAGAATTAAAAGATTTGCCGTTTGGTAAAAATGAAATCCACATACGCGAGTGTCAGAGACACAAAGTGGGGGTTGGCAAGTGAAGCGAGCAGGGGATCGAGCCTAACCACTGTCAACCGCAGGGCCATTTATCACCGCATGTTTATTCATAAGTTATTAAAGAGCTACATTTACTTGGCACAGAAAAGTCAATTTACTGTGCCTTACCTCAAATGCTGTATTTGTTTTTTTTGTTTTTTTTTTTTTATGTAGAGTATCGCCATTGTGACACTTTGGAAATAAGGATGAAAGAAAAAATGAATGCACATGTAAATATATACAGTACACACTCACATACATGCAGAACATACATAACTAGAGTAAATACAAACTCTTTTATTCATGAAATAATGTCATCTTATATTTAGTCAAACTAATGTTCAGTTTTTTACATTTTCTTCTTTATTGCTAGTTAATTACTCACATTTGAAAACTATGGCTTAACAACTAACTGCATGGGCACAAAATACATTTAAGTGTTTCATTCTTTAATGTGAGCACGTAAATGAATAAGAGTCATTGTTTAAATATTAATATATCAGCTTTATAAATGATTAAAAAACTTATTGATCATACCTTATATAATCATGAAATCATATTTATTTTAAGATTATAGAGAATGTTTGCAGTACAGACATCAGAGCAGAAGACGAAATAAAGAAAAAGTGATAAGACTAATTTCTGGTAGAAGCACAACACCAGAAAATCAAAAGAAGAATTTCCAAAGGAAATCCAAAACCAAACAGGATAAGACAAAGGATGAAAATGGAGAAGAAAAAATTGAAAAACCAAAGAATTTGGCACTAGATTATCTGAGAGACTGGGTGCTCCCAGTTTAAAGCAAAACTCCCATGACATTACACTCTGCATCACTAACTGTCACATGGCAAAAAAGGTAGTCAAAATAATATGGTGGTGTTCAGAAACAAAGATGGCACAAAACAGCAACTAAAACAAAATTATAGAAAATGTAAATAAAGCTAATGATCAATCTCAGAAAATTCATAAGAAAAGAAAAGAGCAATTACAATGTTCAGGAAAATATTTTACACACAGACATTACAGTATATACATAATATGTGTATTATAACACACCAGTAATGGCGCACTGCATGTACACACTTGACTTGAGCATTCATAGTTTTCATCCTCTTTCTCTGTACGTTTAACATTTGTTTGCTCAGAGGTTGATGCGCTTGCTGCTTCCTGAGCAGCTCTTCCTGTCTCCACCCTAGCGGCCCGCTTCTTCACTTCTTTCATCAGCATCTTTTCACGTTAAAAGTGATTAAGTCGTTGTTTGTGTTACAATTACTTAGTATGTTTTTTAAGTGCGCAATCTGACTCAAGAATGATTTAAGATATGAAGAGGTAGGGGAAGTGACGGCGAAAGTGGTAGGGATTAGAATGGTGCCAATACACATATGCCCTGCTGCCTGCTGCCGAGAGTTGATTCTAGAATAAAATCAAATAAAAATAAAAAGTGGAATAACCTTGAGGTTAATCATAACCCTGAAAGCACATAGCAGATGTCACGTAGTATACATATTTTCAGGTCAATAGGTCAAACAGTTTGCGAGCTACAGGTGATTTAAAATCCTGGACAGAAAAATGAACAGCCACGGTAGCGTATTATATAAGAAGATATATAGTGTATATGCACACATTATGATGAATGCTGCACATCCTATCTATGACACACCACCATTAAGTACTGTTAGTCAAAATATTATTTAACAGAATTTTAAAACTATTGGGGCTCCTTTAATACCAATGACAAAATTCATTTATAATGCCTCAGTTTAACTGCTCTCTTATCATTAGCAAAGTTGGAAATGTTTTGTCTTTTTGTCCCAGATTCTTGTATGCATTTGAGAAGGGCTGTTATTTGTTATAATATTTCTTATAGCAAATATAAAAGAGTAAGTCAGTAGTATCTATATTGAAGGTATAGCATGACATCCACTGATAGTATGGAAAAAATTTGCCCAAGTGAAGTGTCTATGAATGGATTAAAAAGTTCAAGAATGGCTGTGTTGACAGCTAAGGTTATCTACCCACATCCAACTCTGCTGATAGTATTTAACATCCTACTGTCAAATGTCTGGCGAACAGCTGCATGTTAATAGCCTAGGAGACTGTAGTTGACACATAATAAATACAAGTTAAACTACTACAAAATCATTCTTGCAAATGATTTCAGCTTCAACTACCAAGACCAAGTTTAAAAATGAGTGAATCTAACACAAAACTGCTTCCTGTCTTATACACATACATGTTTTACCCTGCGTCAAAGGAATAACTTCTCACACAATGTTCATTAACATGGTGTGCCTTTATCAGTTCCACGCAGTATTGCATAAGAACCTGTTACTTGGAGGCGTCTCTTCCTTAAAGGGCATAAAAAGGCAGAGAATGAATATGTTGATTCAGTGGGAGTGTTACAAGAAAAAGAATGGGATTCAGATGATACTCTCATTCAAATTTCAATAAAACACATATTAATATGGGGAAAATGTGTTGATTGCCATTTTTGGTTTTTGGAAACTACAGTTCACTGTAAACCTAAATGTGGTTTGCCATTAAACCTCCTCCACACCTCTAGAAGACTTTCCTTTGCAGTGACAGGGAGATTCTGTGGTAGAGAACTGGGTTATCAGTAAATGTGTAAAAGCTAAAACACAGATAATTGTCTTCTATCTCCCGATGACCCAAGGTAAATAAAAGATATAATCATACTGCTCTTTCCATCTCCAAACTTCAGTCAAGAATTCCTCCCGGCTCATGTCTTTGCGTTGCAGTCCTTTTTCTCTTAACAATCTCTTCTCCACAACTGCCTACATAGGAATACAGGGCCAGGGACAAGGAAAGTACAAAGGAAGTTAAAGAAAACGAAAAAAAGCAGCCATATATTTGACATCTTACAAATACCAAAGGACACACTAACATGAAAAATGCATCAACAATTACAAGTATGCAGTGTAATTTCATGAGAGCAATCAAAACTTAAATGGTGAAATTTTGACACAGAAGGGGAAAAGGCCATAATACATTTTAGCCAATAATACAGACAGTGCAGTTTAGGAGGCACATTTGGAGATTCCCGCTTACACATCAAGATGGCTACAGTGACTCCAAGATGGAAGATACTGGGGCCCTGCTGTTGCTGGTAAAGACAGCACAAGAACAGTTTACCTGCAGTGGACAAACAGGAATCACAAGATACTGTACCATTGTGACCTTGTGGTTTGTTCATGAGGACTTTGTTTATCAACTACCTATATTTATTAAATTAGTGTGGCCAGTGTTAGAAGTTTAATATTCTATTCATTTTCTCTATAAATGTTGTAAACAATTGGGCTGCACTTCTGTTTTCTAGAACTGGTTCAATTACAGAAAAAAATCAGACAGGTGGCATTTTGACAGTATGGGATCAGCTTCAGAAAGCTGAAGGTCGGCATGCAAAGTAGCATGTCTGAATGCAAAGTAGCATGTCTGACGTTAGCAAAAACCTTTAAAGCTCAGCAACCTAATATATAATTAGTTCACTACCCGGCTGGGATTTCTATCCTGTAGATTGTTCAGGAAGTTTGATAGTACTGATGGAAAGGCCTGTAAATTCTTTTAATTTCCAGGAAAACACGACCGGAATCAGACGAGTAAAGTATATTGCGTTTGCAGTCTACCTTTAAAAGACTCCAATATTACTCTTTCAAGCTCAAGAATAAAATGTGATTAAAAAGATTTTTCCGAGTATTCTTTGTGCAACTCTGAATTGGAAACACAACATGTTTTTAAAGAAATACAAATTACACAATTAATTAGGCAATTAATCCAATATTAAAATTAAAAAAGGCCGACATATTGTGTTTAATTCAAAAACAGATCACCCTCAGAGCTTGATAACCAAGTTTAAACATCAAACAAAAGTAGCTGACAAGCTAAATACCAAAAAGAAATTGTCAACTACAAATAAAATCAGATAAACTCAAATATATAAATGAACACAAAAGAGAAATATGCCATTTCAAAGCAGTCGGTAAGTTTATGATAAAGGAAGAATCCACCAGGCAGCTCATATCAGGAGTCAAAGGTAAAATGCTTGAAAATTTTTGAACTTTCATAAGGCCAACTCAGAAGAAATCTTCACCAGTGACAGAGTGAGGTAAGGAGTTTTGGGTCGTGGTCTGCCACTGGTGGGTTGAGAGTTGCTGTTGTTTGTATTAGTAGTGGTTCATGAAATGGGTCAAAGTGTTGATAATCATGCTGAATTCACCAAAGGGAAGCTCTGACAATCATGCTAGATTAAATTCTACCCCTTGTGTTGTTCTGATGATCGAGCTATATTCAAATCTATAACATCACCACATCCCAAAGCTGTATCCAATACCCCCACTGTGACAAATGCATCCTTCGAATTGCCATCATGAGAGCACCCTTGGTGGGTCACAAGGACATTTGTAGGGAAAAAATTGGGTCGCAGTACCAAAAAAGGTTAAGAAATACTGGTCTAGACAACAGAGACTCTCTCAGGAAGAAATAAATAAAAATCCAGATTGCTAGCACAAAAAAATGTTTATAAATGCTTGGTATGTAAGAGAGATTGAGTTTTATGAGAAGACAGCAGGTTAGCTATCCTCAGAATTTTATAGAGACACTGTATTTGTTCAGGAAGGCACACACTGGGTTTTTTATTGTTTTGTATCGTTGTGTATTGCATCCCTATTAACACCCCTCATTTTCTGCGTTATAATTGATAATAATTATTTTACTCTGATTCCATGTGGAGTTTAGAAGATTAAGTTACACAGCACAATATCACAGTGGTTATTACAATTTACCTGAAACAACTGAGCATCTTCTTACCTGTGTTGCAATTCCAGCATGGTCACATCCTGGCACCCAAAGCACTTTGTGGCCTTGCATTCTCCTCCTAAAAATACACAGGTTTCCATGTTTTGGTTGATTCTTTCCACACATCAGAGACATTGGAGAGACAGCTACACAATGTTAAAGCATTATCATTATTGTGTCAATATCAGTGGCATTTTTTTGCATGAAAGTTCTGGTAGGGCCATACCACAATTGTCCTTTATGTCTAGTCTTCTCTATAATTGACATTAACTTCCCAAATAATAATATCTGTCCTTATTTTGCTAATGACTTGTGCAAGCTCACACATACCACGCATAATAAAAATAAAAAAAAAATCAATAGGTGCTTGATCTGTCTGCAATTGCATCAGATCACTGTGATATCCTCCAAAATTGCCATTACTTGTCAAAATATAAAAACATCCATTTAAACATTAAGAAAATTGACAGCCTTTTCACCCACCGTCTGCCAGTAAACTGCGTAAGTGGAAATATCAACACCTTAACCCTAGGCCGCATTATTTTGGACCCACTAGCAGGACCGAACAATAATGCCGTATTTTTTAAATTTAAAAAAAAAATGCATAAAAGCATTCTTTTTCTTACTGCTACGATTAAATTACAGTGTTTATAGCTATTAAAATGCCATACTGCGTACCCCAATACCAAATTAGAATATTTTTGGTCTCTCTTCAAAGATGGCTGAACTGCTGTATTACAGCAACATCTGCACCTAACCTCCTCCCATGGCTTTCTAGAATGTCCTAATTCAATTGCATACAATTTGATAGACCGACTATTAGCTACTAAAGTGGGTTTGGGGGTTTGGGGTTGGGGTTCAACATTCAAAAGATGCCACACTTCATTTTCTAGGTTTTCCACTTTTATATATTTCAATGTTTTGTAAAGATGTTTTTAAATCTTTTAACTATTGGTGTAATGTGGATACAAAGTACAGTCTATTTACAAACTATATACTGTATATTCTGAGGAGTAAGATCTACCCTTCAAAACGATAAATATGCCATGAGTCTTCAACAATGGATATGTATGCTATGGATACTTTGAAAACTGTAAAAGTGGAGAAAAAGAATCCTGTTTTTTGTACTGCTTCAAAACAGTAAAACTAGAAATATTACTTGGAGATATTTCTATTTCTAACTATTTTTTCAGGGTGTTCCTGACACTTTTATAATGTTCAGAAGCTTATTCTAATACCTATGTAAAGAAAAATAACATTCAAAATTGTACTGAATTTTGCAATTAATTCTGCGTCAACATATGTGTACAACATAACTAATTCTCTGTAGAAATTCAGTATCCCTTTAGATTAGGTGTCCCTAATTACGCTGTACTTACCATGTAAATTACATGTATAATACCAGAGTAACTAGGTACTTGGGTTATTACCTTGGAGTTACTGGGTACAGTGTAACGCTATAATTAAGTACTCAATTGTAATTATTATTCCACAACATTTAAAAGTATGTATGTATATAAATCATGGAATAACGATTATAACTGAGTGATTAACCACAGCATTACATTGTATTTACACAATAAATGTAATGTAATAAAACCTAGTTACTCTGTAATTATATGGGTAATTACATGGGAAGTACAGAGTATTTAGGGAAACCTAATCTAAAGTGATATCAATAATTCTGAAAGTGAAATATCTGACCTTTATTTTGAGGAGTATAACATGAAAATTGAATGAAGGATGATGAAGCATTAGCCAGCTAAATCAAAGAAAATGGATATAAATTAGGCTGTTTAAAGGGTTTTAGAACTGGACAGCCTTATCATCTACAATTTCCAGTGTTGGCACTTCTGCCTCAGGTTTCATAAACAAATCAAATAGGCATTATATTAAAGTAAAATTATATTCATTTAACTTCTATTGTCCAATTTAGGTGTTTAACTCCAGGCGATTTTTTAATTCTAAAAAGCTCACCAAAAGCAAACAATAGGAGGAAGCCGGTATTGATACAGACTGTTTAACCCTAAAATAATCTATTGTGACAGTTTTAGAAAAATAAACAAATCACACAATGCTATATTTAAAAACTTAAGACAGATTAGTTGACTGCCAATAAATTATGTCTCTTGACGAATACCTTTGCCTGTACTTATGTTGTGATAAGTTATGAGAAATGATGTTGCTGTTTTCTAACACTCATACAGTGTGTGTATATATATATATATACTGTATATATATTATATATTTAGTATTAAAAAATTTGGAACCTTTCAAATGTCTTCATTTTTTTATTTCATATTAATCAGACATCAATACTATCAAGAGCTGTCTTTTTTCCATGCAAACAATATAATAAAATTTCTTCTGGCAAAAGTAAGAGTGAGCTGGATGCAAAATGAATCAATGAACTTACCAGCGAGCTAATGAGTCCTCGATTGCCACAGTGAGAGCATGGCCTAAGTGTAGAGACCCAGTCACATTTGGTGGAGGAATACACAAAGAGAATGTTTTATTCACAGCATGTGGAATACGTTTCTGAAAGGAGAAAGACAATCAGAAATCACGAAAAAGTCTTCAGGTGTTCTTTAGAGATTAAATAGTATCACTAAAATAACATATTAATTTTAAACTGATATATATTTTATGTCTCATTATATTTTGATTGAGAACTATAGGCAGACTGAGATGCATGTTTAGAGCATGGTCTTGCTCCTGGACACAGCTGCACTTCAGATTATTAGCAGATAGTTTAGCATTCTCTTATGGAATCCTTCAGTTGTTATAAATTCCCCAGCTCCTGATGCAGAAACACACTGTTAAGCTACAGTACTACGTCTACCATACCAGACTGTTAAAGAAAAGAATTCTCTCTATAGAATACAGTGTTAACTTTCAAAACTAACATCTTGCCTGAAGAAGGGGCCTGAGTTGCCTCAGAAGCTTGCATATTGTAATCTTTTCAGTTAGCCAATAAAAGGTGTCATTTTGCTTGACTTTTCACTACAAAACCAACATCACATTTTCTAGATTTTTTGTGCAACCTGTAGTTTGACAAAACTGAATCAAGCATACATGTTCTTGTAATTGAGCAGTGCTTTATATCTTACTATATACCTTAACATTCTACTAATATATATGTGATCCAGGCTGAAGACTTACTACTTTAGTCTAGCATATCCTGACTAGAGCTGTTGATAAGCCATGTATACACTACTGCATTTCTGATTGTTAATCATTTGTACAGAAATAAAAGATTCACAATATTTTTAAACCATTACTAACCTTCCCCTATTCTGTTTCTCTTCTCAGTATCTGTATACGGCACTTGGTGCCACTGCTCTACTGCCAAGCTGCACTCCTACATATGAAAAAGTGATCTCAGATAAAGGAGCGTTGAAATCATCATATGGAAAGATTCTCACATCAGACTGGGCGGCCATCGTAGACTCCACTATTGAAAACCTAGGAGCATGTGGGCAGCAAGTTGGCAGAGGTCTCCAGGACTGTGACTTTATTTTTTACTTTCTCTTTACAATTTTAATCTCCACCAGTGTCAACTGGCCATGGTTCATCAATTAACTAATGGACAGATATAGTTGGTTTCTATATATATTTAATTAGTTTCTGCCTTGTTCTTTGGGTGTTTAAATAAATCTGCATTTATATGTGTACCAGTTATATTTAGTAATTAGTATAATCTATACTTGTGTTTTAACTGAGAATTGTTCACAGCACTCTGACACTCTGACTCTTGTTGTTGATACTAAAGTTATGTAAATTGACCTTAGCAGAAACAACACAAGCCTAGTCCTGTGGGGTCTGACGTGATTCTTAAACAACAATATATATCTGGGGACACCTCATTTAAAGGTTTACACTGAAAAGTAGTGAAATCCACTGCTGAAATCCCACAGGGCCAAAAATCCAATGGCAATTCATCCAGTCCATGCACTTTAAATGGTCGTGGTTTCAGGAACCTTACACTGAGAGAACATAAAAAGCTAAATTTGTTGTTTTCAATTCAGGAGCTCAGTAGCCTAAGGCAATTGAAGCTTGATAATAAATTTATACATTGTAAAGAGTGCTGCGACAGAAGAGACAGAAACATACATAAACATAAACCAGTGCAACTACATGGTTACACGTGTTTGAGAAGTGCTTCTGCTTGCTGCAATATCTTTCTGTCATTTTGACTGTTGCATCACTATATGGCAAAATAACAGCAAACAGAGCTTAGATAAGCATTGTCGTCTATAGATATTGTGGAGGATGGCCGGCCGTTTATCCCGGCCAATACCCCTAAGCCGCCAGGTGGAGCCCTCCTTGCAGTATGGAGGTCCCCAGAAGACCAGCAGGGCGTCATGGACAATGTAGTTTTTATGCGCAGCCCTGCTGGATGCCGTGGGGGCCACTAGGGGATGCTGCAGGGAGGACCAAGGACTCATTTGTGCCCTATGACCCGGAAGTTCGTCATAGGAAGAGCGACGGGCTTCCGAGATGAAGAACAGAACTTATACCTGACCCGGAAGTGATTGAGAGTCATATGGACTGGGGATAGAGAACATTTTCGGGTCAGGAGATATAAAAGGACTGTGGGAGCTCCCAGACGGCGAGCTGAGCTGGGTGGAAGGGTGGCAACGCGTCTGGGAGTCGGAAGATTGGATTATTGTTTATTATTGTAGTATTTGCTTTGTGTATGAGTATAGTGGAGGAGAGGGTGCTTTGTGCACTGTGGCAACTTAATAAAGTCAAGTATTGGACTTTTACCTGGTGTCTGGAGTCGTGGACAGGGGTTCAAGGGAGCGAGAGCGCCCCCTATCTACTACAATATGTATGTTAAAACGCTAAGGCAATAGTCAGGAATGGCATGTTTACATTTCCATTTAGACAGTAATGCTAACTTTATTAATTTGTTTAGACATGAAGTCAGAAGGTGGATGCTGTGCAGCCTCGTCTATGGTTCTTCTTGTGTGTTTTCAGTACCAAATTTAAATCTCCAGTGGCTCTTTGTTACCCACTCTTTTAATGGAAGTCCTGTTAATCTAATTTTGACAGGGTGTGGCACACTGTTCACTTCAAATGCATATTTTGCCATTCATATTTTTACTAACTTTGTTGCAAATTCTTTCAAGGTTACATCAACCCCAAAACTATCATCGGAACTGAACAAAAGTATCCAAAAACATTTATAAATCGATTTGCACTTGTCCATTGATGTCTTCAAATGCCAATGTATAATATGATGTTAAAGGAAGGTTTTTCCTAGTTTTATATATTGTCACACACGTACGCATGGGAGACAGCTAAAGGGCTTGAGTGAAGGCAGTTCTGAGGCATGCCGGGATGTGGCAGAGTGCACTGACTCTTTTTCTCCCTTTCCTGTAGACCATCCCCGGGAGATTCCACCTGGCTCTCTTGACATCACTTCCGGGACCAAGCCAATGGAAGTAGACCTTACCAGCTCCGGCCCCTCTGATGTCACGTCCGGGTGTGATCCAATGATTGAAGACCACGTGCCTGATCCTTATGACCTCACTTCCTTTCTTCCCCTTTAAAAGCTTGCCCCTTTTCCCTTTTCCCTCAGTTCTGTATTGGACTCAGTTTTGAGCACAACAGTGCTACCATTTAAAAAAGACGATTTGCAGCCAGGATACCACATTATAGGGGTGGCTGCCCCAAACCTTGATATGTCTCATTGTGTGATTTGTGACACTGGCATAGCCGGCAGGATGGAGAAGTCCCAGAGGAGAAGGGGACAGGACCTGCATTATACCCAGGTGGGATCGTACCGGGGCCGAGTTTTCAGTCGGGGAGGGTGTCCCGTGTTTCGGTGAGACCCGGTACGGGCTCCGCTCCCAGCACGCTTAACCAGGCAACCTAGAGAGGCCAGGGAGTGTGGGGGAGGGGCTCACAGAGGTGGGCTGCTTCAGAGGGGGGAGATAAAAGGGGCAGACTTTTAAAGGGAAAGACAGGAAGTGAGGTCATAAGGATCGGACACGTGGTCTTCAATCATTGGATCACACCCGGACGTGACATCAGAGGGGCCGGAGCTGGTAAGGTCTACTTCCATTGGCTTGGTCCCGGAAGTGACATCAAGAGAGCCAGGTGGAATCTCTCGGGGATGGTCTACAGGAAAGGGAGAAAAAGAGTCAGTAAACTCTGCCACATCCCGGCATGCCTCAGAACTGCCTTCACTCAAGCACTTTAGCTGTCTCCCATGCGCACGTGTGTGACAATATATATATATAATTTTTAACATATACAATGTGCTCTCTACACGCAACACACATTTATGTTTAACAGTGGTGTTTTTAAGGAGACAATTTGGCTGTAGACAGTTTGTGGTAATCAGAAGCTTGCTATCTGTCATACCAGATTAAGAACATCAATACTGCTCTTTGCAGTTCAAAAATCACCATCTCTACTTTAAGTGCGGCCAAATGAGATGTTAGGTTGGTTTAGAAATGTGACAATCAATGAGCCGTGCAATTGTTACCACCCAGTTTTAAGCAATATTCACTCATGGTTGTCGCCATACGTATGCAGTGCCCTCCATAATGTTTGGGGAAAAAAAGATGCATTTTTCCTTGATCTACACCTCTACTCCATAGTCTAAAATCAAAAAAATTAAATGTGACTAAAGTGCAAATTGCAGATTTTAATGTGCATACATTTTGGTCACACCATGTAGAAATTATAACACTTTTTGCATATAGTTTCCCCCATTTCAGGGCACTATAATGTTTTGGACAATTGGCATCACAAGTGCTTGTGATTACGCAGGTGTGCTTCATTGCTTCATTTCTGCAGACATAAGATACCTAGGCTTGCTTCTACGTACAGACTACCTTTGGAGTCTGTACTTGCCATTGTTCAACATTAGGACAAGAACTATGCCAGTGAAAGTCAAATAAGCTATTATGAGGCTGAAAAACAAGAATGAAACCATTAGAGACATCAGTAAAACCTTAGAATTCCCCAACTCAATTGTCTGGAACAACATTAACAAGAAACAACACACTGGTGAGCTTAGTAACTGCAAAGGGACTGGTAATTCAAGGAAGACCACCACTGCTGAGGACAGAAGAATCCTCACTATGGTAAAGAAAAAGCTACAAAAGCCTGTCGAACAGATCAGAAAACAGTCTTCAGGAGGCAGATGTTTATGTATCTAAGATTACTATCTGCAAAAGACTTCATGAACACAAATAACAAGGCTACTCTCAAAGATGCAATCCACTAGTTACCACAAAAACCGGATGGCCTGATTAGAGTTTGTGAAAAGTACTTAAAAAAAATTTCTGGAAATAGCTCTTGTGGACAGACAAGACAATGATTAACCTGTACCAGAGTGATGGCAAGAGCAAAGTGTGAGATGAGAATGAACTGACCAAGAGCCAAAGCATACCACCTCACTTGTTAAACATGGTGGTGGGGGTGTTAAGGCTTGGACATGTATGTCTGCCACGGGTACTGGCACACTAATCTTCACTGATGATGTAACTCTAATGGCAGACGCACAATGAATTCTAAGGTGTACAGAAACATCCTGTATGCTCAGGTTCCAGTAAATGCCTCCAAACTCATTAGATGCTGCTTCATCCTTCATCACTACTGCTCCAAATTTTCTTTATTTGATCAAAGTTGCACTGAATGTTGTTTATTGCAATGCAGTATCCCTTTCCAGATTAATGGAAGCCAACAGCTTTCCTCCTGCCAAAGATTTATAAGAATTTTTTTGATAATGGCATGAAGTGCACTTGCAATCTCATGTGTTTACAACTTTAGTTTGATGGGAGGAGAGAAATGACATTTATATGGGTCAGAACTGACTAAAACCCAGCTTTAATGTTAACTAATGTACTGTATTTAAACAGCTTTTTCAAATTATCTTTCCAATTATTTGGAACATAACTTTTAATACCATGAATGTTTTGTGTTTAACTGCCTTGCACACTGCATATGAAGGCAATCTACAAATTCTACACTGTTAATAATATTACATTTCACAAAAATTGAACACAGAATAAAAATGCAATACTTTAGTGTTGGTTCAAATGCAGTAGCCATGAGACTATGTAAACTTTTGAAGTGTAGGCATAAACTTGAAAAGAGTACTTTTCAGAGTTAAGTAGCCAAATAGAGCAATCTATGAAGATTTCAAAACCAGACTGCCAGGAGACAGATTTCTTTTCCCAGAATGCAACTCTTAAACAAACTCCTTCAGCAAAAAAAAAAAAAAAAAAAAAAAATACAGAGTGTAATGGACACACTAGATTACAACTACAACAGTGAGCCTTTATCTATTCGCCTACTTATTTTAAAGTGATGTGACTAGCTATGTACTCCTAACTAGATCAAATTAAGGGGTTACAGAACATCAGTCAGTTTTAACACTGCTGCCATCTACCAGCCTCAAACTTTGTTACACCCTTGAATAATATTCACATTTTCGAACGTATAAGGGTGTATGTCTCTTAAAGCACTGATGGTCAACACCATTCTGGCTTTCTCTGTAACCAAAATCCAGGCAGGAAGTACCCTGTCTGGGCTTCAGATGCAACAGCTGTGAAGCAACATCACAAACAACTGCATTATCATGTTAATTTTCTAATTTAATTGCATTCTAATTTTATAGTTTCTGTAATTCTTAACTTTCTGTACTTCATATATTGCATTCTCACCAAATTTGGGAATTTTGCTGACAGAACCTTTAAAACTCTATTTTTTAATGATTAATTTCCTAGCAGATAGAAAATATTTTTTTTGCTAAAGATGATCTATATTAATCATAAGTCACTGTTCAGGTTGTGTACATTGTAAATTACGCATTATTTAAATGTCACTTTAGGCTGAAAATCTATTTTACACAAGTACTTTTTTCAAAATAAAAATAGAAAAAATTACAAAATTATGCATCAGGTTACAGAAAATACAACTGTGCTTATTGCTCAATTTGATTAAACCTCTGCTCAAATCCGGAGTAGAAATATAGGACAACAAGTAAATCTAATTAAGCAAAGAGGTCATTGTAAAGCAGGAATTAGCTTCTAATTAAAATATTGCTTTGCCAAGAAAATCTACAGCCACTATGTCCCTTGATAATTGAGATTAAGTGCCTTTGACCAAAGAAATGAACACATTTGTTAAACTTAAAAAAGGTAATTAAACCTGCAATTAATAAGACACAAACCATTCTCTGATTAAGAGGTGGATTAAACTGAATAAAATTAGTTCACGGGAGCGCTCCAGGACCAGAACCATCAAATTATGCACTGACACAATAAACCATTTTCAACAGCTTTTTAAGTTCAACAGGGTAACCACTTGGTCAATGACACCATAAACTGCATGTACATAAAAAAAATAACTTTCTCTCCCTGTTTCCTGGCTTGCAAAGTTACCCTAAAATCTAAAATTAGCATTAGAAGATGTTCCTGTTTTGTGAATGTTTTCCTAATTGCTAATGGTTTCTGAGTCTAAATACTATTTTTTTGGTTAAACAAAGATGAATTAATCTTGTGTTTTATTTGGCTTAATGGCTGCTTACTGTCAAGAACAAAAGAACACTTTCACTTAGTTTGCTAAATTTCTGTAACCTAGTTTTGCAAAACTTGTTTCAAAGCACATAACTGATGTTGAGTTGATTTTGTTGCCCTCATTCGTAAGCGGTTTTAGATAAACATTCTCTGCTAAATTAACCATAAAGTGTAATTGTAAAATCAATACATTGAAAACAACAGGTCTACACTGTGGTTGCCAATTTTCAGTTCTCTCCTACTTTGTTAAGGATTGTGTCACACTTTTCTTTTCCTAAAGTTAATACTATTTTAAAAAGCCAAGCGCTTCACCAAGGACATATATATTTCATTAGTATTCTCATCTCTTCCAAAATATCGGACACCATATTGAACTTTATTGTGTTACAAAAACAATGGGTTAGGTGAAAAAATGGCAAGTTGCAGCACTCTTTAGTGAATGTTAGGCCACTTAAGTCACATCTGAGAAAGAATTGACTTCCAGATTCTTCTGGAATGTCTCTGCAACTCTAGTGGGTTATCTAGTACTTTAACGTAAGGTCCATTGTGTAAAATGCATAGGGATTTTGGCACTTGCTGACTCAATACCCTCTTGCACATTTTCTAGTCACAAGTTCATGCCATGACCTTCCCATTCCACCTCATCCCAAAGGGATTTTATTATATTAAGGCCTGGAGACTAGTCACTGGAGAAAACTGAAGTGGCCTAAGATAATAAATTTGACCTAGGGTCTCATTTATAAAACTTTGCATAGTGTTAAGCATGTAAATATGTGAATGGAGTACACATTGCATGGACGGTGAGAGAGAGTCTATCAAAACAAAATTTCTCCTGCACTACAATAGATGTTGCTTCACTGCTGTGGACTCAGTATGGATACCTGCAGCAGTCCATTGGATTTGTAGTCCTGAGGGACAACCCTGTCAGGGTCCTTGGGTGCCGCTAGAGTGCGCTGCAGGGAGAAGAACTCCCTGTTTTGTGAGACTTCCGTGTGACTTGGAAGTGCTTCTGCTATTCAGTGTTACGGCACCGGAAGTATTCCCAGGACCAACATAAAAGCACAACAGTTGAGTTAGAGGTGGGAGGCAGAAGGTGCCACTCACCTGGAGGACTGGAAGGAGCAAAAGGAACATTATATAATCAGTGACTATAAAAGTGGATCTTGCTCATGTGTAAATGTACTATGTTAATAAACAAAAATGTTTATTTGAAACAAGGGCTGGGTTGGATGTGTTGGTGTCTAGGGTTTGGGCTTAGTGGTGCCCACTACAGGTTACAATAAGCAATAACAATTCTGCAGAACATCCGTGCCTGGTCAAGCAACCTCCCTCCTGACGCATCTGGACACCAGCACCTGCTAATTACCCTACCAACAACCAGGCACCACATACAGTACTGTCACATCTGTCAAAGCTACTTTACCTCAAAATAAATGAATCACAGGTTGACTCAGGCCACCAAACCATGACATTTGTCAGGTGCATCACAGATGGCTTGTGTGTTAATGGAATGTAACTGACTACAGTTAACAAAGGCAGCTTTGCTCTTGTTAGATGCTCTTATTGCAATACTCTGTTTACATTACAAGAATCAGACACTGATGCAAATTGTCTCTTTACGTTGGCAAAAACGAATTATATTTTATGTATGCATGCCCACACAAAAACTGAATGTAGACTCTCGACAGTCACTTATTGGGAGCGGGAAATATGGAGTGAAGCTTGGCCGAGATATTCCTGACCTGTCGGCCATTTCACTAAGAAGTGAGAACAGGTAGCCGATATAAACTAATGAATAACCAAAAAAGTTCTTCAGTGCAAATACACAGCGTTGATCCTCTTAAAAGAGAATTAAAATATAACTTGTACATCACAATTATTACTTTTCTGCTGTAATATGTTTGTCATGTTAACAAGCATTTCAATAACGGCTCAGTGATATGAATTATTATCCGAATGAGTCCTCATTTGCCTGGTTTTGCTGCATTTACCGGGTTCTCTGAAATGTTGCGAATGGATGAGTCAGATTTGCCGCAAATACACGCAACTTTTTCAATCAAGTTTTCTTTTATAAATAAATTCTGACATTTACGCAAAAAGCTGTGAATGCACATTTTCAGCCTCATTTAGTTGCTTACGCAAGTGTTATAAATATGGTGTGTGATGTTGCTGAAAGCAATCCTTTGAAAATGTGTAGACTGTGGCCATGAAGTTATGCACATGTTCAGCAATCCTTAGATACACTGTGAGTGAAGTTGTAACGTCTGCTAAGAAACCATTTCTTACACAAAACAACCAGCAACCTGTACTACTGATATAATCCACAGAAAATCTATGGATTCATGGAGTTTATGCCAACTACTGACACTATAGTCCGAATGTTTAGAAAGAAATCAAGCTTCATCAGCCCCATTAACATTTTTCCAATCTTCAGTCTCCTACTTGATAATCAAGTGCCCCACTGCTGCTTCATCTACCGGATGTAAGTTGTTAGGCATGGAGCCAGCTATGGTCTTTTACTGTTGTAGGCCACTTTCTGTTAACAAGTTATTTCTTTCCACAGAAATAGCACTTACAGAAGGTTTGCACTTGATGGTGGAACTACAGCCTCTGCTGCAAACAAACATACCACAGTCAGTGAGACCAGGTGTTGTGTCCATTCTGTCTAATGTTTAGATGAACAACAACTAAACCTTTAGATCAGGTATTCATGCTGTACCGTATAGTATACAGGTATATTGATTTTGTGCCCTTATGACTGGCTGCTTTGAGGAGCAGGCCATTCACATTAACAAGCATTTTACCTAATACAATGGCCACTGACTATATTACAGATGTCTATTACATTCATAATAATAAACAGTTTAAATGTTTAGAAGTGTCGTGAATAAAAAGTGACTCCACCCATGCTATCATCATGAAGCTTTTCCTATCCTGAATAGCACATTTTTTAGATGCTTATAAATATTGATAGTTCTGATAGCCTTTTTAAGGTGTGGATATCCATGTTTGCCAGCCTATTGACATCATACCCAATCTCCGCATGGCTTCTACTGTACAGGATGAATCTTACCCAAGCAGTCAAAGTTATCCAACCTTTAGTGCTCATTGTCAAAAATCATCCCCCCGGGCCTGGCTACAGGAATGGATCCAAGTACATAATTTTGTTGTGTGTAAGTTCCAGTTAGGGATATAAGAAATCATCAGTGAAAGTTCATTTTTTATTGTTTTTTGTACGTGCCAAACACTTAAATACAGTTGTCATTGATAATCACACTAGGAACAAAGGCTCCAAACAATACAGACCTGATAACCAATGCCTTCCTCCACATAGAAGTGCCTGAAAATTTCTCAGCTGTCAACCTTTGCTGGGGTTAAGATAGAATGATCTGGCAAAATGGGATAAACCATATCCAAGTGTCATTGTTTACTCTGTGTTACAGGTGACTGTATCAGATGCCACTAACCTACTTTTGTGACTTTTTGACATATATCCTTAGTATAATTTTGACAAGCTAGTGATTTGTTATGGTAGAAAGCTGTAGACATGTGTTTGCTACTTTGCCTGTGTATAATCTTTATTACTACTAAGTCAGGCAAAACTATTATCCATTCCATTAAGGCAATACTGGAAAACACCCAAGCAAATATTATACATATCAATAAGTAATAAACAACCATTATACAGACATTAATACATTGATATAACAAGACAATAATGCACACGTGAAAGTAACCCTGCTTAAAATCTCCTTCTTCTATGCAAAGTCACAGCTGAAGTAAAATCTTCTGGCTTAGATGTGTATTCACCCTAACCTAACAGAAACAAAGACATTTTTGAAATGAACCAAAAGTCCCTCAATTTCAAAAAAATATGTAATTAAAAAAAACACTTTTAAATCTCAGATTCTAAGTTGTATAGTTGAATGTTTATTCCAAAGTGGACTACTATAATGCTGTGAACCGCAGCAGTAAGTGGCTATCTATCCTCATCATTTGCAGGCAGAATACCACGTAACCGAGAAATGACACGTTTCAAAGTTGTTTCAAGTTTCACTGTTATTGCTTTGTTGCACATACAGCATTCTCTATCAAATTGAAGGGTCTTTATCCAAGAACGTTCCTGTCAAAATACTGAAGGAAGCTGTACAAGTTAGCCCTGAAAAAAAATGCAACACCAAATTCCAATAAAATTAGTAGGCTGATAAAATTGAGGACTGAAAGCATGGAATCATAAACAATGAAAAGTGAATTACTATTGAGAAATGTATGATAACAATAAATCACGAAGAATTCCATCTGTGCAGAACTGTTTTTAACATTTCTGAAAACAGGACCATGACTATTTGTATAAATTAGGTTTTATTTGTAATTAATGTCAATTACACTGGTCTACAAAAAACAAAAAAAAAATTTTAGTCACTGAAAAGCACAATTTTACAGGAAAGTGTATTCTTTTGAATTGAAATGGGTAGTCGGTAGGAATAATGTGAAATTTGAGTACATATTATTTTAATTAGATGCTTACAAGTTTCATTTGTTTACATTATTCACTTAAGCATTTATTTTCATATTTTTCTTCAGCTGTATGTGGATCCCCTTTAAAGACCATATATGTAGATTTACACATAAACCATTTTGGAGAACAGGGTGGTGGGGTATCCCAATTCAAAGTGAGCAGATGTACATTTAAACATAAACAATTTCAGAGGGCAGGGTGGGAGTCCCCTTTCAAAGTCCATGGATGAAAATGTATATTACAATGGAGTACCTCATGAGGGACCCTGTAAGTTTAAACTGACTGCTTTGGATCCGAGGATGCCAGTTCTGCCTCAACTTTTCTCTCACTTCCTTCTTGCATGTAGCAAAGCAACAACTATGCACACAGGCACTCAAAGTTTGTAGAGCACTTGCTAACCTTTGAGCTTTGGAGCTTCCTTGAGCTCAGCTGAACTTTCTTCTTCCATTTCACACCTGACTGCACACATTAAAAGTGATCATAATTCTTATTTTCTGTCTAGGACACCTCTCCTTTTTCAGTTTTCCATTAACCCTATTTTTAATGCTGCTGTTTGCGTAGCCTGTAAACTGTTTGTGCTGTTTCCTATGTTTGCCTAAAGTCCTCTGTCAGCACAGTGCATGAGATGTACATTAACATAATATTAATAAATGTCTACAAAAAATATATAAACAAATAAAAAAAGCAAATGTCAGCTAATTTTCTTTTTTTATAACCTCCCATGTTCAATTAAATCCTTTTGTGATTCAGGGGTATTTAGTTTTTCTTTTGGGGTTTTAACCCCTAAATATTAATATATTGAAATGTCTACAGGTGCTGGTCATAAAATTAGAATATCATGACAAAGTTGATTTATTTCAGTAATTCCATTCAAAAAGTGAAACTTGTATATTAGATTCATTCATTACACACAGACTGATGTATTTCAAATGTTTATTTCTTTTAATTTTGATGATAATAACTGACAACTAATGAAAGTCCCAAATTCAGTATCTCGGAAAATTATAATATCAATTAAGACCAATGCAAAAAAAGAATTTTTAGAAATGTTGGCCAACTGAAAGGTATGAACATGAAAAGTATGAGCATGTACAGCACTCAATATTTAGTTGGGGCTCCTTTGGCTTGGATTACTGCAGCAATGCGGTGTGGCATGGAGTCGATCAGTCTGTGGCACTGCTCAGGTGTTACGAGAGCCCATGTTGCTCTGATAGTGGCCTTCAGCTCTTCTGAATTGTTGGGTCTGGCGTATTGCATCTTCCTCTTCACAGTACCCCATAGATTTTCTATGGGGTTAAGGTCAGGCGAGTTTGCTGGCCAATCAAGAACAGGGATACCATGGTCCTTAAACCAGGTACTGGTAGTTTTGGCACTTTGTGCAGGTGCCAGGTCCTGTTGGAAAATGAAATCTGCATCTCCATAAAGTTCGTCAGCAGCAGGAAGCATGAAGTGCTCTAAAACTTCCTGGTAGACGGCTGCGTTGACCTTGGACCTCAGAAAGCACAATGGACCAACACCAGCAGATGACATGGCACCCCAACCATCACTGACTGTGGAAACTTTACACTGGAC
Organism: Polypterus bichir lapradei; assembly: GCA_026402145.1. NCBI lineage: Eukaryota > Metazoa > Chordata > Cladistia > Polypteriformes > Polypteridae > Polypterus > Polypterus bichir. Next base: position 51,276,773 of record JANRMT010062796.1, read on the forward strand.
CTCAAGCAACGTGGATTCTGTGCCTCTCCTCTCTTCCTCCAGACTCTGGGACCTTGATTTCCAAAGGAAATTCAAAATTTACTTTCATCAGAGAACATAACTTTGGACCACTCAGCAGCAGTCCAGTCCTTTTGTCTTTAGCCCAGGCGAGACGCTTCTAACGCTGTCTCTTGTTCAAGAGTGGCTTGACACAAGGAATGCGACAGCTGAAACCCATGTCTTACATACGTCTGTGCGTGGTGGTTCTTGGAGCACTGACTCCAGCTGCAGTCCACTCTTTGTGAATCTCCCCTACAGTTTTGAATGGGTTTTGTTTCACAATCCTCTCCAGGGTGCGTTTATCCCTATTGCTTGTACACTTTTTTCTACCACATCTTGTCCTTCCCTTCGCCTCTCTATTAATGTGCTTGGACACAGAGCTCTGTGAACAGCCAGCCTTTTTAGCAATGACCTTTTGTGTCTTGCCCTCCTTGTGCAAGGTGTCAATAGTCGTCATTTGGACAACTGTCAAGTCAGCAGTCTTCCCCATGATTGTGTAGCCTACAGAACTAGACTGAGAGACCATTTAAAGGCTTTTGCAGGTGTTTTGAGTTAATTAGCTGATTAGAGTGTGGCACCAGGTGTCTTCAATATTGAACCTTTTCACAATATTCTAATTTTCCGAGATACTGAATTTGGGACTTTCATTAGTTGTCAGTTATAATCATCAAAATTAAAAGAAATAAACATTTGAAATACATCAGTCTGTGTGTAATGAATGAATCTAATATACAAGTTTCATTTTTTGAATGGAATTACTGAAATAAATCAACTTTGTCATGATATTCTAATTTTATGACCAGCACCTGTATTCTTATTGGATGCATACTGCCCTAGATATACAGTCCTGCCAAATTTCAACTTTTAACTAAATTGGAAATTCTATTTTTGTTGACGACTAAGTGAGTCAGTCAACTTTATATATACTGTAGACGCATTATCATACCATATGAAACTTTCAGTAATTCTGACCAGATTTCGTGGTCAAAATATAAATGTGCTACAGGAAATGATCCAGCATATAGAAAACTATATTCACTGATTTCATACAACCCACTTACATAACACAGGTACTTGCTAGGATTACTTTGCACATACACATACTTTCAGAGCTTTGCATGGACAAGCTCCTGAGTACCTAACCAGCCTGCTCCAATGCCATACAGCTTGTCGGACTCTCAGATCTGGGCAACAGGGCCTTCTCGATGTCCCATGCACTTGGCTAAAAACCCATAGGGATCGTGCCTTTCAGTCTGTGGCACCAAGACTATGGAATAGCCTGCCTTGTGGTCTGCATGGAGTCGAGTCTGTTGATTCTTTTAAAAAACAACTAAAAACAATTCTTTTTAAAACAAGCTTTTAATCAGTGTTGAGTAGTTTAGGTTTATTTATTTATTGTTTTTATTAGTATTGTTTATGTTTAGTTGTAACTGTTGTATTTGTACTGTATTTGCTGTTCAGCGCTCTGTGACCTTTTGTCTGTGAGGGGCGCTATATAAATAAACTACTACTACTACTACATCTTTTATGCCACCACTTCCAACAGCCCATGGTTTTCTTGCATATATACCAGCACCTCTAGTGGACACCCTACACAACCATGCACCCTCCTCTTCAACAGCTACTGATCTATCACTGTCACACATCACCACTAACCAGTGAAAAATAAAAAGCAAACCACATTTAGTCTATAAACCACCCTGTCCTGAAAGCATTGTGTACTCTTCTGTAAAACACAGTAAATAAGAATTAATATGGTTTTCAGAAAAAACATCCAGCAAACATGTTTTGGTCTACCTATTTATAAACTTAATTCACAGCCCACTTATCCAGTTAAGGACCATGGAAAGCCAAGCCTGTGCCAGCAGCTTTGGGCATCATCTCTGGATAAGCTGTCGTTTTGAGACAGGAAAGACTTATGCAAACACTCATACCTACAGAAGTGATGCAGCAGCACTAAATACAATACTAGTGAAACAAAATTGTACAGTACTCACATTATACTCCGGCTGAAAGAAGCCTTGGTTCTCCCACCAGTCATACCAGCATGCCTCCACATACAAAGGGCTGTAAGCAGGAGGTAAAGGGCCTGAAGTATCTGCCAATTAACAAAAAAACATTACTTTTCAAACTGTTCAAACACATCTTTAGAAACAACTAAATATATAAGTGCTGCTTTTTAAGATGTCCAAAATACATGAATGACATCCCTGAAACCCAAATATTTCTAGCTGCCTGTTGCCTGCAATTTCACAAACATGAAGAACAAAATGCAGTTTTAAACACAAAGCAAAATGAGGCTAAAAAACAAAGCTATTACAACATCACAAAATCAGTTTAGAGAAATATGTACCTTTTTTCTCTCCAGGCTTTGTGAAACTGTTGTAAGTTATCTTTTCTTTTTCTAACCATTTACTGGTCTTCTCTTCATCCTCCTATAAAAAAATGTGTCATTTTAGTTCCTTCAATGTTCATTTGCATGTTACAAATAAACTATGTGCTTGGAAATCTTAAACAAGTATCAGATATGACAAAAAACAGAATTTATTTTATCCCCATAACAATCAAATGGCCATCAGCTTCAGAAACTAAGCATCCAGGTCACTGAAAGAAGAAAAACTAGAGAATTTTATTTTCTATATAGTGAGGGTTAAGCAGATAAATATTAAAAACAGGATAAGTCACAGTAGCCTAAATAGTTCATTTTCTTTTAAAAATACTTATCTCACTACCAGAACACACATATCACTCATTGCAAACTATAAACTATTCATACCAAATGGCTTCAAATACCTGCCTTCATTTAATGTAATCCAGGAAATCTAAAATTATGATCACAAGGAGCAGCAGCACTGGATACAACACAATTAACTCCAGACAGTGCAAATTAATCAATCTAATATGCATGGCTATTGGATGTGTCAGAAAATTTTTATATCAATAGAAAAAATGTACATACATTCAAACCCAGTCTCCTAAATTATATAGTTAAGAGCTTCACTTTATATCTGCTGCATCTACAGTACATGTGAATGTATTACAATTGACTTATGACATGCTGATTTCAACCTATTGCTCCCTACTGGTTTTACATTTACATATTTTGTAGTGGACTGGGTGGTGGCTGTGACAGTAAATGGGAAGATGATGAAGAAGGAAGAGATGAAGAGGAAGAGGCAGCCAAATTCTTTGAAATCCAATGCTAATCACCAACAACATCTTTTTTGTTTTTATTCATCTGCTGCCCATCTTGGCCATGTCACAATGTTGAGATATTACAAAATCTTATCATCTCTGAAAGGATACCAGCATTATTGTACACAATATTATATTACTTACCTTTAGTTTCAATGCTGAAAATGTGGGAAAAGGCAAAGCTTTAGAGTTTACAAAGCACACTGGAGCATGATAAGGTATAAAATATATACATTGCCATCAAAGACAAAAAAATGCTACCACATACAACTGATCTGGATCCATTCTAGCTTGTGTGAAGTAATATTTTTATCTAGATTTTGATTATTTACAGTATATTGTAAATGTGAACTATACAGTGAATGCAGTTATTTTCATTCAGTTATCTTATAATATGAGTCAGAAAACGAAAGTATTAGCCTGATGCCTGGAAGTTAAATCAAAGAAATATGTGACTGCTATCAAACATGAATGCTGTTAGATCAGATAAATCCTCTTCTTTTTGTAGCAAAATAACAGCATCCTCAAGAACCGCAACAAAGGGCAATCTGCTGCAGAAGACACCTTTCACCATTAAACTATGCACCAACTGTGACATTTCTCATACGGCTTAAACATATTAGGATTATTAAGTTAGTTTACTGGAAGGCCTAAATCTTTTCATCCAACTCCTTGGAATATTTACCACTCATCCATATACTGAACCCAGTTAATATAGTTATAGGGTTGAAAAGAAGCTGAAGCAATCCAGACATTCTGATTTAAAAAAATGATTTCAGGAGGGTCCCACGTGAAAAATCATGTGCCAACACTCACACAGCTAAGTAATAAAATACCTCTGTATATTGATTTCACAAGGGTGTGGGGCTGCCCCTTTTGTCAGAGGTTGTGGAACAGGAAGGGACGGAGAATGTCCCACTTAAAAAAAAAAACGTATCTTTATCTTTAATTCATTTGAGACATCACCAACATAAAAAGTTGGCAGGAGGGAGCAATTTACAAAAGATTAGAGATCACTTGCAGATGTCAGAGAAGTAGACACTTATTTTCAGGAGACTTCCAAGTTAATAAATGTATACAATCTAATCTTTGCATTTCATTTATTATGAAATTTCACAGAGCATTAATTTGACTTGGATGTAGTCATATGTATAGCTTAAGGTGCTAAGATAAAAAAAACAACTATATAGCCTCACCCAGGTACAGTAAATAGTGCAATTCAGTTGTTATTTTAGGCTCCTCATACACAACAGTAGTCATGAAACATCATGAAAAAGAGAATAATAAACTCAAATATGTCACTCCTGGTTAAAGAATGCATAATTAACATAATTATTATAAGTGTGTGAATATTTAAGACATGAATTAGTTCAATTTTACTCAAGTGCTCTGAAATTATCCACTGAAACGTGTTGGTGAGGCCAGCAGGGGGCGCTTACCCTGAGGTTTATATGAGTGAATCCCAATGTCCCATTGCAGTGATGGGGACAATGTACTGTCAAAATTGGCTCAGTTCTTCAGATGAAACATAAAACTAAGGTCCTGATTCTCTGTGGTCATAAAACATCCCCGAGGATTTTTCCAAAACAACTGGGTGTATCCCAATATTGCAGTCTTGTGCATTCTGGCCCGCTAATCATCCCCTATCCCTTACTGGCTAACTATCATTCTCACTACTTCACCACCTTATAGCTAATGTGTGGTGAACATAATGGTGCAAGAATGGCTGCCATCATGTCATTTAGGTGAATGTTACACATTGGTGATGGTTAAAATAGTTATTCGCTGTCTACGCAAGTGTGTTGAGTAGGATAGAAAAGTGCTTTATACAGTATAAAGGTAATTAAATTATTAATCATAGTACAGGGTTATGGGAGCAAACGATTATGCCAGCAGCAGATGGATCAAACTTTTCCCAAGCCATCAGTCCATTACAAGGCACACAGTCAGACACACATACCTTCACTCAAATCAAGTAAATTGAGATTTACTTGCCAGCCTATCTGTATGTGTTTGGAGTGTGTGAGAAAAGCAAAGTCCACAAAGGAATCACATCCTTCTATATAAAAGCAGTCGGGATTGTCCTTCCGTCCCGTGAGTGCTACGCAGGCGCGGAGTTTCACACACGCCCCGTCCATTTTGCAATGCACGATGGGATTTGTATTTTCATTTTTCCAGGTAAAAGATGATTTTCTACTCCAGACTGTGCGATATCTTCTTCTTCTTTCTTACTATATAAAA
>JANRMT010062796.1:51282257-51324764 GCA_026402145.1 Polypterus bichir lapradei
AAATTGATCTACATAGTGAATTGCCTTAAGAAGTGGTCAACTTAAAAGTCGGTCGCCTTAAAAGGTGGGTCAGCCTAGTTTTATATGACAAGGTGCTGCAGCAGTTATATCATATCGTCAGTCCTTCACTCATCCCAGCCAATCATTCACTTTCATTCCTGCCTTACCTTCCCTTGTAGCCAATAGCAGTCCGTCTTAAGACATGCTTACAGACTTCAACAGACATCGAAGTCGCCAGGGTTGTGGAGTGTCATGGTTAACATGAATAGCTAAATTTTAAATAACGTCACTGAGAAGTGGAACTCCAGCGTTCCCTTTGAGCCTACACCCTAGCGGTTTTCTGTCCGTGATAAACATAATTTTTATGAAATGTATATAATTTAGTTCAATAATAAGATCGAATCCACACTGCGGAGCATCTCATTGTGATGACTGCCAAGAACAGTTGGCTGGCGTTTATTTTTCCTTTGGCAAGATATTGGTAGGCTAACTTGTTTGATTTCGCTAAGCACTTTATGTGTGATTTGTAACGTTGAGGACTGAGGTAGACAAACGTTTCTTATAAGAGCACGGAGTTGTGCTTTACAATTTTTAAAAAATGCTCCTTATGCTTTGCCTTTTTTCGCGCTCATCAACAGTTTACCATTGCAATTGAGACATTAACTGTGAAATGTACTGTACATCAATACGAATTAATGGATCGCTCACCGTAGTTAACTGAACAATAATAATGCGAATTACCCGGGTAATGATTTTTTTCGTAGTAACTGCACTGCTTTTGCATTATTGCTTATTGGTTTGTTAAGGTGGTATGTGCTTCAGCAGATCGCAAAGCGTCATAGTGTATTACTGTTTATATTGACTCCATCACTTTTTAAGAGGCTGCGGTGGGCTGGCGCCCTCACCGGGGATTTGTTCCTGCCTTGCGCCCTGTGCTGGCTGGGATTGGCTCCAGCAGACCCCCGTGACCCTGAGTTAGGATATAGTGGGTTGGAAAATGACTGACTGACTTTTTAAGAGGCATTACAATTATGCTGTTTTTGCTGAAGATCATGCAAGTAATGGTATGCACAGGAGCGGAATAATAGATTGAGCCATTGTGTTTTGACTCATTCAGACCTTTAATGAAAGCTCTCCGTATTTGTGGAAGCGTAGCTAGAGATCATCAGTAGCCTCCAGAGTAACTTTCACTGTTCTTAGTGGTTAGATACACTAGCAGGCAGGGCAGTATTTATGAAAAAAATATAGGCTAGTGCATCCTCCAGTGAAAACATATTCCACATATTTGAGAAATGTGATGCAAGGATTTCACTGTTATTGTAGATGGCAGAGTTCGCTGTAACAGAATGCAGGGGGTAGTCCTACACTTCACGGTGTTTGCCAAAAACAGAGCTCCTCGTATTAAGTTATTAATAATATTTTGGAATTCGGTTTTAACCCAGTTGTACTCAGGGACGGTCAAAGCCCATTTGGAGCCCTAGGCTGAGTGGATGGATGTCGCCCCTCGGTGTCTGGAGCTGAGCGCCCCTTTGTGTATATATTGCGGATTTGTAAGGAGCATGCGCCCCTGGTGTATGGAGCGTGCGCACTTTGACTTTCATAACCTGCACCCAGTGGGTAATGGCACCTACTCTGTATCTTCAGAGTTCAACAACCTTTTGGTGGGGCTGTGCACCATAACCTTTATAAATTGCATGCCTCAGATGACAGGTGCCCACCTATGTTATGCTCTGGTCATACTATTAGAACAAATACTGTACTGTTAAATCAACCCATTAATAAACTCATCCATCCATCTTCCTAACCTGCTTATCCAGGGCCTGGTCGTGAGGCAGTTTGAGCCCACCTAAGCAAGTAGCAGTCACAAGGCAGAATGAATCTCTGGATTGGGCTCTAGAACATCACAAGGTGATCAGGACACAATCACACACTGACACTCTCACATGCACATTAGGATCAGTTTAGCAACACTAATTCACCTAAAGTGTACATCTTTGAGCTGTCAGACAAAACCGAAGCACCCTGGAGGAAACTCACCCAGACACAGGGAGAACATGCAAACATGAACCCAGAAAGCAAACCTATTTAATTTAATTCTGGGTCATGGAGGACCAGTGCCAATTAAGCTAGATTTGGTACTCCTGTTAGAGAGGGCACACACCCACATTTACTTCTTCTAAGCTAATATAGAGGCACCAGATATCCTAATAGGCGCTTTTTTGGGAATGTGGAAGGAAATCCCTCAAGGGGAGAACATGCAGACTCCATACAGACCCAGTGCTTAAGCTGGGATTTGAACCCATGACTGTACAGCTATAGGGCAGCAGTTCTAAACACTTTACCAGGGTGCTGCCCCTATAGAGTGCTTTTTGAAACGTGCCATTGTACTGCACATTCACTAGGTAATGAAAATTGCTCCGGGGTGCTTTTTAATGACTGACCCTGCACTTTTACCCCCAAAGGTCATGCAGTCCCTTGAGGATTAATAAAATATGTCATCATCATCATCATCATCATTACTTGAACTGGACTTGTGCCATTTCATAGGTCATTTGTCAGTAGTCTTATTTGCCCCATCATCCATGCAATGAACAAACAGCTACACAATAATGAGGTTTTAGCATTGCAAATCAGATTCATTTTAATATTTTAAAAAGGCACCTGTAGAAGAAAAAAGTGGAAAAGTGAAAGATGTTATGGGCAGTAGCTAAGCGGAGTTTAGCATCATGGCCTTAGGCACAATCACACCTAGTTTTTCTTATGCAGAGCTAGCTAACAGTACGTCAAACAGGCTATGATTAGTTTCTGACAATGAAATTAGTTCACCATTAGTCATGTGGAGATTTAAACTCCTTATCTGTAAAGATAAGGACACATATGACTAAGTGTGATGAATAGGCAGAAACGTTAAATTATTTTGAGTTAATAACTCAAAGTGATAGCACATATTTTGAGAAGTCGAGTTGAATTCGTATCTCATTTACAAGAGTAAACAATGAATGATGCAGAAAGCCAGAGCAGGAAAACTGCAAGATCATTAATAATTCTCACCCTCCTCTGCATATTTCTCGAGCAGCATTAGAAGCATGTTTAATTATTCCCACTGCTGAAGGCCCTAAATTAATCCATAAGTCAACTAAAAGATAACTGGACTGAATATGGAGCATCAGAAGACAAGTCACAGACATGGCCTTTGGGTTTATTAGAAAGGATTTTAGTCCACTAAAGAGAATTAATGAATCCACGTGATAGTCTATCTAAACAAGTCAGCTTGCATGTTAACCAAGCACAACACAAAGAAAAAATTCAAAAGAATTAACTACAGTCTGTTGTACTATACAGAAAGAAATGCAAGTAATACAACAAAGTCCACACAGCATTGAGAATGATTTGTTCATACCGATTTAACAACTCTACATTCAGCCTGTCCATATATTCATTTTAAACTGAGTTTTGCTTTGAAATTTATTGGGGAAGCTCAGATATCAGTGCAGTGGTATGCAAAATATTTAATCCCCTTGAGAGTCAATATAATTTTCTGTATGACAAAAGATTTGTCCACATATTTATCCATTTAGTATTATTAATGTGAACTCTTTTGCCATAACAACACATTTCCAAAATAAAACATTTTCTGTAGATATCTCTCTATTATAAAAGAAAATCTTGAGATGAGACAAAATTATTTCCAAGAGATTTTTGTTTTAGTCCCTCAAGACGAGACTATTGCCAAGAGGTTTATTCAAGTCCTGCACTCCTCTGCACCATTTCCAGTTAACGGCCCACGGCCACAGCCAAGAGCAAAGTGCCTTGAAATGATCGAGTCTGAGAAGCCGGCTTTACAGGAACACGGCCGAGAGAGAAAGTGCTGTTCAAGACAAGTTGAGATACATGAGGATACCAAAGAAAGGCGTAGGATGAATACTGACGGTACATGTAAGGCATGAGTTATTGAGTATTTTCGAATATATTCTATTACCTATCTTTGGCAGGTAATGTAGTAAGTGTATTTATATAACTCAGTCATCATTTTAGCTATTATCTGTCCACTGCTAGATGAACGCTTCTCCAGCACTATTTCAGACATTATAAGCAGGTGCTGTTCTCATTCATGTCACACCTGCAGATGCTTATCTTGTCCACCCACCCGTCTTCCATTTGGGCGCCTTCTTGGTGGAAATCCACTATAAACTATCTTTCATCCTCTTTTTGTCTTTTTTTCTGGCTTTATGACCAACCCATCTTCATTCCATCTTCTTTTCAGTCTTGATAACATCTGCAAACTTTGTTCCGGATCTGATCCATTCACTTCTTGTTCTGTCTCTTTTTGTAATTCCAAGTATTCGTCTTTCCATTGCTTTTTGAGTGATTCTTAACTTTGTGGCAGTTTGACATCCATAATCCATCACAGGTAAAATGCAGTGGTTATATAGATTATGTCTGAAAAACAATGGTAAACTAAGTTTACCGAATAAACACCTTGGTCAGTTTACTTGTCCTGTTTATCTCATTTCTTTTTCCGCTTGCTGATTTCAGCTGACCCAAATAAACATGATCATGAACTATTCAGAGTTCCTCTCCATGCAGATTTAAACCCTTATGCTCTGTATCAGCACATGCTCCTAACCTCTCTCTCTCTCTCTCTTTCAACATGCTAATTATATAACATTTTAAGCTTACTCTGATTCATTTTTAGGCCTATCTTCAAGCTTTATGTAGATAGTTTCTGCATCCTTAAACTTATTCTGTATTTGATGATAAAATTATAATGTCATCTGCAAATTGAGGGTGAATAAGGTATGACATATTAACATGTACACCAACTTCTTCACAATTCAAGGAATTAAGGAACTGTTCCAAAGCTGTAGAGGTAAGGATTAGGGAATTTTGGATCACCCTTTTTTAATTTTAAAGTTTCTTGTTTCTGGGAAGTGTTTTAACATGTTAAACATTAAGTTAAACTAGCTGAAATGCCCGGCGTTGCCGGGGAGGAAAATAAAGAGTTTTTTTTTTAATTGTTTGAGAAAAATATAATTAAAAAAAACCACAACTTTAATAATGAAAATAAATTAACAAACGATGAAGACTCACTAATGTGCTTGTCTTGCGGTCTTGTATGTATGCTATCATCCAGTTGACGCTCAGAACCGGCCAATTCTATTTAATTTCAAAAAAGCAACAGGGGTGCGGTGGAGCTCAAACCTAAAGAATGCTGGCAGTCACCTCCAGTTCGCCCTCTGGTGGTCGTTCTGAGTGTCAACTGGATGATAACATGCATACTGTACAAGACTGCATCCTACAGCAGTTTTAGTCGACTAATGAGAAACATGTGTACCAAGTTTCATGAAAATTGCTCCAGCCGTTTGGAAGTGATGCTAGAACATGCATACATATACACACACATACATTGATTTCTATATATATATATAGATTTTATAGCCTATTTAAGAACTGCAAATATACGTCCAGTAATACAGTGGGCCATGTTTAGTTATGTACCATATCACACATATTTTTTCTCTCCCTCTTCTTTAGCAAATATAGATGAGAAGCATCAGTTAATTCCTTGCTCTTTCAAATATATTGAAATGGACTCACTGTGAGGAATATGTGCAGATCCTGACAGCGCAACCTGCAAGGAAAAAAAAAGTATTTTCAGTCTCAAAGTAGATTGAGAACTTTGTAATGCAGAAGATAAAAAAAATTTACCATTGCATGGAATGTGGGTCAAACTTCCGGGGTCACGCATGCCTGAAAATTCATCAATGAATTCACACTGGAGAGACCTCATACCTCTGTGGTAAGAGTTTCGGCCAGTTGTACGCCCTACCACTGTCCTGTATGTGGCAAAGGTTTCATAGAGGCAGGTAGGTTTGAAAACATCACAGAGTTCACACTGGTGACAATCCACAAACCAACACCGAGTGTGGAAAGAAGATTCAGGGAACCTCAAAGCCCACTTGCAGATACACACGGGAAAGACTCCATACAAATGTCACAAATGTAGCATGAGTTTTGCCAGGCTGAGCAATTTGAAAGACATCAGCAGAGAAGCCCTACCACTACACAGGAGTGCGGGAACAAGTTCAGAGGCGTGATTTGGTTCATGTAAATGACTCTGTGCTGATTTGTGGCCAGTATGGGAAGACTTTCAGTCAGCTTAGAAGTTTTAAGATGCATCAGCTTATTCATATGGGAGAGAAACCATATTGTTGTGAAGAATGTGGATGAAATTTTAGGTAGTCGGGGTCTCTTAGGAGACACCAGTGGATTCCCATGGTTGAAACATGTTATCATTGCACTGAATGTGGAAAAATCTTCTGGTACTCACATATTATTAAAACCCACCAGTGCATTCATACTGGAGGGACCCTGCCTGCCCAAGGAAACAATCTAAGAAAAACAGTCTAATAAAGCATGGCTCATTTAAGTTTCCGTCCCAAGTGATTACTCCGTACTCAGAGAGGAAAGACAAAAAATATCCAAATATCAACAAATGTAATCTGAGAATAGGCAGATATGGAATAAACCTACATAGATTGTGCCAGTGGTGCTGGGATCGACAGGCCTTATCTTTGGCCCCTCTGGATGCTTTATCAATCACCATCACTCTATATGAATTAAAAAAGCAAGCATTATTAGGAACAATGTAAGTACGATGCCAAGTCCTGGAAGAAAACCTAAGAGAACAACACCAGGAGCAGCGCAAAAATCACACCAGAAAAACAAGCACACTTTAGGACTCAAGAGTGACGTCTGTTCCTGTCCAGAAAAGTACAGTAAGCAAACTAAACCATTGTTGAGAAATGAATACCCCAGAGACCCCTTACAGATGTGCAGAGTGTGGTAAGTGTTTCAGTCAGTGTGGCCACCTCACTGCACACCAGTGAATTCACACAGCAGAAAGGCGATACCACTGTACTGAATGTGGGAAGAATTTCCGAAAAGCTGGAGATTTAAGGAGTCACCGAAGGATTCACACAGGAGAAGCTTCATATTACTAAAAAAAAAATGTAGGTACCGACGCCAACTGGAAAGTCACAAGGTCATTCATTCAGAAGATAGCATAAGTAATTATTGTCCTAAAAGCTAATCTGTCTGCAGCAACTGAATAGCATGGATACATAGTTAGAATCCTTTATCTTAATTTCTTTTAACTTCTGTCAATTTAAAAACAGGTTTGCTTTATTATTTGCAGCAGTAGTGATATCACAGTAGTTGTTGTCAAGAATGTTCTTTTCTGTATAGTTGTTACAAATCATAAAGGTCTTTTTTTAGGTGGACCCATCTGAAATATTTACATTTCTGAGGACATATCCCTAATCAAATTTATTAGTAATCCTTTGTGGAATTAAAGTGCCTGGTAATTATAATGTAAGTATTCATTCTGTGGATACAACAAAAATGAGGGGAATGGTAGAGAACACCATTTCATCATTCGCTTTGGAAGGATAGAAAAACGCCATTTGTAGCCTAGATTGTATATTCTCAAGTGATTTAATATCCTCAAGCTCACTTAATGCAGTTTAGGGTCATGGGGGGCTGGAACATATCCAGGCAACACTAGGCACAGGGCAGGAATCAGCCTGGGACGGGGTGCAGCTCCACTGTAGTACTCACTATCACAGACGCCTACAGTCACACAGGGCACATTTATAATAATCAGGTGACCTAACCTGCAAGCTTTTAGGATTTTGTGCGAGGAAAACCCGCGCAGAAATAGCAAGAACAAAATATTCCAGTATCAATTTTTACACTTTTTCCCTAATGAGTAATTAATTTTACCTAATAACCGTATGTGAGTCCAGTCAATGACAAATGTCTTGAAGGAGGATCACTTTGGAAGAAACTGTTCCATTCACATTTTAAAAAGGAATTTAACTGACATTCTGAAAATTATACCTTCATTATGATGATAGCCTTAAAGGATAAGCTTGTTGTTTTTCTTTACAATCATATCTTCTTCTATAATACACTACCGTGGCTGTTCGTTTGTCTGTCCAGGATTTCAAATCACCTGTAGCTCGCAAACCGTTTGACCTGAAATTTGGTACAGATATACTACGTGACGTCTACTCTCCACTTTCAAAGTGATGATTGACCTCCAAGGTTATTCCTTTTTATTTTAGTTTATTTTATTGTAGAATTAACTCTCGGCAGCGGTCAGCATGGCGCCGTCACTTCCCCTACCTCTTCATATCTTAAATCATTCTTGAGGCAGATTGAAGACTTAAGTGCCAGCTTAAGTGAAAAATTAAGGAAAACATACTAAGTAATTACAACACAAACACTGACTTAATCAATTTTAAAGTGAAAAGATGCCAACAAATGAAGAGAAGAATCGGGCCTCTAGAGTGAAGAAAAGAAGAGCTGCTCAGGAAGGTGCAAGCACATCAACCTCTGAGCTAACAAATGGTAAATGTACAGAGAAAGAGGATGAAAACTAGGAATGCTCAAGTCAAGTGTATTCACTGCACGTTATCGTGCAGTGCGCCATTACTGGTGGCATATATTACTGTAATTTGCCACATGAAACTGCATTCTAAAGCAAAGCGTACAGTGGTAACTCGTTATACATCCTTAATCTGTTCCTGATCCTTTGACTTATACCAAACAGGACATATAAGAAATAAAGGGAAAATGATTAATCTGTTCCCATGAAAAAAAATCCTATTGTTATTGGCATATTATACATTATTTTGATGGGGTTGTATAAAATAATTTAAACACTGCTTAATACTAAAATACATAAATAAAAAAGCAATTAGATGAAATAAATGAAAATTTAACTTCACTTTACTTTTTAATAACGTCTTTGTTTTTCACAATCATAGATACAGTCGTTCTCAGCATACGGTATGCAGCAGCCATGTCCCGGATACGCATGCCACCTTCATACTTTTCAACAATCAATTCAAATTTACACAAAAAAAAAAACACAAAATCACGTGAAAATTCACATAGTGTTATAGCGCGGGTTGTTCACTGAATGCTAGCAACTGGCGTACTGACGCTCGTGGTCAATCATGACTTTGTCTCGAGAGAGAGAGGTAAACAAGGGTAGCGCGCAGTGTTCTAGCACGCAAGTCGTATTCCAAACAAAGGTCGTACACCAAGCAAAATTTTTTGCGTCCAAACAGGACTTATACAAAGTTGGACTTATTCCAAAGCGGACATATACAGAGGTACCCCTGTATTTTTATAAATATTAATAAACAACAAGCCTTGTATTTTGTAGTAGAACTAATGGATATTGGGGTCCCAATGTGAAAAAAGCCTTAAAACGTACTATACATCCATTGTTCAAACCAAAAATGGTATTGACTATTAATCCGCATCTTGAGATTGTAAACATATTGCAAAACGTCATCATGTCATTTTAAAAAGAAAAAACCCAAAATATTTTAAAGAGATTCAGCCATTTTAAAAGAAGACCAGCTGTGCTCTTCACTTTGCTGGTCATCTTCCTGGAGCATGGATTCACCATGGAAGGTCAACACCGAGCACCATTATTGACAGTGAATGTTGATGCCCAAATGTGAATTGCTGTTCTGTTGTGTAGACAACTACATGATAATAACTGAAAATGTCATATTTACGATTGCTCACATTCATTTATTAAAGAGAAGCTTATTTTGTTATTTTGCAATGATATTGCCAGCTAAAGCCATTATCAAAATACATGTTTCTGTGATCCAGTGAGACAGACTGAGCACACACATGGCATGCAATTAAGTGACAATAACTGAACGGCCCTTATAGGCATACAATTACTTTTAGTCAGAGTAAACTTTAGTACTTTTAGCACAGATGTTTCAGCATTGGCAGTGTGGTAGCACAGAGCTGTCATTCCTCTGTGACTGTGAGATACAGCACATTGTCAAAGAACTCCAGGCCCTTGAGAGTCAGATTCAGCAACTCCTAGCCCGACAGTCACACCTCAGGGACCTGAAGGCTTGCCTGCTAAAAGAGACCTCCTCAGCAGCTGAGATTGTCGTAACTCGTCTTGATTCGACAACATCAACCCTGCATTGTGCCGCTCACTCAATGAGCTTAACCCCTCATGCCTTCTTGAAATGATGATGAAGTGGGAGTCTGGCTGTTTCAGCAATGCCAGTGGGGGCTCAAGCATTGCCATCCAGAACCGCTTCGACCCTCTCTGCTCCCCCACCGAGTCTTGTCTTTGTCTTTGGTGATGTATTTGTTATTGGGGATTCAATTGTATGGGACCTCAATATTTCTTGCCCTACACAGAAATCTTTTGTTTCTTGTTTTCCCAATGCATGTGTATGAGATATTATAAGAAGAGTGCCAACAGTTTTCGAGAAGCACGAGGGCAGGGCTATTGTGACCACTGTACTACATACGGGCATAAATAGAATTTGATATTGACAGTTGCAGGTCCTAAAGGCGGAGTTCACAACATAAATTCAAGCCATGAAGGAGAGGACCCTAGCGGCGAAAATCATCATTTTGGGTACCCTACCTTTGACTAGAAGGTCAGATGAATCCTACATTCATCTGTGGACCTTGAACAACTGGTTAAGAGGCTTATGCAAGAGACAAAACATCAGCTTAGTGGACCACAGTGATCTTTTCTGGGAGAGAATGCATTTCTTCAGGCGAGATGGTCTGCATCCTTGTGGTATAGTGGGTCTGTGGTTAAACAGTTGGTCAGTTTTTAAATAAATAAATAGTTAAATAGCCAGCTCGATTTCCATGGGTGTGCATGCTCACGCAGCTGAGAGAGGTTGGTGTGGTGATTGAGACGGAGAATGTCTGCACATGAGGGTGTGTTCTGTTTTAATTGCTTCATTATGACTGAGGTGCTGCGCCCATGGAGGCATATAAGGAAATTTTAATTTTCATGTGCCCAAAAACAAGAGAATTCATTAATTTGCTGTCCTCCTTTGACCTCAGTCAGCACATCAGCCAGCCCACACATAAGGGAGGACACACACTGGATTTAGTGATTTCTAAAGGATTAAAGGTTGATGTGAGGCAGGCCGTGGATGTCAGTATATCGGACCATGTTTGCATATTATTTAATGTAGAAATACTGATAACTACAGTGCAACTAATGAGAAACGTATTGTTACATTTTTTTATTTTGACACATCTGCTAATATTCTAAACAGTCAGATTGTAGTGCTTACCTCAATAGCGCTAACAGTGTTAACAGTAAGATGGAATATATATAATGCTTAAGATGAGAGCTGCAGCTGACATAGTGGCCCCTGAAAAGACTTTTAAGAAATCCTTCAGCACTGTTATACCTTTTAAAGACACACAGAGTTAAAGGGAACATGCCAGAGAGCTGAGCATAAATGGAGAAAAAGTAAACTGATAGTCCACTATGAAATATTGAAGGCTAAAATAACTGAATATAACATTTAGTCTGCCTTGAGAGGCAGTCCTATTTTTCTAAAATTATAAGTTATAATGCTGGTGATCTAAGAGTGTTATTCACAACTATTGATTGTTTCTAAAACCCCGCTCACTCAATGGAATACCTCGCATCCTAAAAAATATTAGTCAAACTTGTAAGGCTTTTTCAATATTTTTTAAACACAAACTAAATATTAGAAATAATATAGCACATCCCCCAGAAGTTACTTTGGTTGAGTCCCAGCATTCCCTTTTAAGTGAGTTAAATTATTTCACTGGAATAGATCTACCCAAACTACGCAGAATAATTTCTCAAATTAAACCCTCCACATGCTTCCCTGAGCCAATGTAAAAAGGCTTTTTCAAAGAAAAATCTCCGATATCCTAATTGATAGTGTACTTGACATAGTGAACTCATCATTAAGTACGGAGGGGTCTTCCCTGACTGTCTTAAGACTGCATTTGTTAAACCCCTGCTCAAGAATAATAATATCAACTCCTATGTTTTTGACAACTTTAGATCAATTTCTAACCTGCCTTTCTTAAGTAAAAGTCTAGAAAGGGTAGTAATTAAGCAGTTAAATGATTACTTGATTCAACATTCTGTTCTTGACAAGTGTCAGTCAGGTTTTAGAATAAATCACAGGTCAGAAACTGCACTGGTTAAATTAGTAAATGATTTCCGAGTTAATGCTGACAGAGGCTGTCTATCTGTTCTTGATCTCTTAGGCATGAGTGCAGCATTTGGCACTACAGACCACAGTATTCTTATAAATTGCCTTAGTCAGAGAGTGGGCCTCTCCAGCAGTGTCTTAAATTGGTTTCAGTTTTACTTAAAAGGTAGAAAATTCTTTGTTAGTTGTGGTGATTGTGCTTTGGAGATCCATGATATTTTATATGGCGTGCCACAGGGGATCTATTCTGGGTCCGCTGCTTTTTTCAGTCTAAATGCTTCCATTAGCTCAGATTATCTCAAAGCATAAGTTGAAATACCACAGTTTTGCAGATGACACACAGCTTTATTTATTAATAAGGCCTGATGACCCTGATGCTTTTGGCTTTCTGATCCAATGTCTTAGCAGTATGTCCAATTGGATGAGTGGTAACTTTCTGAAACTAAATAAGCAGAAAACAGAAATCTTAGTGACTGGCAAACATGGATTACAGCGAGGGCATTAGAAATAAACCTTAATCCCTTATGCTTAAAAGTCAAGATGGAGGTAAAGACTTTAGGGGTAATTATTGGCTCTGGCCTAAACTTTAAATTGCATATTAACCAGATTACTAGGTCTGCATTATTTCACTTAAGGAATATAACAAAAGTTAGACCTCTTATAACTTTACAAGGCGGTGAAAAATTAGTTCTTGCTTTTGTTTTTATTCAACTAGGTTACTGTAAATGCACTCCGTACAGGATTACCTAAAAAACACATCAATCGGTTGTAATTAGAGCAGAATGAAAAGAATCTGTTTCCTTCAGGAAAATAAAGTCTGACCACATCTTACCAGTTCCAGCGTTGTTGCATTGGTTGGCTGTGTCATTCAGAACTGACTTCAAAATACAACTGCTGGATTAAATAATCTTCTTCTGTATTTTGGAATGACTATCCTCCTACACTTCAAGTTGTAACCTTAGAGGTCTGCTTATAATTCCAAGAGCCAATCTTAAAAGAAGTGCTTAGGGTGGCCTTTTGTTGTTATGCACCCAAAATTTGGAATACTTTACAGAAAGAAATTTGTTAGGCTAGCACTGTCTAACATTAAAAAACTGCTAAAATTCCATTCTTTTAATATGGCTTTTTCATAGCTAAATTTTAGTTGTATTCCTGACAGACTATTCTTCAGGAATTCTCAATCCATACTAATTTCTACCATTCTCTGCTTCTTTTCTGGTGGCAATCTGTGCCACCACAACCTGATCAAGGCACCATGCAGCCCCCTGTGTTGATGGATTAAAGGCAGGTGGCACAGCTGTCTACTAGGCCAACATCCTCAAATACTATCCTGTGAATCCTGAAAACCAAGAGGACTGGTTTAACAACATTTATGTAGCCCATTGGTGGCTGGGATGTCCTTTTGGCCTTGGAACCTCTTCAGATTTTGTTTTTTTCTCCAACCTAACTGGAGTTTGAATTTGTTTTTTTCTGTCCTTCCAGACATCTTACCTTACCTTTTGCTTTGTTACTTATTCTTTAGTATTATTGCCTAATTTTATTAGTTTTCATTTAACATACATTTCTTTTTGTCATCTTGTAAAGCATTTGAGTTACAATGTTTGTATCAAAATGTCCTATATAAAAAATGTTTTTGTTGCTGTTTCTGCCTCACAGTGCCAAGTTCTTCACAGAGTTTGCACATTCTCCTTGTGTATTTAAAAATTGATTGGAATCAATGAGTGTCAGTGAGTTTACTCACTCAAAAATGTCCTTGGTTCTTTTATTACCTTATCCTCAGCAAGAGCATCTCATTCATTCATTTTCAAAAGCTCAGCAGCTGCAGGGTTTTGGGGACAGCAGTCGTAAGCAGTGAGGTCCATATGTCCTTTTTCCAAGATACACTTGCCAACTCATACTGTCGGAGCCCAAGGTGTTCCAAGTCCATCTGGGAGATATAATCCTCCCAGCAAACCTTGGGTCTTCTTCCCAGCTGGTAGAGGTCAGTGGAATGGTGAGGATGCACGGAGTAGAATTGGTGAAGGTGGGTGAGTTTAAATACTTGAGATGAACAGAGTAATGGGGATTGTGGAAGAGAGGTGGAAAAGAGTGTGCAGGCAGGTTGGAATATGTGGAGAAGAGTGTCAGGAGTGATTTGTGACAGACGGGTATCAGCAAGGGTAAAAGGGAAGGTCTACAGGACGGTAGTGAGACCAGCTATGTTATATGGGTTGGAGATGGTGGCACTGACCAGAAAGCAGGAGACAGAGCTGGAGGTAGTAGAGTTAAAGATGTGAAGATTTGCACTGGGTGTGACGAGGATGGATAGGATTAGAAATGAGTACATTAGAGGGTCAGCTCAAGTTGGATGGTTAAGGTTGGGAGACAAAGTCAGAGAGGCGAGATTGTGTTAGTTTGGACATGTGCAGAGGAGAGATGCTGGGTATATTGGGAGAAGGATGCTAAGGATAGAGCTGCCAGGGAAGAGGAAAAGAGGAAGGCCCAAGAGAAGATTGATGGATGTGGTGAGAGAGGACATGCAGGTGATGGGTGTAACAGAACAAGATGCAGAGGACAGATGAAATGGAAGAAGATGATCCGCTGTGGCGACCTCTAATGGGAGCAGCCGAAAGAAGAAGAAGAAGAAGAAGAGCTACTTCCGATGTGCAGGGTCAGCAGCCCTACTCTGAGCCTCTCCCAGACATCTGCACTACTCACCATATCTCTAATCGGAGAGCCCAGCAACCCTGCATAGAAAACTCATTTCAGTTGCTTGCACCTGTGATCCGATTCTTTTGGCCATTACCCAAAGCTCATGACAATAGGTTATGGTAGGGGTGTAGATCGATTGGTAAATTGAGAGCTTTGCCTTCTGCTCAGCTCTTTCTTCACCACTACAGATTTATGTAGTGACCGCATAACTGCGCTCACCGCCCCAATCTGTATGTCAATCTCACCATCCCTTTTCCACTTAGTCATGAACATGTACCCAAGGTATTTAAACTCGTCCACTTGAGGCAGTAACGAACCTCCCACTCGGAGAGGACAGTCCACCATTTTCCTACTAAGGGCCATGGCCTCAGATTTGGAGATTCTCAGTTCACAGCCAAATGAAGCCAACAGGATCACGTCATCTGCAAAAAAAAGTGACATGATTCAAAGGCCACCGAACTGGCCCCCGTTCTCTCCCTGGCTGCGTCTTGATATCCTGTAAATCAAAAAAGAAAAAGCACAGCCCCACACCCACTGGAAATCAATGCTAATGTTTTACTGAGTACACGGACAGCGCTAATTCTGATTAAACAGGGATCGAATAGCGCTTATTAGGGGCCCTGGAACTCCATACTCTCTGAACACCCCGCACAGACTCCCTTGTGGAGCACTATCATATGCCTTCCTTCAGTAGACAAAACATATGTATACTGATTGGGCATACTCCCATGCACCCCCAGAATCCTCATAAAGGTAAAGAGCTGGTCCACCTTTCCATTGCCTGGTCAGCATCCACATCTCTCCTCCTGGATCTGAGGTTCCACAACTGGGTGGAGTCACAACAAAAACAACAACATTTATTTATATAACACATTTTCATACAAAAGAATGTAGCTCAAAGTGCTTTACATAATAAAGAATAGAAAAATAAAAGACACAGTAACAAAATAAAATAAGTCAACATTAATTAACAAGAGTAAGTCCGATGGCCAGGGTGGACAGAAAAAACAAAAAAAAACTCCAAACGGCTGGAGAAAAAATAAAATCTGCAGGGATTCCAGACCATGAGACTGCCCAGTCCCCTCTGGGCAATCTACCTAACATAAATGAAACAGTCCTCTTTGTATTTAGGGTTCTCACAGAAGGACTTGATGATGATGGTCACGTAGACTTCTGGCTTTTAGTCCATCAATGTTGGAGCAAAAGAAACAGAAGAGAGAGTAGGGGTCAGTACAGGTTTTAAAGCCACCATGAATAGTTATTATGATGAAGTTATGAAGTTAGTGAAGTTATGAGAAGGCCATGTTAAAGTAATGTGTTTTCAGCAGTTTTTAAAAGTGCTTTACTGTATTAGCCTGGCGAATTCCTATTGGCAGGCTATTCCGGATTTTAGATGTATAACAGCAGAAGGCCGCCTCACCACTTCTTTTAAGTTTAGCTTTTGGAATTCTAAGGAGATACTCATTTGAGGATCTGAGGTTACGATTTGGAATATAAGGTGTCAGACATTCCGATATATAAGATGGAGCGAGATTATTTAAGGCTTTATAAACCATAAGCAGAATTTTAAAGTCAATTCTGAAAGACCAGTGTAGTGACATCAAAACTGGAGAAATGTGTTCGGATTTTTTTTTCCTAGTTAGGATTCTAGCAGCTGCATTCTGCACTCGTTGCAAATGATTTATGTCTTTTTTTGGGTAGTCCTGAGAGGAGTGCGTTACGGTAATCTAGGCGACTGAAAACAAAAGCGTGAATTAATTTCTCAGCATCTTTCAATGATATAAGAGGTCTAGCTTTTGCTATGTTTCTTAAGTGAAAAAATGCTGTCCTAGTGGTCTGATGAATATGCGATTTAAAATTCAGGTTACAGTCAACAGTTACCCCTAAGTTTTTTTACTTCTGTCTTGACTTTTAATCCTAATGCATCAAGTTTGTTTCTGACAACCTCATTGAATCCATTATTGCCAATCACTAAAATTTCAGTTTTCTCATTATTTAGCTTGAGAAAATTACTATTCATCCATTCAGAAATACCAGTAAGACAAGAGAGTCTGTGTCATCAGGTGCTATTTATAAGTACAGCTGTGTGTCATCAGCATAGCTGTGGTAGCTCACGTTGTGCCCTGAGATAATCTGAACTAACGGAAGCATGTAGATTGAGAATAACAGCGGACCCAGGATAGAGCCTTGTGGAACACCATATCGGATATCATGTGTGTTTGAGTTATAATTACCACAACTAACAAAGAATTTTCTCCCTGCCAGGTAGAATTCAAACCAATTTAAGACGCTGCCAGAGAGGCCCACCCATTGACTAAGGTGATTTCTAAGAATATTGTGATCAATGGTGTCAAATGCGGCACTCAGATCGAGGAGGATGAGAACAGATAAATGGCCTCTGTCTGCATTTACCCGCAAGTCATTTACTACTTTAACGAGTACAGTTTCTGTGCTGTGATTTGTTCTAAAACCTGACTGAAATTTATCAAGAATAGCATGTTTATTGAGGTGGTCATTTAACTACATAATGACTGCCTTTTCTGGAATTTTTCTTAAGAAGGGCAGGTTAGAGATGGGTCTAAAATTTTCAAAAGCAGAGGGGTCAAGATTATTTTTCTTGAGTAGGGGTTTAACTACAGCAGTCTTAAGACAGTCTAGGAAGATCCCCGTATTCAATGACGAATTTACTATGTCAAGAATATTATCAATTAGCACTTTTGATACTTCCTTGAAAAACCTTGTTGGTATTGGGTCAAGGACGCAGGTGGAGGGTTTCAGTTGAGAGATTATTCTATGTAAATCAGGTAAATCTATCCTGGTGAAAGAATTTAATTTATTTTTAACGGAGTACTGGGGCTTAGGAGGTTCCGCAGTGTTGGGGAGCTGTACTATGTTATTTCTAATATCATTAATTTTTTGATTGAAAAATACAGCAATGTTCTCACAGGTTTCACTGGAAGTATTTTGGGGGCATTCCTTTGTGTTACCTGGGTTTAACAGACAATCAATTGTAGAAAATAAGACTCTGGGATTACTAGCATTGTTATTTATAATCTTAGAGAAATAGCAGCGCCTCTCAAGACGGACTGTGTTATTGTATTCTGTTATTTTAACCTTCAATATCTCATAATGGATAGTTAGTTTTTCCACCATTTACGCTCAGCTCTACGGCATGTTCTTTTTAAATCAGACACTCTTTGGGTCTTCCATGGAATAACAATGCTAGAAGATTTTTTAACTGTCTTTCAGGTGCAACTATTTCAACAGCAGCTCTTACTTTAGAATAAAAATTTTCCACCTTACTATTTACATTATCCTTGCTATTAAAGTTGGCACTATAAACGGACTGATTGCTTAGAATGTTTGTAAGTTTTAAAGCTGCTGATGAGTCAAAGAAGCGTTTTTTAACAATATGCTTCTCATGAATGTTTTCTATCATTATTTCTATATTAAATAGTAGAAGAAAGTGGTCTGATAGACCAATATCAATGATCTGCTTCACATTAACTTTTAGTCCTTTGGTAATTACTAAGTCTAACGTATGACCTGCTTTATGTGTAGGTTGATTAACAAGCTGTCTCAAATCAAAAGAGTCCAGGAGGTTCATGAATTCCTTTACTTTTAGGTCACACTGATTATCGATATGAAAGTTAAAGTCGCCGACAATTAAGAATGTGTCATAGTTCGTAATTAAAATTGACATTAAATCTGAGAATTCCTCAAAGAAAGACGAGTTAAATTTAGGAGGTCTATACACGGATAAAACTAGAACATGAGAATCTCCATGAATAACAACGGCAAGATACTCAAAGGACTTAAATTTACCAAAACTAACATCTTTACACTTTAACCGGCTCGAGTAAATGTTTGCCAAGCTGCCACCCTTCTTTCCCTGGCGGTCTGCACGAGTAAAACTGTAATCCAGAGGCACAGATTCGATTAAAACAGCTGAGCCGTCCAAGTTAAGCCATGTTTCACTTAGTGCAATAAAATCAATGTTTCTATCACTAATAACATCGTTGATAAAAAACGTCTTGTTAGTTAAAGCTCTAACATTTAATAGTGCCATATTTAATGTTTCAGAGGGGCAGAGCTGAAGTCTATGTGCGTTATTGGTATTTGGAACAGAAATTAAGCTATTTTTGTTAGCGCCGCTCTGTGTGTATTTTTTATGTAATCTACAACCTGTCACCTTTGTAGCACTCTGGCATAAGCTTTTCCAAGAAAGCTGAAGAGTGTGATCCCCTGATAGTTGGAGCACCTCCTCCTGCACCCAAATGGGGTCCACTACCTCTGTCTAATATTCCAGAGACGCAACATTGAAAAGGTGTGTCAGGCATGACAGCCAAAAAATGTCCAGAGCCTTCAGGATTTATGGCCAGATCTCATCCACCCTTGGGGCCTTGCCACCTTGGAGTTGCGTAACTACCTCAGTGACCTGTCACAGGGAAATGGGCATTGATCCCCCATCAGCTTCTGGATCTGCCTCCTCCACAGAAGGCATGACCATCAGGTTCGGGAGCTCCTTAAAGTCTTCCTTACACCACCAGACATCTTCAGTCCAGGTCATTGCTTCTCCACCCTTATTGAGAACAGCCTGGATGAATTGCTGTCTCCCCTTGCTGAGTTACCTGGGGCCTCATGCATAACGGCATGCGTAGAATTCACACTATAACATGGCGTGTGGACAAAAGCGGAAATGTGTGGAAAAATCCAGATGCATAAATCTGTGCGTTCACCAACTTCCACGTTCTTTTGCTCTATAAATCCCAGTCAGCCTGAAAATTAACACACGTGCATGCGCCTGCTGTCCCGCTCCAACTCCTCCTAGAATTACTCCTCTTTGAATATGCAAATCAATATAAATAGCCCTTAAGCTCAGCCTTCTGTGAAAAGACAATGGCAAAAGCACGAGGGAAAATAGAAGAATTTCAGCGAATACCAAGTGGAGGCAAGGAAAAATGTAACATTTGTTGGTTTAAACAGTGGTATAAACAACAAAAGAAAGTTGATCGAGTAATACAGTAATCCCTCCTCCATCGCGGGGGTTGCGTTCCAGACCCCCCCGCGATAGGTGAAAATCCGCGAAGTAGAAACCATATGTTTGTATGGTTATTTTTATATATTTTAAGCCCTTATAAACTCTCCCGCACTGTTTATAAATATTCCCCGCAGCGTTATACAGCATAATCCCTTTGTATTCTCTTAGATATTAGGTAAGATTCATTGAAATTATGTATATAAACACACACTGTTTATATACAGTAAAACCTAAATATTATTTTAAAGATATTGAGTGTCTCCGATATCACATATGTTACAGCCATTACGATAGACAGGTCACCAGCAATAAATACGTACATTGCAAGAAAAATAGTATACAGTAAATGTGTGTACAGTGACACTAAACGTACATACATGTACTAAGCACTGTAAGAAGAAAATTAATTATGGTTACTCACCAACAATGACACGATGACTTGTCCGATAACAATGAGTTTAATTTTACTGCACAACAAAGGAGAGCGTTACAGCCCTTGTAAAGGAGCCACTTCAGGCGATTGTGTAGCACTGCCGTTGTTCTTCTTCTGGCAGTCTTCAATCCAAATCCCTAAAGCCGATTCCATCCAGACTACTGCCTTATTACATCCACTTACAACTCGTTTTGCACCCTGGTTAAAAGGACACTGCAGCCGTAGATCTTATATTCCTTTCCTACTTTTTAAATAAAAAGAATCGTAGCCTTCAACAAATCCAAAACGTTTACCTTTTCGGCAATCGTTAACATCTTCTTCTTGCGCTTGGGCACGGCACCTGAAGCAGTAGCAGATTGTTTTGGAGCCATAATGAAGGGCTTGACTATGCACAAAGATAAACATTAAAGAGCACAACTCTTTACACAGCGAAGCACGTTGATGCTGAATGAGCGAGATGAGACTTCCTGGTTAACACTGCATAGCTCCTGCGTGCTCTGATTGGTTAGCTTCTCAGTCAGGAGAACTTAACTGCGTGCTCTGATTGGTTAGCTTCTCAGCCATCCGCCAATAGCGTCCCTTGTATGAAATCAACTGGGCAAACCAACTGAGGAAGCATATACAGGAAGTAAAAAGACACATTGTCCGCAGAACCCGCGAAGCAGCGAAAAATCCGCGTTATATATTTAGTTATGCTTTCATATAAAATCCGCGATAGAGTGAAGCCGCAAAAGTCGAAGCGCGATATAGCGAGGGATTACTGTATAGCGTGTCAGAGAAACTTGAAAGCTCAAGTTCACAAAGTCGCACAGTGCCCGAAATAAAAAAGAAGTTGTCACATATCAAAGTCGCAGTGAAAATGCGAGTCTTAGCCCACCGTCTGAGTGTCACATGAAAGCTTATTAGGGTACAGAGAAAAAAAATAGGCACACAGTGGGAAAAAAGCACGAAATGTCAACTTTAATCTCTAAATTTCCACTTTAATCACGTAGTTTATTTTGTCATTAAAGTAGAACATCATAAACTTTATCTTAAAATCGTTTAATTTACTAGTTTCTCAAATCCCATTGTAACTAAAGTAGCACATTAAATGCTTTGT
Source organism: Polypterus bichir lapradei (assembly GCA_026402145.1). Taxonomy (NCBI): domain Eukaryota; kingdom Metazoa; phylum Chordata; class Cladistia; order Polypteriformes; family Polypteridae; genus Polypterus; species Polypterus bichir. The sequence continues at coordinate 51,303,584 of JANRMT010062796.1, forward strand.
TTTGTATTTGATCTTCTATGTGCTCTATGTGTGTGAATCACTACGTGCTTCTGGGCTTTCTCTTTCTCTGACAGGACACAGAATCCATTACATTCGTAATATTACAGCTCTCTGAATAATTAAAATAATGACATGTATACGTGATATAATTTTCATGATGATAGGAGTTAAAGCATGTTATTAAACATGGGAACACGGTGGCGCAGTGATTGTTCATGTCTTACACAAGACGCTTGCTGCACCATGCCCGAAACTTCAATGAAATACTTTATTGCAGCAGTATTGTCTCTTTCAAACATACTAACCCCCAATTCCTGTCCTTACTTTTCTTTCTCCAAATACCAATCGCCATACCATCAGCTCTGTAATAGACGTTAAGCTTAGAACGCCAATTCTTCAAAACTTTTAAAGAACATTGAAATATCTTCGTAGTACATGTTTAATTATTCTATCCATCCATCCAGTGTCATGCCAGCACCAGCAAGATTACAGTGCGAGGCAGGAACAATCCGTGAATGGAACGCAAGCGGCTTGCTAGTGCTGAGGCACCGTGTCCTCACATGTTTAATTATTAACAATAGAGATTATTTAAATGAAGTTAAAGTTTTATCTGTATAATAAACATATTTTGCTGCATTTAATCTTAAAAATGATATTGTCATCATATGTAAATATGCGCTTTATATAGTGGCTCAGGTTGTGCAATATTATAACTGTATCGCATGTTTACAGTGAGGTAATTGTACTTATAAGTACAAACAGTTCTACAAGGAGCACTTGATGGACTGATTGAGTGCGTTTAGAGTTCTTGGGATGAAACTGTTTCTGAACCGCGAGGTCATTACAGGAAAGGCTCTGAAGCATTTGCCGTATGAGAGCAGTTCAGTAGACTGCATGGCAGCGTATGCTTGATGCTGTATACCGATAATTCTCTTTCCGATCAGCTGCTGTACAGCTGTGATTCACACTTAGATACAGTGATATAAATACTCCGAATGGGGCAGTGAGTGTAATATGGAAAATGATGATTCGCTGTGGCAACCCCTAATGGGAGCAGCTGAAAGAAGAAGAAGGTGCAGTTGAAAGAAGAAGCTGAAGTGAAGAGTAACAACGCTAAAGCAGCTATTGTATTTAGAATAGTTTGACCATTCTGTGGACCATTATATTGTTACAGGTTAATTACAATCAGATGCATTAAACTAATAAACAATATGCGGTTAATTTCAGTGTATTTATAAAGCCGCATCAGGGATGTTGATCTAAAAAACGAAAGGGTAACCACACAGGAACAGTAGCACTGCTTTGACACTGGGTACCGCCAGTCTGCAAAACCGAGCGCAGAACTTGTGTACGACAGGGTATGAGCTACCATGGAAATGTGCGTGGCTTTATGCTAAGTTTAGGTTTTATACATCTCGATTTGAGCGTAGAAACATTTTTACGCAACTTTTTTTGTGCATAAGCATCGTTTATACATGTGAGGCCCCTGGTGCTTCACCAGAAACTCTCTTGAGTCTGATCAATAGTTGGCTTCCAATGGTCTCTCCAAACTCCTGCCACACCCGGGTTTTTGCTTCCCTGACCTCCAAAGCCAGTCTTTATGGCTAGTCGGTACCTCTCTGCTGCTCTGTGTATCTCTTGTGATAACAATACATGGAAGGCCTCATTTTTCAGCTTGATGGCATCCATCTCCACTGGTGTCCACCATTGGGTTCCTGCATTGCCACCTCAAAAGGCACTTATGGTCTTTAGGCCACCGCTCTTTGCAGCTGCTTCCACAATGGAAGGATTCTGGAAAAGCTCTTTCAGAGGTTGGAGTTGAAAGTCTTAAGGACAGGGACATCCCCAAATGTTCTCAGTCCACCATCACTACTCGCTTGGGCTTTCTAGTTCTGTCCAGGCACCTCCCTCACCATCTGACCCAACTCACCACCAGGTGGTGATTAGCTGACAGCTCTGTCCCACTCTTCAACATACAGTATTTGGTAATCAAGTTGCCCAGGGAGAAAGGTGTTGGGCAGTTGTGAGCTTCTTATTGAGTTGCTGCCTGGTTGATACAATGTTAAGGTAATGCCCTGAAGAACGAGAGGGTTGCCTCTGTGCGGCTGAAGGTCGCAGAGTAGAGGACTCTTACTGCCATTAAGTGCCTAGGTATGGTTTATCCATAAAAAACAACTTGTTCGAATATAAGGTGTCTTATAGATGCAATTGGTACCAGCGCATCCTATCGCCTGACACCTTTCTCCCTGGGCAACTATTGATTAAAGGAGAGTCCAACCTCTTTTTAGAGATTTGGTTCTAGAACCAAATGAGCGGGTGGATATATCTAGTTGGTCCCTTCTACCCAAGAGAGGTGACATTTGACATCATAAGAGTCAGTTTGTGCATCTGTGTCCCAGTCCACCATGGCCTCTGCCTTCAACTACCGCCCAGGTCACATTGCACCTGGCCTCTATTCCTCATGCATGTGGAGGGCCCACAGAAAGGCAGTCCCATGTTGCATTTCCGGGATGTGCCTAAACGGGCCAAGGAGCAACTCAGCATGCATTAAAAAAATTTCTTAACTGGTTTGTGGTGGTTCAATCTGTTTCCTTCAGGTTGGGCTCTATCACAAAACCTTTTTTAATTTCAGAGTATTTCTTTTTTTTGTGCATGCATACAACACGCAGGTGCCTTGGCTCTAATCAACAATGCTGAGTGCATGTAGAGAAGTAATTACTTTGAGAAAATAGTACCAAGAATCTGCGATAAAATGTACATTTTCAGTTTACTTTTGTTGTCTGCCTCAGAAACGCAAAGGGCATGTTTTCTTAAATTGAAACCTTTGCTACTTCAAATTGGACACATTTGGGAAGTTAAGGCTTTCTTTCCTCACTGTGTCACCCCAGTGCCCATTGGCTCCATTATAAAACACAACAGCAGACTAGATTTTTTTTATTTTTCATAATTTTTAGAATATGCTTCATTGCATCTTTTAGGACCAACTGTGTTTTTTGGAATTATAACTTAAATCATTTTAAAAAAATGTATGCTACTAGCAGAGGTACCCAGTACTGTTCACAGTGGAGGCACCAAATTGTGAGAAGAAACTGACCAGGAGACGAAAATGTGAGACAAGGAATTGTAGTTAAAGATGGACTGAGTCAATACGAAAAAAAGAAATAAAGATCAAGCAAAGAAAGCACAAGGGCAAAATGGTTGTCAGTAGTCAGGATGAATAAAGTACAGAAATCCAACATGAAACCAATGGTGTGGCTCCTTATTCAAAATGGTTTAACTATAACTAAAAAAGTTTGCTGCCTATCCAACTAAGGAATAATGTGAAATGGAAATGCCACCATATTTATAATGTAATTAATGGTATAATTACCATAAATTTTTGGTCATTTGACACATCTGCAGTGTTGTGCAAACAAATCAAAAATCGGGAGTGTGCTCCACTCAACTTTCTCGTATACTTAAGAGGAAATGGTCATCAGAACCACTTCCAGTTGTGCAATATTTCTTAAATATCATATTACTTTGTTTCTTATCATTAACTAATTGATAATACAGATACACAAATCATTTACCTCTGTTTATAATCAAATTTTATACAGGTACATCTACATAAATTAGAATATCATCTAAAAGTTAATTTATTTCAGTAATTCAATTCAAAAAGTGAAACTCGTAGATTCATTAAACACAGAGTGATATATTTCAAGCATTTACTTCTTTTTATTTTGCCGATTATGGCTTACAAGAAATAAAAACTTACATAAGAGATATGAAAAAAATGATTTTTAATAGATATGTTAGCCTACTAAAAAGTATGTCGATGTATGTACTCAATACTTGGTCAGGGCTCCTTTTGCATGAATTACTGAATCCTCTTGACAATAGCTCAAGCGAGTTTGCTGGCCAATCAAGCAGAGTGATACCATGGTTACTAAACCAGGCAATGGTACTTTTGGCAGTATGGGCAGGTACCAAGTCCTGATGGAAGAAAAAAATCACCATCTCCGTAAAGCTTGTCAGGAGACGGAAACATGCAGTGTTCTTTGCGAATCTCCCCCAAATTCTTGAATGGGCTGTGCTTCACAATTCTCTCAAGGTTGTGGTTAACCCCGTTGCTTCTTCACCTTTCTCCTGCCACATTTTTTCCTTCCACTCAACTTTCCATTAATGTGCTTGGATACAGCACTCTGAACAGTCAGCTTCTTTAGCAAAGACCTTTTATGGCTTACCCTCTTTAAAGAGGGTGTCTGTCTTCTGGACAACTGTCAAGTCAACAGTCTTCTCCATGATTGTGTGGCCTACTGAACCAGACTGAGAGACCACTTAAAGGCTCTGGACACCTTTGTAGGTGTTTTGTGTTAATTACAGTGAGGAACATAAGTATTTGAACACCCTGCAATTTTGCAAGTGCTCCCACTTAGAAATCATGGAGGGGTCTGAAATTCACATTGTAGGTGCATTCCCACTGTGAGAGACAGAATGTAAAAAAAAAAAAAAAAATTAAGGAAATCGCATTGTATGATTTGTACAGAATTTATTTGTATTGCACTGCTGCACGTAAGTATTTGAACACCTGGCAATCAGCAAGAATTCTGGCTCTCAAAGACCTGTTACTCTGCCTTAAGTCGGGGCGCAGTGTGCTAAAAGTCGGAATGTGACGTCAGAGTCTCTGTTACTGTCTACATGTGACAGAAAGCCTCTATGCAGATCCTACGGGGATCGATGTGCGTGCTTCGCTGTTTGATGAATGGTTCAATGTGGTGAAGCAAAATGCTGACATACAGATGCATTTGTGGTGCTTTTATATTCAAGCGTCGCATATTCCCGATCGTAATGACACGATGCATTTTAAAAGTCTCACATAACATCTTTGTGCAGTCTTTTTTTTTTTTTTTTTGCAACTGCACAACAGCAACATAATGTATAGCGCTGTATTTGAGCCACTCAGAAAAAAAATAAAGGACACGGTGAAAACGTGTATTTTGTGATTAAAGTGGAAATTTCGGCTTTAATCTCGAATTGTCCACTTTAACCTCGTAGTTTACTTTATCATTAAAGCAGACGGTCGTAAACGTCATCCCAGTTTTTAATCGCTATGAGCTTCTTGGACCTGAGAGCTGCAGCAAGCAGCAATAGATCACCACACAGAACAAATTAAATGTATGATATTCCAACTCTCTGCACATTTAGAATCTTTAGATTTATACTTGATATCACTTTCATGATGGAATGCATTAAAGTGTGTATGTTACACTTTACATATAATTTAGTTTAAATAATGAATACTGTTAATAATTACACACATGGGGGTGACACGGCGGCGGAGTGATAGCACTGCTGTCTCGCAGGGAGTTATGTTGCTGGTATATCCTGCTTGTATTCCACACTGTGCTCCAGTTTCCTTCCAAAGATATGCAGATTTGGGGATTTGGTGCCGCTAAAATGACACTAGTGTATGTGTGTGCTTGTATTCACCTTGCGATGAGCTGAGGCCTCGTCCAGGGATTGTTTCTTAGTCGTGCCCAATGCTTGCTGGAATGGACACATCCCTGGATTTATGGATTTAATCAATAAACATCCTTTTCAGAGATATTGCGGTAAGGTGTTATTGGAATTTAATGAGTGTTCTAGGCAATTCACAACACTGAGAAGCCGAACATGTTCTCACCGTGATAATATCTCGCACTGCCACCTGGTGGATTCCTCCAGATTTACGTAAAGTACGCGCGCAAGTATAAACACTACAACGCTTGCGTAGCAGGAGCGTCCTCTGCAGCATGCGTCGCGTGAAGTATAAACTCCGGCCTTAGAAGTGCACCTCTACTCCACTTAGTAATCTTAATTAGTAGCACCTTTAAAGACACCTGTCCACCCCACAGTCAGTCAGACTCCAACTAGTACCATGGGCTAGACCACAGAGCTGTCAAAAGACACCAGAGACAAAATTGTGGACCTCCACAAGGCTGGAAAGGGCTACGGGGCAATTGCCAAGCAGCTTGGTGAAAACAGATCAACTGTTGGAGCAACTGTCAGAAAATGGAAGAGGCTAAAGACGACTGTCAGTCTCCCTCGGACTGGGGCTCCATGCAAGATCTCACCTCGTGGGGTATCACAGATGATAAGAAAGGTGAGGAATCAGCCCAGAACTACACGGGAGGAGCTGGTCAATGACATGAAGAGAGCTGGGACCACAGTTTCAAAGGTCACCGTCGGTAGAACACTATGCCGTCATGGTTTCAAATCACGCATTGCACGGAAGGTTCCCTGCTCAAGTCATCACATGTCTAGGCCCATCTGAAGTTTGCCAATGACCATCTGGATGATCCAGAGGAGGCATGGGAGAAAGTCATGTGGTCAGATGAGACCAAAATAGAACTTTTTAGTCTAAACTTCACTCACCGTGTTTGGAGGAAAAAGGAGGAGTTGCATCCCAAGAACACCATCCCTACTGTAAAGCATGAGGGTGGAAACATCATGCTTTGGGGGTGCTTTTCTGCAAAGGGGACAGGATGACTGCACTGTATTAAGGAGAGGATGAATGGGGCCATGTATTGTGAGATTTCGAGCAACGACCTCCTTCCCTCAGTCAGAGCACTGAAGATGGGTCGTGGTTGGGTCTTCCAACATGACAATGACCTGAAGCACACAGTCAGGATAACCAAGGAGTGGCTCCGTAAGAAGCATATCAAGTTTCTGGAGTGGCCTAGCCAGTCTCCAGACCTAAATCCAATCGAAAATCTTTGGAGGGAGCTGAAATTCCGTGTTGCTCAGCGCCAGCCCCAGAACCTGACAGATCTAGAGGAGATCTGTGTGGAGGAGTGGGCCAAAATCCCTGTTGCAGTGTGTGCAAACCTGGTCAAGAACTACGGGAAACGTTTGACCTCTGTAATTGCAAACAAAGGCTTCTGTACCAAATATTAACACTGATTTATTCAGGTGTTCAAATACTTTTGTGCAGCAGTGCAATACAAATAAATTCTTTACAAATCATACAATGTGATTTCCTGAATTTGTTTTTTTTTACATTCTCTCTCTCACAGTGGGAATGCACCTACAATGTGAATTTCAGACCCCTCCATGATTTCTAAGTGGGAGAACTTGCAAAAAATCGCAGGGTGTTCAAATACTTATGTTCCTCACTGTAGCTGAGTGAAGTATGACACCATGAGTCTACAATAACTGACCTTTTTCACAATAATCTAATTTTCTGAGATACTGAATTTTGGGTTTTCATTAGCTATAAGCCATAATCAGGACAATTAAAACAAAAAAAAAATGCTTGAAATATATCACCCTGTGTGTAACGAATTTATATACGAGTTTCACTTTTTGAATTAGTGAAATAAATTAACTTTTTAATGATATTTTAATTTATTGAGATGCACCTGTATTGAAATATTTTGGACTTAGGGAAGTCAAAAACGATGGTGGAATTAGTTACAGCCACCTAAAAACACAGAAAAAGTGTTAGTATTATATAATATATTTGTTGCAATAAATTGCTATACGTAAAACTGCATTTAACTATATTTAATTATGAAAATTATAGTGGAAATAAAACAAAAAAAAATCATCAAATGTATTACCAGGAACACGATGGGGACGTAGCAGCTTATTGTTCCCATTACATCTTTATATTTACATGGCATGTTCAATGTTTACACATTATTCTTAAACTGATGTATAAATTAAAATAAAATTAATAATAGTTATTGAAAGAATATGTGTTATATTGAGTACAGTGTTTAAATACTGTGTACACATTTATATTTCCAGGATACAAAAAATTTGGATGGTTGTTTAAATAAAATACTACTTCTGGTTGAGTAATTTTTTATCATTAGAAATATATGTACAAAATTTGAATCATCTGTAATTATAACTATAGTTTACTTGAAAATTTGTGAAAGTACAAGAAAGTAAAAATGGAATGAAGAAAAACTGACTTTCATTAAAATAAATCAGAATTGTCAGAAAACTCTAGAACAACTTTTCTACATTATAAAAGCAAAAAATAACACAAAACACATAAATCAGGCCACTGGTAACAGATAACCAGTGGAATTTGCTAAGGCACCTTTCACTAAGCAACCTAAATAAGATTACAATTCAAAGCTTCAAGTGCAATGGCTTATAGAACTCTTCAGTCATTTAAAGAACAAAGTGTATATGCTAGTACTCTGGGAAACGAGAATGTGTTTGAAAAATTACAACAACAACTTTAGTCAGGCTCAAATCACACTAGAAAAAAGGGTGCCTGGAAAGACTTTCCCTTAAAGTACTAATAATTATATAAAAGTAAAACACTTGGGAGGAGAATTTTAGGTTGAAGACCAGAAGATGACAGAACAAGATTTTCCAGATTGATCATTATATAGTCCCCTCCTTTGTGCCTACTGTAAAGTCCTTTAAATACATGAAATTGTTACCATATTTTGGAATAGATTAAACAATCACTTATTTTGTGGAAAACTATTTTTTTCCTTTTGTGAATTTTGCTCTCAGTTTTCATCCTTTTCATGCAATGCTCATTGCACTACTTTTGTTCTCTACTTCTCTCGGCCATTTATGACTGAGCTGTTGGGGGAGCGCTGTCAAATGGGGAAGTTTCCATTTTTCCCTTACTGATGTTCATGATTTTTCATTTCCTTGTTTCCTATTTACTTTAGAAGTTAAAAGTTATAAATATGTTTACAAACAATATATGACTATGAAAAGTACAAATATAAAACTTGCCCTTGAAAATTTTTGATTCAGTGGAAAAATATACATAAAAGCCTATTAGCAAGGCAAACAGACATTTAAAACATGAACATATTCTTAATCTTTAAAGGGTAAAAAGAGACCATAATGTGACATTTTATAAGCAAGTACTACAATAATACCCAATAGTGTTGATATATATTGTTTAATCACACCCATAATGTGCAAAGATCACTCACTTTCTTATGGGAAAAACAAGGGACTGGGACATCATCTTTTTTATATAAAGAAACTATTTACAAACATGTCTACCACTGTGTTTCTATTGGTCAATTATCATTGGTGCAAAAATTATTAACTGTACATTTAAACAAGGTGGAGAAATGCATTTTACAATGACAAACTTACATAGATGGGAAAGTTGCTTTATTGCAGGTGAAAAAAATATCAATTCATATTTAAATGTTTCAACTATAATACTACCTACTGATATATAAAAACAAACAAACAAAAAAATCTTTAAACAAAAAGAAAGACAAGTTTCATTTTCAAGTCTAACTGGGTTTATTCAAACAACCACAGAACAAATTAGTAAACACTGGTATATTCTTGATTACTGTAAAAGAGGCTTTCTGCAGCCTGTCATGCACAAACATACATAGACAAGTTCAAAAGGGTTTAAAAAAAAGAAAGAAAACAAAACAGAAATAAAAAAAATGTACTAATGTAAAAAGGTTTGGAATATTTTAACAGCTTTCCACATAAAACAAATGGATTATGTACACAGTCTTGCTCCTTCTGGAGAGACTAGCCCTGGGATGACTGAGAACATCAGTCTTCTTTTCTCCCACCTCAGGAAATACTAAAGTGTGTCAGTCATTTATCTTGTTGGTTCAACTGTTAGGGAACAGAGAATAAACAAAAAGTAATGAATGGACACGTACCTACTTTAAATTTACTCTTCATGATTGTATTTCTAGTTTAAGAAATAATGAAAAAAGTAAAATACATACTGTAAGATGCAATATCAATCTCATCAGGCAGCTCACTTATGTTAACTTCAAACCGGTCCTGAACATCATTGAGGATCTTTGCATCATTTTCATCCGACACAAAAGTGATAGCTAGGCCCTTAGTGCCAAATCGACCAGCGCGTGCGACCTGTGAACACCACAAAATGTTTAAATACATTCAGGCAAAATTACCCACTTACTATTAAACAGTCAATCAGTGTCAGGGTGTAAAAACAGGAGCCTGATGATTTACAATATCTTAAGTACTTGCTTTTAGAAAAAGGAAAAAAAGTTTATATAGTAAATGCTTCTATGCAAAGTGAAAAAAAAAATATGCACGCACCTATAGCACAATTGCTTTTAAATTACAAAAAAAAATAGAATTTTAGCAAAACAATAAATAATGTGTAGACTTAATGAAGATCACACCTAAATTAAATTACCATACTATTTATAACAAATGCATGACAGGATTGAAATTTGTAGTATAGTAATACATACATCTCATGCTTGAATGAAAAAATAACATCACTTGCTTCATTTCATAGTTTAAGTGTGAGGAAATGACTAAAGGGCATCTTGACAACGTGCAGTTACTGAACTTCTTGTGATACAGAAGGATACCATGACCTTTCAAGGATTTTCAGTCACAGCTTTCATTTACATAATCTGTTATATTAAAAATGTTTTCTATTTTGTCCACAATATTCAGCCTTGACCAATCCCCTCCACACCGCTTGTCCAATCATTATTCCTACTGTGCACATCCTCACTCCGTACCACCCCGTGATACTCTCAGTGCTGCTAAATCGCCCTTAAACACAGTTGGATAATGGCAAGGCAGAAAAGAAAATTATCTATTCAAGGATGTTGAGTTTTAGATTACAATAGAAAAACAGCAGCAAGAGCTGATGATGAATGTCAGGGGAAAAAAAAAAGAAAGAAAATGAACAAAAAAAGTCGCACATAAAAATGAAGAACAAAGAGAATACCCAACAAACTAGAAAGAAAAAAATATCCTGAACAATATGTTAACAGAAATGAAAAAATGTTTATATAATGCAAATTACAGGATATAATAATTCATAATACTGTTTTTGATGAGGTGTTAACATAATTTATTTTTTTTAATTTACTTTATTACTTTTACTTCTACTTTTTACTACATTTTATTATTCATTGGTATTTAAAATAGACAACTGTAGTGAAATACTTAAGTAACTGATTTTCTTTCTGTAATAACTAAGGACCAAACCGTCTTCCTTCTTTTCCCCGCATACTCTTCTATATACCACCTCTTTAAATACAACTGCTTTCTCTAATGGAGGGACATACCGACGCCCTTTGAGCGGCTTGGCTGCAGGATAGCAGGCGCCCAGTGCCTGCCCCCAGAGGTTGGCAAGTGAAGTGAGCAGGGGGCAGGGCCCTATATAACTGTAAGCTGTTTGGATGTCTGTTTATTTGCCAAACACACAAAAACATTGTAAACCAAATTTTGTATGTGTGTTGCTGTTGGTTGAGCTTAAAATATAGGCTATGTTTTCTCAGGAAGAGGAGTTATAATAAGAAGGGGGAAGAAGTGGGACAAGAATTCTTATCAGGCAGTCAGTGTATTCTGGGGCTGATGGAAGGACATCTTCCGTGCACATAAAATTTTCTAGCAGTTAAAAGTGTGATTATCAACAAAGACTACAGAGGCATACAGAGTTTTCGATAACAATGTTCTTGTCTCGCTGTATTACACCTTCTGTGTAAGTTGTGTAATTTTTTTTGGTCTCATCATGGGTCAACTTTACCCATGCTAAAATTCCAACCTGGACAAGGCATGTACTTTGGATGTCTTTAAGAAAATAACACTGAGTGCCATGACCATCAATCAAGTAGTGTGATGTCCCTAGCAACTCTGTTATAGTGCTTTGCGATTTGCCATAACAAGCTGTAGGAAGTCACCAGTCCCGATGGGCTCTTCTTTGTACGTGTGACAGAGAGTTGACATCCAATGAACAATCTACTGGAAATGCAATGAACATAATGTGTACAAACTACAGTTGCAAGAAAAGAAGGTCTATTCTAGCATCATCAAAAGTTATCAAAATATCAATACGTATCAATTTTAATAATTAAAAAAAATACTTCAATACTCATTTTTTCATGGTATTAATTCTACAGCCTACATCATGAAGGCACTTGAACTTCACCACAGCTGGAGTAGAAGCCCAATTTCCATCCACTCACAGTAACACGGCAGCTTCAGCAGTATCAGAGCTTTCATCAGCATGGTTAACTGAAAATGATGGCAGCCAGAGTGGTGTATGGAAATACTTTGGCTTTGTGGTGAATGGGGACAGAAAACCACAAGACACATATAAGACTGTATACAAGATTCACAAGTCAATACAAAATATTTTGAAAGGAATCATTTCTAAAATGACAGAAACATTAATAAGTATAAACCTGTAAAATGTTGCATCGGAAGTAAGTATATGACAACTATTTTTTTCTACAAGTTAAAACGTTTTTTTCTAGGAAGTTAAAGGTTTAACACATCCAGACAGGGGTCTGCAATCATTTTTACCTGCGGGTCAGTTTTATTCTGTGCTGTTCATTCAGGGGTAAGGTGGGCAACAGAGGGTCTGTCACTTCCTAGATTTTTAAACTCTTGAGCAAAAAAATGATATTTCATCACATTTAATGTATAATGGTATGGTGCTACAACTTTTCAGTACTCATTTGCATTAACAGTGGCACCACTACTCCTTGCGCTTGTATATGTTCAGCTATGCTTTAGAGCATATATTTAGTACAGTAGCAGCAAAACAAAAGTAGGCAGTAGTCTCACAAAAAGACATGCTAGTGTTTTTGATAAAAAATGTGGAAGTTGCAAAGACATCATAGTTTTTTCACACCAATATACAATGTACACTGTTTGCATTTATACAAAGTCTTTAAATATGTTATTGGTTTGATTGTGTGTGACTTTTCTGAGCAATTGTTTACAAAAGATCACTTTAATGTTCTTTTTACTAAATGTTTAACATTTTTTAAAAATATTTTTACTGAGAGTAATGGGAATAAAATCTAACTGAAATATCCATTTTTGTTTTAAGTTAATAAGATTTAAATGGTCAGACATGACTACCTGTTTCACTGGAGTATAAATGCAGGTGACATACAGGGCAAATGTCCTTATTCATCCATCACAATGAGAAAGACCTATGAATTTATTAATGATGTTTGACAAAATTTTGCTGAACTGTACAACTCAGGAAATGGCTATGGTAAAATAGCCAAACGGTTGACCAAGGATCATGGCTGGAGAACTGCAGAGTCAGAAAGTCTTCAAAACTATGATCAGATGCCACCTATATAAACACAACTTGTTTGAGAAGGTTGCATGAAAAAGGCCACTGTTGTCAAACCACAAACTCACTCTGCTAAATGTTACACAAACATCCAAAACGGCACAGATCTATGGTTAGATGAGACAAAAAAAATTAAGTTTTTTAGCAACATACACCAGAGATTGTTTTGGCAGAGGGAATAACAGACGTACAAAAAAGTACTTAATTCCCTTTGTGATGTATGGTGGTGTACCTTTAATGTTGTGGGCCTGATCTTCTGCCAAAAGCCCCGGATAACTTGTTAAAGTACACGGTATCTTGGACTCCATCAGGAATTGGCAGATATTAAGTGAAACCTTACTACCTCAGCCAGGTTGCTTGAACTGGGCTGTGGCCGAGTACTTCCAGGAGGGCAATGATCCAAAGTCCTTTGACCTAAACCTAGGACTAGGATCACCTCAGAACCCGTACTGTATGTTGTTCAACCTTCAACCGGTTATCTTGGCAAAGGGGGCTGTACAGTTACTAAAGGAAGAGCTGCCAATAATTGTGGCCCACATACAATGAAAGAAATATTTTTCTCAAATAAGATTATCTTCCCTTTATTTTACTTCAACTAATGGTTAAATTATTGCTAATATTTTTAATTACATTTCAAGAGGATAACCAATAAGGAAATTTTTTCACAGCTCACTTTGCTTTTATACTACGGGTGACGGTGCAGGGCATTGTATATCTACCAAGAGCAACACATTTGATCAATGTGTTAATTTCCTCTTCATAATTTTTTAATCACAAAAGTAGGAAACAATTTAGCTTAAGTCTTGCAAAAATGCATTTCTTACTCTTTTACTATTTTATAAGACCACCTTAACAGGCACTTGTTTTGACCTTCATAACATTTACAAAACATTCATAAAGTGTTCATGGATGTTGCAAAGCTCTGCAATGTGAGGATGCTTTACTAAGACACATTTCTCTTGATATTACACATTTAGTATACAACCTGTGAATCCTTCATATTAACAAGTCATTTTACCATCATGTTAATTAATATATGCCATAGTGCACAAAGATGAATAACTGATCTACTGATGTTTTATAAGTATTATGAAGACCAAAAGAAGCCTTTGTTAAAGTCTTGTTACATTAAGATATTGCAAAGAAGTAACTATTACTAAATTTACTCTAAAGTGTTACCCAAAATTAATTTTTTCATTAGCTGCCTTGTACTTATTACGACAGGAGATAATTCTGGTTAACACATCTTTCCCAAAGGGACACAATACAAAAAAAATGAAGAACTTAAATCAAAAATGTGATTTATTAAACACTAAATACTGATAGGTATATATTGGAGAACATGAATCTAAAACAACAAAACAAGAACAACAATTCACAAGCACCCAAAATACTCTACCCACTCGCTTCCAAACATACTTTCCTATGCAATCTCTTTATACCAGTGGACACAAGTATTTCCCTTTCAGGCTGAGGTCTTGACAATAAGCTGACTCCCGATTCAAAGTACACAGGTTCTCTAGTCTCCCAGTGACAGCATAAAATTAGTCCCAACATTTCAAAAAACACTTTTTTGGGTCAGTGTGCAACCCAAAAAGTCCTACAACTCTCCCTCTGGCGATTCCAGGATTCCTTGCATGCCTAATGCCCTCATATATGATGAGCTTCAAATCACTATTCATTTCTATGCCCTATTGCCATTCAGTTGAAAACACAGGAGTACTCCAGTGATGCTTCCCTCTGACACTCTCAGCTTTCTGCCGGTTTCCATGAGCTTTTTAACAATTTGGTACCCTCACAATAACTACTTCTGGGGCACTTACAGAACTTAAAATGTGTGGCTCACTCCAGCAGATGCCATCCTATAACAAAAGCCTAATGGCATCCTTTAAGTGCCAATCCACTATCACGCATGTGTGCAATAGAGCTGCCCAACCAATTCAATTATTTTGAAGCTTGCGTTATTTTATTGTAGGGACTTTTTTTTGTTGTTGTTTTTACCTAGCAGTCACTAGCATGAGGGGACACTGTCACTAACAGTCTCTTCCCCTTTTTCCCACAGCCCACAATGTAAGCTGACGAAATTAAATCTCCCTCAAGCAATATAGGTCCAAATCTACATAGCCATCATGAAGTCTATTCTGATCTCATCTATAACTGCCTGGCTTGCCGCAGCCTTACTGAACACTAAAGTCCTATATGAGCCCAGGGTAAGGACCGCAAAAGATCACTGGTGATCCGACTCACCCAGGGCATAACTTGTTCCAAAGATTTCCCCCTGGCAAACATCTTCATGCAGTGAAAGCTAAAACAACATGTCTTCTAAACAGCCCAAACCCCCCATGTGCAGTTATTCTTACTAATTAGGTCTGAGCAATTACTCAATATCTATGTACTGCATACCTGCACACTAAACAGCCTGGACATTATAATCCCACTAACTCTTAATTTGTTTTTTCTATTGCCCTTGCATGCTACATCATATTTATCTTCTTATATTTATCTTTTGTATTCTGTGTTGTTCCTGTATGTTGCACCAATGCTATCGAGAGATATTCCTAGTACACATTAGCGTACCTGGCTAATAAGGTGAATTCTGATTCTGAAAACATGCCCAGTGAGGGCAACCAAGCCCACAGTAACGTCAGAAGATAGTCCCACCCCTTGCAGTCCCATGAACATAAAAAGTGGAACCTCAGGAAATTGGTGTTGTCTTGAGAGGACCACAAAGGAGAGAGGAACTCAGATGAGCGACTACGCATTTACAAGCAGGTATACGTTGCTACCATTCAATTATTTTGAAGCTTGCGTTATTTTATTGTAGGGACTTTTTTTTGTTGTTGTTTTTACCTTTTGTTGATTTAAAAAGTAAAAGGGTTTACCAGGGAGGTACCCCAGATTTTTTTGTGTTCTCTCTCCTGCTTCCTGACCGCCAGTCAAAACGCACAGCTGTCATCGTGGATCCTGTTATGATTGATTTTGCCACCTTTATCGAAATGCAATAATATAGTATAGCTGCCTCAAGGAAAAGTGCAGCACAGCTTTTTACTTTGCATATTTGATACAAACGATTTTATAATGTGACTATGACAGCAGTTTTAAAGTAAGAAGGTCGTTTCAGTTAAGTTATGGTGTAAGATGTTACAGTAAGTTATTCAATTACCTTTTTTTTTTTACATAAAGCACCAAGAAGGGGAAAAAACAACCACCAGACCAGACTAAGGTATTATGGTTACGTACCTAAAATTCAGCCATACTAAGCCTCTCAACATGAAAATCATTGTCTATTCATACCTGTTCTGTGAGGAAAAATGCTACCATTTCAAAAAGACACAAATGCAGTTGGATTAGCTTCCTTTAACAGAACATGATGTAAAACAAATCAATGAATAACATTAGTATTTATAATTTCTGTATCAATTCCCACATGTGTTTGTTGTCAAATATTTCTTACCTGTGGCAAAACCATAGTTGACATTAACATCATGGTTTTCTCTTTTCTTGTTAACAAAATTTAGCTAAACATAAATTTGAAAATCACAGATGAAATGACATTTTTCCTCAGAAAGTTCAGAAAATCAAAGGCAGTCAGAATTTACACAAGTTCAGATATAAATATATAATAACTGTCAAGATCAACATTATTATTCTCACCCTATGAAGATAAGTATCAGAGTCTTCAGGCATGTCATAATTAAAGGCAATATTAACTCTCTCGATATCCATCCCTCTACCAAAAAGGTTAGTGGCCACCAAGATCCGACGCTGAAAATCCTTGAACTGCTGGTAGCGAGCCAGCCTGAAAAAAAAACAAAAAAAAAAAACAACATTGTTGGTCATTTACTTTCATTGATTTTAAATACATCAACACATTCACTATTACAAAAAAAAAGTAAAAGGAGAAATATGTTTTATCTGGTCAAAGTCATATATTGTCATAAACCAGTAAATAATAGGTAACTCATAATTCAAAATTTTGTAGAACAAAACTCAGAGGAAAGGTTCAGATAGGCAACAAACTAAATTAACAAAGATTCCATTTAAGATTTTTTCAGCAGAGCTAAAAATGAATATGAAAAAATATTTTTATACAGTGGCCACAAACAGGAAAACACGCCAAAATAAGAAAAATGCAGAGAAAACGGAAACTAAAGCCAAAACAGAAATGACACCACTAGAAAAAAAAAGTAAAGTTGGTTGATTAGTAATAAACAGGAAAATCTCAGGAATGTGTTTCATTGAACTTGAGCAGTAGATCAAGCTGCCATTGCTATCTGTATGTGTCCTTTTTATTTGTATGCAGCCTTTTTTATAGCAAAGTAAACATTGTTCAAGAATTGACAGGGCAAATTCAGTGCACAGTTTTTTATTTTTCTTTATAAAGTGCCTTTTGCAGACAGTGTCACAAAGCTGTGTAACACCATAGAAAACAAAACACACAGTTACAAACAAAAAATAAAACTAACATTTCAACAAATGACCCATAAATCAGAACAGCCAAAATGGCTACCCATATGCTAACCTAAAAATGTGCTTCTTCAAACTGTTTTTAAATATATCAAGTGTATCAGCACCCCAAAAAAAGCACAAGAAAGGATATTCCACCATTTCGGCGCAGCAGACAGAAAAGCCAGATCCCCACGAGTCTTTAGCCGAGTACGTGGAATAATAAGGCGGCCCTGGTTAGATGACCTAAGTGAGCAACTGATAGTACAATGTTGCAAAAAATCTGAAATATATTGTAGTGTTTGACCATGCAGAACTCTATAGGTGGTTACTAAAATTTTAAAATGCATTCTAAATTCCAGTGGTAGCCAATAAAGAGAAGATAAAATCGAAGTAATATGAGACCACGTACTGGAGCAGATTAACAATCTAGCAGCAGAACATTGAATAGGATGAAGACATAGAAGCGATGTCTTGTTTAAACGTATAAAGAATTGCAATAATCAAGACATGACAAAATAAAAGCATTCACTAACATCACCGTTTGAGCCTTCAATACTATTGTTCTTAGCTTTAATATAATCCTCAGATGAGTCAGAAACATAAAATCCAAGTTTTCACACATGAACATGTCCCTCAGGAAAAAAGATTTGTTAGAATCGATTGAGCATTAAACAGTGACATCCTGATTTTAGACACAGACTGATCAACCGAGGTCAAAGAGAAATGAGGTAATCCGCAGAAGACATCAAGTTCCCTCTCATCGATATCTTCTTATATGCTGCAGCCTAACGCACAAGCAAGCAGTTGGTGCAGCACAGATAGAAGGAAAGATGGGTCCCACGTACGAAGGGCATAGGTGATAAAAAGCGAAGGGCTGGGAAGACAAGCCACAGGTCAACGCAGAATCAATGCCAAGCCCAATGGGATCGAGGCACACATCAGGAGAAAGATGAGAAGCCAACCCAGCACAGCCAAAAATGTACTTGAATGCATCATGTGCTGCACTTCCTCCGTTTCCTTCGCCCCATTTAGGAAATTGACCAAGTACTGCTGGCCAACAGTAGTGGAGAAATCAGGTATTCAAGCCAGGGTGGAGGAAAAGTTTTTATCCTTCAGTTAGAAACTTTCCCATACAGCTTTAATAAAGATACTCTGGGATCTTACTATGTTTACTTAAATTGCAGCTAATTCCTGCTTTTGATGTTTTTATTTATTCAATCATCAGATATTTTACCTGTTATTAACAAGATGACGCATTGATCTTCCAAGTCAATCTTAAATGATCACACTCTGCAACTGGAATGTAATAGAAAATCTAGCATTATATTAAGTGACTCAGCCTCACGGATTCAAAGTCCTGTAATCGAATCCGGTCTCAGGCTTTGGCTGTGTTCAGTCTACACTGTCTTCCTGTGCATAAGAGTCTTCCTCCAGTTTCAACAGATTATTTCATTACACGCTCAAGACATGATTATGATGAAAATACTTGTTTTAAATATAAATAAATGTAATAAAGGCAGCTCTGTGACCGGGGACATGGGGTGCTCTGAACACGAGAAACTGTGAACTGGCCATAGCAGGAAACTCACTAAAGATACTGATATAATACAAAACTTTGATTTAACATGACTTCAAATAACTTTACACATCAACTAAACAATTTCAAAACAAACTTCTTCATATGAAAGTAACATGACAGACAGAGGTACATTTTCAAACATACCACTATATACATGCATTCCTTAGGGGACAAACAAAATCATTGTTACAAGTCATTTTAATTAAAAGAATGGGTACTAAAGACACACAAAGCTTTTAAAATATGTGCAATGGAAAGGAGTTAAAAGGTTGGTAATACGGTGCACAATAGCCAGTGATCAAGCAGTGATGTCATGATACCGGATTTTTTGTATTCAATACAAATGAAGGTGAAATTTTTCGATACTCAATACCATAGCAAAAGACAGAAATAAAATTTAATGGTTTTGTATTAAAGTACCTCAAATTACTGAAGTTAACAATATTGTTCCTATTTCTGTAATACAATATAAAATATATATATAAATACTAACAGTAACAATAGCTTTAAAATGCTGGTATATCCATGATCTTAGCATGCACACATTTTAAATTTATTCTCTGACCTTCTCTCTCCAGTAGCTGAAAAACACTATTTAAAAATCATACTAAAAAAAATGTAAATATTATTGTATATGTACTATTGAATTCCAAGATAATTACAGATACTTCCATTTAAACAAACACTTTAACACTGTTTTTGTAACAACATGCTTTTATAGTATGGTTTGCGAGAGAACCACTCTGCTAGGTTTTTAACATTTGCCACTGTGAACTTTACAAAGTTGTATCATTAGCTGGTTAAAAAAAATTACATAAAAAATGTAATATTTAATTACTGTGTCAAATTAACTCAAATGTCACAAACTCAAACTGCTTATTTTTTTTTTTTAATTCATCCCTCCATTTTTTACATGTCCAAATTTCTGTGATAAATAACATCACTTTTATATTAATACTAGCAAAATACCCGCGCTTCGCAACGGAGAAGTAGTGTGTTAAAGAAGCAATGAAAAAGAAAAGGAAACATTTTGAAAATAACGTAACATGATTGTCAATGTAATGGTTTTGTCACTGTTGTGAGTGATGAGTGTTGCTGTCATATATAAATATATATATATATATATATATTTACACACACACACACATAAACATATATATACATATCTATACATATACACATATATATATACACACACACATATATACATACATATATATATCTACATATATACACATACATATACATACACACATACATACATACATACATACACACACACACACATATACACACAAATACATATATATACACATACACACACACATATATAAACATATATATACATATACATACATATCTACATATATACACACACAGCTATTTCGTATCAGTGCAAGACGCTCCTTGTTAAAATGGATAACTCCCGCTCTTACGTGCAAGTCTGCGTGGATATTATGAACGTATTTGTTCAAGTTCTATTTAAATTTTAAATAGAAGGAATTTTTATTTAGTCGACAGAAATATCTTTGGTAGGAATGGTAAAAACAGACAGGAATATTATTCCTGAATACATCAACTCAAACCTTAAACAACTTATAATATTTTGCTCTCCATAAAAATATATCCTGTCTAAATTATACAAGTTAGAAATAAAGTAAACGTTAAAAGAAGAAACATTCAAATTTCTTTACTCTTATGTAATTTTATATAAAAAATAAACTTAGATTTTAAATATCCCAAAAGATTTTGCTCTGCATAAAAATATATCCTGTCAAAATTATACAAATTCAAATATGAACATGCTGCATAACAAAACCTGGAAATATAAATAAAATGTGTTCCTTTCAGCAATAACAAATCAAATCATTCAGTTGTCTTTGCTCATGTGTCATTTTAGAGCTGGACGCCTGGCATCTTTTTTTGGCAACAAGTTCGTTTATGTTTGGTAGCACATATCTGTGTGAGAAGCTCTTCTCAGTGATAAAGACTAACAAAACAGCACACAGGAGTCGCCTCACTAATAAACACCTGCAGTCCATCCTGAGAATCTCCACAACACAGAACCTCACACC
>JANRMT010062796.1:51325164-51350485 GCA_026402145.1 Polypterus bichir lapradei
TGCCATGTCGTGCTATGTCCATGGCTGTATCTAATGCTACCGAAGTCCCGGTACTTAAAACTTTCTCTCGCAGTTTCGCTGAGTTTGTGCCAAACACCACCCTGACCATCTCATCTTCCTCTGCATAAGCACAGTCCTTCACCCGTGAATATTCACCCGTGGCAGTGTTTCTATTGGATTGCCGCTGACGGACGGCCTTATATGGGCAGGCACTAAATTACAAACGCCAGCGGCAGCCTGTCTATGAACTTAATTTAAAGTGTAGGTTTACACTGTGCTTTGTTTCCGAAGTAGCAGAACTCATGAATATGGTTGTATATTTCACTCGCTCGCTTCTTATTGTTTCGCTGCCTTCTCAATTATATAATGCATGTTTTTTAAAGCGCTTTTTGGGCCTCTTCCTGGTTTTCTACGTACTGCGTGATTACGTAGGAGGCGTGATGATGTCAGACGAATCTCCGCCCCCACGGGTTTCAAGCTCATCTCCATTACAGTAAATGGAGAAAAACAGCTTCCAGTTATGACCATTACGCGTAGAATTTCGAAATGAAACCTGCCCAACTTTTGTAAGGAAGCTGTAAGGAATAAGCCTGCCAAATTTCAGCCTTCTACCTACACGGGAAGTTGGAGAATTAGTGATGAGTCAGTGAGTGAGTGAGTGAGTGAGTGAGGGCTTTGCCGTTTATTAGTATAGATTTTATTTCAGAACTCCTGTTGAACAGCCTTTGCTTATACAGGAAACATTGTAAACAGCAAAACAATCAGACTTTGTTACTGATAATTCCCATGTATAAATCCAGAATTAGAAAATTAACTGTCATTACCTGTCCTCAACAAATTTATAACTGTGAGATAGCATTACATTCTTCTATATATAATTCTCCAATATATATTTTTTAACATAATATATTGGAGAATTATATTGAATTTTATGTATATCTGTGTGCTTTTACTAGCAGGTTATACTAATGAATATTACTTTGCCTTAAAAAAAAACAAAAGTATGGCACAAATACAGTGTTTATTAACAAAATATGCTGTTTTGCTTTTCTCACTGTGTGTTCAGACTATGTGTTTCTGTTAACACAGTATTTGCTGTATTAACATGGTGATGATCCTTTTCTATAAAGAAATAAACATTAAAAAAAAAAAAAGTTATTTTGGTATTAACAAAAAGACACTTGTGTATTTGTTGTTGTAGACAAGCCATATAGCCAAGTCATTTGAATCTTGCCTTGATGCTTACTTACTACAACTGTTATAAGCACTTAGAGGGAGTGGAAATGCTTGTTACAATCAGAGAATGAATGGAAAACCTCTGTTCACTTATCAGAACTGTGTACTGGCACACTGTATTAAAATGTTATTGATCATGTTATCTTTTAATCTCCTCTTACAGATTTGTCAAAATACAAGTTAAACAAATGTGTTTCTGAGTTAATTCCATAGTGGGACAAAAGTAGTAATGCCATTTTCTCAGTACTACCGATACAGTAAAAAAAATCTGTTACTGTTACATTTTCAGAACTTTGGCACTGGCTTGCTATCAAAATATCGATGTTTCTGATATCCCTAGATGAAGGAACACATTTTTCAGGGAAAATAATGAATCACTTCAGTAAAGTCATGCAGGTTAAACTGAACTGTTGAGACTGCCAAAAATTAAATAGCTAAAACAAGCTGACAAAATTATGTTGCAAAACTCACTTGAAATACCCTTGGTCCTCATGTCACTAAGGTGCAACTTTTACAGAGTAAAGGGTTAACAGATACATAAAATAGAGACAACTTGCATCTGTGCAACTCAAGAAAGACAATTATATACATGGAGAATACCCGA
Source organism: Polypterus bichir lapradei (assembly GCA_026402145.1). Taxonomy (NCBI): domain Eukaryota; kingdom Metazoa; phylum Chordata; class Cladistia; order Polypteriformes; family Polypteridae; genus Polypterus; species Polypterus bichir. The sequence continues at coordinate 51,327,005 of JANRMT010062796.1, forward strand.
CAATAGATGTCAATATATAACAACTGTGACGGATGGCTGGGGTCCATACCTGGCCGGGACACCCCCGCAGCACATGTTCCAGGGGAGCAAAACCAATATCTCCCCCTGGAAGCTAGATGGCAGCCTCACTGGGTTGCAGCAGTGCCTCCGACTACCGCAGGGCTTCATGGGAGTTTGGTGCAGCCATGTTGGGTTCCGCAGGTGCTGCTGCAGCACAAGCTGCTAGCCCCTTTTGGGCACTAGTTTCGCCACACTCGGAAGTGCAGCCGGATGTTGGCAATCAAGCACCAGGTACCTAATAAAAGGAGCCAGCAACCACCACTCATTGGCCAGAGTCGGGAGGAGAAGGATAAAGCTTGGAGGAGTGGTGGTGGAAGAGAAAGGAGAAGAAAATGTGTGGTGTGTTTGGTGGTGCTTGTACACTTGGGACTGTGTTGTGCCTGTGGGGATTACAGGGAAGAAGTGCCCCACAAGTGAAGAAAAATAAAAGATTATTTATTTTATATGTGCCTCCAGTGTGGGTTCTTTGTTGGGTCAGGCGCCTATATAGCGTCTTTTGTTACACAATATATACATGAGAATAAAGTGTATTTCACCACACTCTCCAAGACTCGTAGTTCTTTTTACTCACTGGTAATAGTGGCTTTACTAGCACCACTTACCAATTTGGTTAATTTTTCTACTTTTTTTTTTTTTTTTTTTTTTTTTACACAATTGAAAGGAACTTACCTTTTGAAATTCCAGACTGACTAACACAATTAAGACATGTGTAAAATTATAGACAGGTGTATTTAAAGACACAAACCAGGAACCATTTATTGACATAAGAGAAGGCAGAATGTGACAGCTTTTAAAACATATTTGGATAAGGTATGGTCAAAGTTACCTATTATTTAATTTAAAAGGCATGATTATTTTTTTTCTTCAAGCTTATTAAAGTTACCAAATAATTATTATTACACTAAAATGTATAGAATGTGTCATGTTTAAAACTTTACTTCGAGATAAATTTCTTTTCATTTAAAGATTAAATGAAATGTGTAATTGAAACATGAATGCCCCAACATGCCCCAATTATTAATATACCAAATCAACATCGAGAAAACAACATTAATCTGTCCTGTAATCAATGAAGATTTGTTATTTGGTTAGAGCATACTTTTGCAAGTGGTGCCTTTTAAAGTCTATTAATTCAGTTATTTGAAAATAAATTCAAGAATACAAAACATTCACATAAAATGTTTTGGATTTTATTATTTTGTTGTCATTGGCATTCATAGTGAAAAACAACAATACAGATAAAACTTTAACCAAAAAAGTGCAGAGTTTGTAAACAAGCAAACTTCATGGCACCTAGTGAATAGCCAATGTATTATCATATCAATTGAGCACATTGGACTCACGCTGTGTTAAAAGGTTATTCTTACTTCATTATCAGTGAATATCAATGCAAAGACTGATTTATTGTGCATTCCTAGGCTATCTGAAACTCCTCCACTGGACTAACCTTCTGTAGTAACACTGTTAATTGATGTTTGTTTTACTCTCCGTGGTTGTCACCTGGACATGTATATTGTAGAGCTGCAACAACTAATAAATATTATCAACAATAATCGATTATTAAAAACATTGGCAAAAAATTGTCATTAGGCTTAATACATTGTGGCATGCAATTGCATCACTACTTCTCTCAGCTGTGAATGCAAATGGTAAGCAAGTGACAGTGCGACCCAAGACTTTTTTTCTGAATGCAGAAAAAAAAAGGTTGTGAGTTGCAAAATGTGTAGGTTTGACTTCTTATGGCTCAAGAGTTCACCGGAGAAGCACAAACATTTGAACATAAAACATACCGATACAGGCTGTGTGGAAGAGTTAGACTTGCCGTCATCCCAGTAAGTTAAATGTCCCTTCAGTGTTATGTGATACAGGTACTTTATATGAACACAATGTTTGCTAGGCTAGGCATAATGACATGACTTTCGATTTGAAATGAGGAATAATTCGAGTCATAGTCCAGCCCTCCACAATGCAATAGCAATTGAAACACTAGCACATGAGACAGAGTTTTCTGATGGGCGACTAAAAATAAGTGCCATTAGCCACTAGCTAGTACATGTTCAGATTTTCGCTTGCCATATTTGTGTTTTTTTTTTTTTGTGCTGTGGTCATTCTGCTAAATTATGGTGCTGCATTACAAGCTTGTATTTACGTGTAACATTAGTATGTATGTGCTTTTAAAAAATGGCTGCGAAGAAACTTACGTACTAGTCCAGCAGAATTCCTAATTGATTAATTCAATAAAATAAATCAACAGATTAATAGATTATCAAAATAATCGTTAATTGCAGCCCTAGCATATTGTTAGCATGATTTCCCTAAAACTCAGAAATTTAGATTTAATCTACTAGTCTTATGCTGTCAATATAAACAAGTGGAACAATTACTAAATACATACTAAATATTGTATCGCAGTGATCAGAGTTAATTATTAATTAGGCAGATCTTTTCCCAAAGTGACTTGCCCAAAAAAAAAAAAAACAAAAAAAACTAAATATGAGAGGTGAGTAATTATTATAGGACAGAGAACTAAATTCTAAAATTGAAAAGGTCAACTGTTCCAAAGAATAGATAAAGACTTGCTGTCTAACAATAACATATTGCTAAATGTGAAACTGTAAAGCCTAACAAGTGGACAATGTTGTAAGCAGAGAAAAATCAGACCACCTAATTAAGTTAAGTTTATTGGCTTTATATAGTGACCTAATCTGTTACTTCTTCGCTGAACACATATGTCATTCTTGTATACAAATATCTGATTGCTATTAATGAGTGAATATCTGTTTTCTACACAACAAACCAAATAAGCACTTCTCAAGCATATTGCCCAGAATGTTAGCTTATACATACTATTTGTTCAGTTTTGGAATCGGAGATGTTACTTGAAAAAAACAAATTCAAAGATATTTTTAAATACTCACCTCTCCTCCTGGGGCATCCCTCTGTGGATAGCTATTGCAGGGAAATTTTGTTCCACCAGCAGCTGTGCTAGAGCCACACATCTCTGGACAGACTTCACAAAGATGACAACCTAGAAATTATGAGGCAATGTTTGTGACACAAACATGCAAAAAGAAAAAAATAGCACCCATTTGTCAATACTAAACTAAATATTTACTTATAAACAACAAAATTAGCTTCAAGAGGCACATTATTACCAAGAATGCCTGGAGGTTTATTATGAAATATTTTCTTTGTGCTTCTAATTAACGTTGCATGTGCATTTTAAAACCAGATAACTTTTGAAATGGCTTTCCAAACAGCCATTCTTCTTTCTAACAGCTATTAGAATTTTCAAAACGCCATCACCATTTACCCAGCATAGAAACTCAGATCTTAAAAACTTACTTGATTGAACTCTAATACATCAAGAAGGTCAAACAGTTTGCGGTTCTTTTCGTTGTCCTTCAATTTCACATAGTACTGCTGAAGTCCATGTAGAGTCAGTTTAGTCTCATCATCCACAAAAATCTCCATAGGCTGAGGGCAGAAGAGGAAGTGTTAAGAGAGCGGCGCCCCCCACCCCATATTTGACTTGTAAACCAAACGTCTAAACCCCCCACCCTATTTAAACTTCACAACACTGCCAAATGTACTATGTGACTTATTGTAATACACTAAAAATAACCCAGATAAAGATGAGACTGGGGAGGGATTGCAAAGCTATGTAAAGAACATTTCTAAATCATGTACATTCAACATCTATTTCATCTTCTAACTGAACAAGTTAAATGTTACAATTCAACCACTTACATCAGGATCAAATTAAATCTCATCAACATTCATGTGGTGCTTTTTTTACATTAAGTTTTTCCTTTAAAATCAAGTGAAGGACTGACTGACTAAAAAGGAACTGCCTGTGGTCAAGTGTACAATTCTACATACATTGTTTTGAGAACATTGTTTTTAATAAATGTATTCATCACTTCTTAAAAGAACTAAATCTGATTTACCAGATAAGTAGATTAGTAAGTAAATCAGACCAAGGGTGTAAATGGAATTGGAGTTTTTTTTTTTTTTTTTAAACAATATTGCTTAAACAATGATAGATACTGTGCCATTTTGTTACAATTTCAGTGAAATGTTTTGGCAAATGAAATAAAGGCTGTATCATATAAGGAAAATGCTAATTTATATTACTTTACTGGCTTACACCCTCTGTGCAGATAGCATACCAAAATACTGCATGACACCGATACCCAAAAAACTATAAGGAACAATCTGGGTAAGCCAACTATATTCATTATTTAACTATTAGATAACTAAAGAATTAAATTCAATTTTGTCCTCGTTTCTGAATTTTATATTTGTTAAGTGTTTTCTAGTAATATTAATGGATACAAATGCTATTTATGAAATGGTTGTTCAAATAATGTCAACTTAAAACACTTACGGTATAGATGCAGGGCAAGGATATTAAACTTGTACCCTGACAAGGCTGAAAAAATTGTAGCCAATCAAACTACTTTTAAAATTCATGATATTTTATGAGCTACTCTATATGTAAATAATTGTTCACAAAAAATCACTTATTCTTTTAGTTTCAGAGTTAGGAACATATCTATTATTTACTACCTATCAACTTTGCCTTAAAATATATTGAATTGTTTGGGGAAATGTTACTTATATTTTTTAAACAAGTAAATAAACAGTTATGTTGTAAATTATACTAGGAAAGTCAAACTCAGCACTACCACATGTATTCTTTGGAACAACCCTGCATATGTAAAATAAAAAGGATAAATGATCTTGTAGAACTTTTTCCATTCGCTCTCCCCACACTCTTTGCTCTGCCAATGACGAACTCTGCTTCAGGTCTTTCCTGTTCATCTTGATGGTGGTCAGCTTCTCAGGCTGCAGGTCATCTTTGGGTGTCATCAGGTGCTGTAGGTTCTTTCACTTGGGTTCACAAGCTGCAACAACTGATGCCAATTCCTGGAGATCTTTTTTTGTGTGTGTACTTATGGAAATAAATATTTCATGTTTTTCTTGTATTGTTTTAATGATGTGGCAAGTTGTGCCAGGGAAGGAAAGCGCCACATATAGTGAGAGAGAAGGGAGTCCATAAATCAATGGGTATTTCTGCAAGTTCTTGTAATTGTGTATGTAATGCTGATAACAACTAAATGGAGCATACAGCTTATGCCTTCTTCAAAACTTGCAAGTGGCAAAATTTTTTTTATAAATCAAGAGGACAAATGGAGGGGCCAAAAATAGCCAAATTTCATTACTTCCATAAGCAAGACATGTGCAGACCTCCCACTAAGTCAATGTACTGCTGCTGAACAAATTATAGTTCTGATTTTTTTTTCTTTTTTTTTTTTATAAAAGAGGACTGAGGGGGATCTGTTCAATTTTAAACCCCCGTGTAATATGTGACATTGATTTTTTTGATTATGTACGTACACCTGTACAACAAAAGATAATAATACCCTTCACCAGAGCAGAAGTAAGACTGCAGAAAAAGCTTTTTTTTTTTTTTTTAATAAGTTGCTCTGACACAAGAAATGCTTCAGTATGTATCTGTCTGAATAATTAAATGAAAAAAAGTGTTCTGTTTGTTTAATCAACACACCTTTTAAAATTGCTGCTTTAAACAGGGATACTAAAAAGCTGCAGAGAAAATTACCTTTTCAGCAACTTTACTATGTTTGGAGTTTTCAACTGCAAATTGGATAAAACTTCATTTAAATGAAGATGGTTAAAAAAATGCCCAGTGATGGACTGGAATTCCAACCAAGGTTTGATTTTGCCTTGCTGCTAATGCTACACGGATAGGCCCTGGCTCCTTGCAAACCTTTAAAGGAATAAGCAAGTCCAGAAAATGGATGGAACAGAGACTACAAGCTTTATCTGCAGAGCATATGATGGTCAGATACAATTAGTAAGATGAGAAAAACTTCTTGTACTTAAATCTGAGTCCATAACAATCTTGGGTTTTAAAATAAAAAAAGTTTTGACTTCCATGTCGAGTTTTTTTTTTTTTTTTTTTAACTCCAGTTATGTTTGGCTCGATTTTTCTTCACTGATACTCATCATAATCTTTCTTTACTGCATACATGGGGTTCTTGTTTAGCCATTGAGGCTTGTATCAAGGTTTAGAATGGGAAAAAAAAGCCAAATTTCAAATTAAAACACTAGACAAAACAGTTTTATCTGATGCTGACAGAACAAGTAATAATGTCTGTGGTAATTACTCTGCAGTTGAATTTTCTGGTGAAGGCACTATTATCGTTGAATCTTTTGAAATTTAAAAATATGACATCTTGTTTGATTAAATGTATTAAATGACTGAGAAGGCTTGGAAAAACTATGCTTTAGTTTCCTGAATTACTCTGCTGAATTTATTATGCATCATGTAGTGCAAGTGGAAGTGAATAGATGTTATAAAGTATAAAAATCGCCAACTATTAAAGATCATTTTGTTGCTGGATGTCTTGGCTGCAGAAGTCAGGAGTTGGAAGCCACTTTATCTCTTTCCTTGCTCGCTCACTCTCTTTTTTCAGCAACTGCAGAGGGTTTACAGGCTACATCTTCAGGCAAGTGGAGTTGCCAGGAGTGGGAGAGGATGAGAAGCAGGAACTTGAACTTTGAATAAAGAAGCTAGAAGAAGGGTATTTACGTCTTGCATAAACTTGCGGCAGACAGGTCGTATCTCCTTGCTCAAGGTAGCACTGAACATCATGACTTGTTTCTCATGGGGGGTCATGCGAAAGATCTCCTGGACATCTCGACGCATGTCTGAAATAGAGGAATTGACCAACCATGAAATATTAAAAAAAAAAAAAAAAAAAAATCCAATCTTAAAGGATTAGGATGACTACCCCATACATTATGTTTTCATTACTGACTGACCAAAAAAAAAAAAAAAAAACTTTTCAAAAGAAAAAAATCTTATATTTTATACACAGTCATTCACCGATTTACAGCTGACCAAGTTGAGGTCTTTCATACATATAGTCAAGAAGCACAGAAAAGAAACAGGGTAATAATGTTCAAGAGATTGCCAAAACCAAATGTACCAGGCTGCAAAGGTGGATTGCCTTTTGTTTATTGCTTTCTTAAGGGAGCACTGCCAGCAACATTCTCAATATTTTCTTTTTTTAAACCTCCTTAGGATTACAAGCAACATTTAACAACACTACACAGAGTCTTGGGGGATGTGTGTATGTGTGTCTGTCTGTCTCCTGTGTAGAATCAATTGATGTCAAGGAAAAACATACAAATGAACGATGAGCAGTTGATCCCATGATGTACAGTAATTATGAGCAAGTAGCACAAACAAAAGAGCAATGAGCTTCCCATTTGATATAACGATTGCAGAGTAGCAGCCCACATTAATGAAGAACTGGGGTGAAGACGTGTTAGGGGGGTGTCCTGGGTAGTTCTGTAATCACAGCTGCACTGCAGGTCCAAACTGCTGCACAGGAGGACAAGTGATCAGCATAACAACAGCTGTGTGACACCCGGAATAAAGATTTGTGGCTACAGAAGAAAAAAAAAAAGGTTGCCAGCCATAGAATGATACATTCTGCATAGAAGCAATGAGAGAGGCAGAGATGGAGCTGCAGATTGAGTCTCATGGCTGTCTGCTTTCCTGTACTGACACTGCAACCAACAAATGGTCACCAAACTAGCAGTAAGAAAAATAAATAAATAAAAATAATTGGGGCACTGAATGCCCGTGTCACACAGCTCTTTTTTTTTTTACAGTCTCGCTGCACAGAGCTGGGACAGCTTTTTTGCTTCCTATCTACATAGATAGTTCAGACTTCTTGTTTTCCAATCAAGAAGATTAAAAACACATGTAATAAGTATTTTGTTGCTGTTATTATTACTTCACAGCTTCTCATGTTTTCTAACTCTTGGAGTGCCCTTTACGGTTTTCTGATCAGCATTCCTCCACGTGGATAATTCTTATGCATTTGGCCCCTGCCGCCTTCCCTTACACAGTGGAGGCTTGAAGTTTGGTTTTGCTATTCCAGACCAGCAGTTAAATGTATGTGTACTAGTGACCTCCACCAGACCCACAGAGTCTCAATTGCAATCATCTGCACACTTTGTGACTGACAAACGGTCCAGTGACTGGTTCCATATGGAGCCATAAATTTGCAGTTAACTGTGTATATTTTACATATATGTATAAATATGTGTGTGTGTGTGTATATTATATAGGAATGTTATACTGATAGGGTTAACCACAAAAAATTAGTAGTGCAAAAAAAAAAAATAAAAATGTTTAGTATACAATAACTTAGCAAATGAAAAATGCAATTAAAAGGACTTGGAAACTAGATAATCTCACCCAGCTGTTCTAGCATCTTGTCACACTCATCCAAGATAAAATGTTTGATATGTTTAAGGTTAAGGCTCTTGTTTCTTGCAAGTGCTAGAATTCGTCCAGGGGTGCCAACAACAATATGTGGGCAGTTCTTTTTCAAAACCTCCTCATCCTTCTTTATGGACATGCCTCCAAAGAACACTGCCACCTTGTGTAAACAGAGAAGAAAACCAAAGATAAACGTATTTCCCTCAGGAATTCTATGAACAATTACAGTTCAAAAACTTAGTGTAAAATAGCCCAAACAGCTACTTATTGACACAATAATAAAGTACTTAAAAAATGTTACCTTGCATAGATTTTGGATTACATTTTTAAGTAAGAGTTCACTACAACCTACAATCTCTGGTCATTTATATATTTTTTTTAACTCGTATATAATTCTTATCCTTAATACACAGTTTGAAGCAATACAAAAACATTTAAGAAAATAATATTTGATACTAAACAAAAATTACTATTTCATTAATGAAACATCAGATTATTTTATTTTTCTCTGTACAACTTCATGTAAAATATTTTTTCCCATAAGCTTTTATGAATCAGGTAAAGCTAACTACCAATCCATGGATGTTTACAATAAGCATTACTTGTTCTATCAGTGTATCAAATTGTGTTAATAACAATAAAATAAGATGGAAGAAACAAACAAGTAGAGTTATAGGATCATATCATCATCCTCAGTACTTCAACATTGGTTTAAATTGCTAAATACAGAGTCCACAGCCACAACAAGACATCATTAGCTCCCCAAAATAGAGAAAGAAAACACTGCACTCATATGTCCAAACATGGACATGTTTGGGATAAGAAGGAAAACCCATGAAAGCATGGAGAGAATCTGTAAACTCCATACAATGTGAGACTATTAAGCTAAAACTGGGCCAGCATGAAATTCTCAAAGATTGCAGTTTTTGATAAATGGAATTCTTGTGGCTTTAAATTAGATACATTTTAAATTATTATGAAAGCAACACAACATTACTAATGAAAGGGTATCCAATCACTGCACTATGTATAACTCAGTCTTCTGCTCTGGACCGAATCCTCAAATACTCACAATGCACTCTGTGGCGGATGGCCAGGGCCATTGCCTGGCTGGGATGCTGCTGTAATGGAAGGACCAGGGGAGAGGACATATTCAGGGCAACACCTCCCCCGGAACACAGGAGGGCGCACCACCCCACCCCCGGCTCACAAAGTGACCACGGGTTTGAGCTTAGAAGCTCAACCCTGCTGGGGCCCATGGCCACCGCCAGGGGGCATCTGGAGAGTTTCTGAGTTCTGGACTGCAGCACTTCCACCACACCCGGAAGTGCTGCTGGAAGAGGATCCAGGAGCACCTGGAGCACTTCAGGTATCCTATACATGAGGTCGCCTCACTCCATTTGAGGAGCCAGAGTCAGGATGTAGAGGACAAAGAGAGGAATGCAGGTGGCAGAGGAAAAGAGAGAAAGAAAGGAGAAGAAAAGAAAGAGAGAGAGAGAGAGAAGGGACTGAGCATTACTACTGTGGGTGATTGTGTACTGTGCTCTATAGTGGGGAGCAGGGAATAGAGATGCCCCATGAGGAAATAAACTGTGTGTTGCTTTTGGACTTGTGTCTCTGTGCCTTACAGTGTTTTGAGCTTAGGGAGCTGTATGCCCCCAGAATTACACAACTTATAATTGCCACTAAATACCAAAATTACAAACACCAAGTTACTTGACTAAAAATATCAAAATACTGTATGAACAGGCAAGAATTTACTACATACAGTGGTGTGAAAAACTATTTGCCCCCTTCCTGACTTCTTATTCTTTTGCATGTTTGTCACACAAAATGTTTCTGATCATCAAACACATTTAACCATTAGTCAAATATAACACAAGTAAACACAAAATGCAGTTTTTAAATGATGGTTTTTATTATTTAGGGAGAAAAAAAAATCCAAACCTACATGGCCCTGTGTGAAAAAGTAACTGCCCCCTGAACCTAATAACTGGTTGGGCTACCCTTAGCAGCAATAACTGCAATCAAGCGTTTGCGATAACTTGCAATGAGTCTTTTACAGCACTCTGGAGGAATTTTGGCCCACTCATCTTTGCAGAATTGTTGTAATTCAGCTTTGAGGGTTTTCTAGCATGAACCGCCTTTTTAAGGTCATGCCATAGCATCTCAATTGGATTCAGGTCAGGACTTTGACTAGGCCACTCCAAAGTCTTCATTTTGTTTTTCTTCAGCCATTCAGAGGTGGATTTGCTGGTGTGTTTTGGGTCATTGTCCTATTGCAGCACCCAAGATCGCTTCAGCTTGAGTTGACGAACAGATGGCCGGACATTCTCCTTCAGGATTTTTTGGTAGACAGTAGAATTCATGGTTCCATCTATCACAGCAAGCCTTCCAGGTCCTGAAGCAGCAAAACAACCCCAGACCATCACACTACCACCACCATATTTTACTGTTGGTATGATGTTCTTTTTCTGAAATGCTGTGTTCCTTTTACGCCAGATGTAACGGGACATTTGCCTTCCAAAAATTTCAACTTTTGTCTCATCAGTCCACAAGGTATTTTCCCAAAAGTCTTGGCAATCATTGAGATGTTTCTTAGCAAAATTGAGACGAGCCCTAATGTTCTTTTTGCTTAACAGTGGTTTGCGTCTTGGAAATCTGCCATGCAGGCCGTTTTTGCCCAGTCTCTTTCTTATGGTGGAGTCGTGAACACTGACCTTAATTGAGGCAAGTGAGGCCTGCAGTTCTTTAGACGTTGTCCTGGGGTCTTTTGTGACCTCTCGGATGAGTCGTCTCTGCGCTCTTGGGGTAATTTTGGTCGGCCGGCCACTCCTGGGAAGGTTCACCACTGTTCCATGTTTTTGCCATTTGTGGATAATGGCTCTCGCTGTGGTTCGCTGGAGTCCCAAAGCTTTAGAAATGGCTTTATAACCTTTACCAGACTGATAGATCTCAATTTCTTCTGTTCTCATTTGTTCCTGAATTTCTTTGGATCTTTGCATGATGTCTAGCTTTTGAGGTGCTTTTGGTCTACTTCTGTGTCAGGCAGCTCCTATTTAAGTGATTACTTGATTGAAACAGGTGTGGCAGTAATCAGGCCTGGGGGTGGCTACGGAAATTGAACTCAGGTGTGATACACCACAGCTAGGTTATTTTTTAACAAGGGGGCAATTACTTTTTCACACAGGGCCATGTAGGTTTGGATTTTTTTTCTCCCTAAATAATAAAAACCATCATTTAAAAACTGCATTTTGTGTTTACTTGTGTTATATTTGACTAATGGTTACATGTGTTTGATGATCAGAAACATTTTGTGTGACAAACATGCAAAAGAATAAGAAATCAGGAAGGGGGCAAATAGTTTTTCACACCACTGTATAAAATAAAGTATTGCCGCAAATGTTCTCCATTAATATTTTATTAATAATATAAAGGTGTGTTTCCTTTTACCTATCCTATACACTGCAAGCACTCTGCCCTCAGGAAATATATGAACAATTGTGCATAGACTTACACAAACTGTATTTCTTTTTATATTATTACATATAGGCACATAGATCCAACAAGAAAAGCTAGTGGCAGGTGTTAAGATTATGAATACGATGAGCAGAAACACTAACCTGGCTAGATTTGGTACACTTTTCCAATATGTTATTAATATTTAGACTAACAAAAGGTCAATTTAATATATGAGTACATCTTTGATTGAAGCTTTTAAAGATTTCATGTAAGCAAAACCTGTACAAAATGTAAATATGATCTTATTACCTTGACAGTTGGCATGTACTTTGAAAATCGCTCGTATTCTTTGCTAATCTGGAAGGCAAGTTCCCTGGTGTGACACATTACCAGCACAGAAACCTACAAACAGTTAAGGAAGAAAAAAAGTGAGTAACATTTCTACTAAAGAAGTTTCAGCATACTGTATATCTGAACTACTCAGATATGCAAAATAGTTTTGTTTCACTGTATCACACCATCAGAAATGACCTGCAAGTAGGCAGAATGCAGTCTCTGTACATATGTCAATTATGTACTATGACTAAGGCTGCCCATCTTCCCCAAGAAATGTTGTAGTTGAGCAAGTTTGCCACCACATCACTCCACCACAATGTTCTAAAAGGCACTACTGAGGCTCTTTTTTGCCTAGAGCAACAAAACTATGATGTGCCCGTCTTTACTTCAGTCAGTTAGAACTGACAAATTGGAATATGGGCAATATCTATTAACTGACACTATACATTAAATAAATAACCTATACATATACTGTAGTTGAAACTGCTTGGTTATTACTATGAATCATATATTAAGGTAACAGTTTGTGTGAAAGTTCGTTCAGCTTGAACCTTAAACCATCAATAGCCATAAACCGAGATGTGCCGGGCAAATGAGGACACACACAGTCAAAAAGACGAAGGTGCAAGTGCTACTGTGCTTTTATTTACAAAAAAAAAAACTTGTGTCCTAAATGTGCTGTGCATTAATAGATAAATAATCCATAAAATCCAGTGTACATCATGGAGGATAAAGTCAACAAATGTGAAGTCCAAATAAAACAGTTGTACAAATCCAAATAAAACCATATCAGCAAAGTTACTCCTCAGCCAACCCAATACTTCCTACACTGTCTCCCCAGCAAATCTTCCAACTGGTAGAAACGCAGACAACTACGGCCACCTCTTCTGACTCCCATTTCCGCTTGCCTCGACCAGCAACCTCCAGGATATGAACAGCCAGACCTCTGGCATCCCAAATGCCAGCGTGGTGCTAAATGTATTCCTGGGGGTTCGTTCCATGTCCCCACTTATACACTATTCAACAATGACACTCCACAGAGAGTCATTCACTTTGCTCCACTTGCAGGGTCCAGTTGCTCTGCCTCCTCTCACATGCTGCTGCCGCCATCTGATTTCCCACCGATTGTTCACCTCTCCAGTTATCCTCTGGATTGTCTTTTTTTGTCTCATCCAATGATCCCTCTCTGTTTCATTATGCAGGCTCCCTTTATAGCACCGATCATGTGCAGGTGTGCACTCGTTCCAAGGCACGAACAAAAAATCTGACTGACCCGCCTGCATTTGCATGTGAAGGCGTGATCATCCAAGCACACCAATCCACCTCGGAGCGGCATGTGCACGGTCAAACATGTACCTGCATCAGCCTGAAGCATGTGTGCTCCAGGATTCGTGATTATTTATTTAACGTATCACGCCACGAACCTCACTCGTCACATTTTGTACTTTGCATTTTACTGTGTACTTTTGAGACTTGTACTTAAGACTGTTTTCCTAATGGTGACAGCACTTCTTGGAAACTATTACTATTTACGATTACATTATTTAAATAAGTTGCTTAATTGGTTCTAATGATGACTAATATTCTTCAGAGTGCAAACCTGGGGAATTAAAAACCAATACAACTTCACCAATTATTTTAATACAATGAATAAGAACAAAAAGAAATAAGTTAACAAATAATAAACAAACACCAAAAAGAACACTTTGGAGAGTTTCTTTAAATAAAGATGAAGTAAAAAAAAAAAAAAAAAAAAAATGACACTTACAGACGAACAAATGTAAAATACGATAGCTGAACTCCTCTTTTGAGGTGCACCAACAGCCAATCTACTCTATATAATAGCACAATGGCACTTTTCTGCTTTAAACTTCACTATCAATTTCACTATACACACTCCAACCTAGTTTTTCAGTTTAAAGGAACAACAGTTTTTGGGTAAAACATTACACTAATCAAATTAAATCATTAACTTCGGCCTTTGAAGTCATTCTTTCATTCAAGCGCAACAGAAGAATGGATGTATGTATTTGAGAGTTTTGTGTTCTAGGGTATGAGAGTTAAATAAAAAGTACATTTTGCTCCTAAAAACATTTTGTTTTGGTTACCGCTAAGGAGTTGTGTGGAACTTTTAAAACTTTTTCCCTTTAGATGGGTTCTTTTTTTTTTGTGTGCACACAGGAGCAGAACAGTTGAGTGTTTGGAAAAGTTACTTTTTACTTGTACTTCTACTTGTTATTTGTATAGTGCCAGAAAGGTAGTGCACAAGCAGCAGTAGCAGCTCTGTAAATAAATAACCGGTGTTGTGGTACATAAAAAACAATAATTTCATAGTGGAGAAAAAAAAAGGCAGTGTCTGATTTCAAAGAGGTAAAGGGAAGGGCTCAGCAGTATGTAGGCAGGCGGCTAGCGTTAAGGCGCCGATTAGGCACAAGCAACTGTAGGAGCAGAAAAAACAGTGTAAGAAATTTACTAGCAGCAGATATTCAGTAGGCAGGTTTTTCTTGATTGAACAATTCTTAGTGGTCAGGAAACTTGAGCAGTTAAGGTGATAGCGTTAATTATTTAAAACAAAGGGATACAAACTGTGCTAGTGGAGAGCTTTAAAGTAAGAAATAAGACCAGCGCAAAGTTAGGAGAATAGACAGAAAAAAGTAAAGTTAACCTTAGAGAAGGAATAACAGGGAGTCAATGGGGAGAATATTACTAGAGCTTAAGGGGTCAGAAGGTGTAAAATAACTAAGTTCTTTAATCAAAATTTTTTGCTTAATTTAATTTTTTTAGTTTTACCAATTAAAGTTAAATAATTTAGCTTTAATAAAAAAAAAAAAAAAAAAAAAAAAAAAAAAAAACTTTGGTGGAAGGGCAGTTTTAGTAATCCAAAGTTACATTTTTTATAATGAGGCCAGTGCAATGCAAGTCCTGTTAGATGTTGGACTTTTTAGAGGATGGCTTGGAGAAGCCAGTCTTCTACGAGGGCTACATCTGCCGGAGATGCCTGCTGATCCAGCACCTCAAGCTCATTGTCATTAAACTGAGAGGGTTGGATGGCCTGCATTGTAGGAGAGAACTGGTAGACCTGGTACATGTGTCCTTTAGGTGGCATGGGAGGAGACTCTAGACCAGACAGGTAGAAATAGGTGGGTTGCGGTCACAAGGCACAAGGTAAAGGGTGCACACTATCGAGGGTCCTTGCAGATCTGAACGGTGTCTCTGAAGTTTCTGAGGTGGTAGGCAGGCATGAGGAGCCCCTGCCTGCCACCTCAAAACCAGTTCTCAGAAAGAGAGAGAGGTAGTGATAACTGGGGACTCATGACAAGTATAGGTGGTAATGTGTTGGGGTGTAGACTGTTCACCAAGGAGCTATGGAGGTTTATTCTTCTGCTAGTATTGTGTCAGCTCGCCTGTCAACAACACGTGCATATTGTTTGCAAATATTCTGTTGTGTTATTTCAAAAAGAAAATTATTTCTTGTGTCATTGTGCTGTAAAATGTTAAACCCTACAAAATGGAAAGAAAAAACAAAACTTTTTAACCTCTTTAAAAGCGAAAATAGTCAGAAGTAGGGGCGATACTAAAAGTAAGCAAAGTACAAGTACTTCGAGTTTAAAAGAAATGGTGAAAAAGAAATGTGATGATACTTCGGAACGTGCGACAGAAACCAAACAAGAAAAGGAAACTTTGTTAGGCATTAAGAGCACATAAAGCTTGGTTTCACTGTAGCCCCTGGCAGTGAACTATTGCCACAGCAATTAAATTGTTAGTCATACTGTCTACTAGCTATTTGTGTGAGAAGACTTTTCAACTCTACCACTGATAAAAACCAAACAGAGATACTGAATGGATATCAATGCAGCGCTTAGTCTCTCTAAAGCCACACTGGAGCCAAGGTTATCAAGTATTCTTGCAAAGAAGCCTCAGCAGATTTTGCACTAGCTTTATTTGAATAAAATATTGCTCTCTAAAAATATCAGTTCTATTACATTCAGTTATTAGCATTTTTTACTGGTTAGTTTGTGGTTATTTTAGAGAATTTTCTTTTTATAGTAATATATTTAAAAACTAATACACAAAATACTATACAAATGTTTTTTATTTCTACCTTAGAGAACCCCGAAATTATTGTCCTATTTTCATCGTTCCCCAAGTATAAAAAGGTTGAAAACCACTAAACTAGAGGGCATCCCGTTTCAATACAGTTATTACAATTACCAGTTCATTTTCGGTTCTTATTTTTTATTTTATTGATTTAATTGTAATCGCACAACATTCCATACAGATTAAATAGGATTGAAAACAAATCAACCTCCACCCCTGAGAGAGAGAGCATGGCAAACAGAGCAAAACTTAAAAGCTAGTAAAAATAAGTAATTCGATGAATTAATAAGTGGATAAAGATAAATTGAGAAGAAAAAGAGATGGAGAGAGAATCTGCTTCCTCAGTACTTTAAGAAATTAATCTAAAATGTTATCGATTAGATCCTGCCAGGTTTTGAAAAAGTTCTGCACAGATCCTCTAAGTGACAATTTGATTATTTCAAATTTCAAATAGTATAAAACATCAGTTACCCACTGACTTAAATGAGGAGAGTTAGGATTCTTCCATTTGAGCAAGAGAAGTCTACGTGCCAATAGTGTAGTAAAGGCAATTACAGTTTGTCCTTCTCCACTTTAAGCCCATCTGGAAGTACACCAAACACAGCTGTGACACCAAGGCTGTCTGAAAGGCATTTAAAAATTTTGGTCCACAATGATGTTAATTTGGCGCATGCCCAAAACATGTGGCCCAATGAGGCTGGAACTTGAATGCAGCGTTTGCAAGTTGGATCTTGCCCTGGAAACATTTTGGACAAGTTTAAACGAGACAGATGTGCTCGAAATATAATTTTGAGTTGAATAATTGTATGCTTTGCACATATGGAGCTCAAATGAATTCTCTGCATTGCTACTTCCACTCCTTTTCTGATATGTTGAGTGAGGGATCTTTTTCCCACTGTCCTCTTGAATCTTTGAAAGGGAGGGACTGTAAAACAGTTTTATATATTGCAGAAATGCTGTCTGAGTCCTCGAAACTGATCAATATTTTTTCTAGCATAGTGGGAGTTGGAATGGGAGGAAAATTTGGCAGGTTCTGTTTAACAAAGTTTCACATATGAAGATAGTGAAAAAGAAACGTGTTGCTGGAAAGTTAAATTTGGAATGTAATTGTTCGTAGGATGCAAAGACACTATGTACAGATCTCTATGGGATTTAATCCCAAATGTTTTCCAGACATTAAAAACTGCATATGTTTGCAAGTGTTGAAAAAGGTGGTTCTCGTGTAGAGGTGCCACAGATAAAAGCTTCTCTATCTTAAAATTCTTTCTACATTGGTTCCATATTCTGAGTAAGTGAAGCACAAGTGGGTTATTAGTATATTGGCGATAACTTGCATTTACTGGGGCACAAAGTGGGGAATATAAAGAAGTACTGCAGGATTTTATTTCTACTGTGGACCAAGCCTGTGTATGCTCGTCTGTTTGTGTCCATGTCCAGGTTTCTACAGCTTGCACGTTTGCTGCCCAGTAATTAAACAAAGTTAGGTAGAGCCATGCCACCTTCCGCTTTAGGTCCTTGTAGGGTTGTTCTTTGGATATGTGGATGTTTTAAATTCCAAATAAATGAGTTTATGGGTGAATCTAATTGCTTAAAAAACGATTTATTGATGTATACTGGAATGTTTTGAAATTAAAAAAAAAAAAGCTTGGGAAGGATATTCATTTTAACAATGTTAATTCTTCCAGCTAAGGTGACATGAAGGGTTGACCATCTATGCAAGTCTTGCTTAATTTTTTCCATACAGATGGCGAAATTTTGTTGATAAAGAGCTTTATGTTTACTTGTGATGTTTACTTCTAGGTATTTAAACTGATCTGCAATGATAAAAGGGAAGGTGCCCAATCTAATATTGTATGCTTGAGAATTCACTGGGAAGAGCACACTTTTAGTCAAATTAATTCTGAGACCAGAAATCTTTGAAAATTCTGTAAGTGCGGTTAGGACTGCAGGCACAATATTTTTGGGGTCTAATATATACAGTACCATATCTTCTGCATATAGAGAAATTTTCTCCGATAAGCATTTCGACAGTGAACTGCCAGAGGCTCAATGGTGACGGCAAAAAGTAGTAGTGACAAGGGGCATCCTTGTCTGGTACCACATTCTAGTTTAAAGTAGTCTGAATTAATGTTGTTAATACAAACTGAAGCTTCTGGATTGGTATACAGCAGTTTGATCCATGCACAAATGTCCGGGCCAAACCCAAATTTCTCCAATGTAGTGAAAAGGTAGTTCCATTCAATCATATCAAATGCCTTTTCTGCATCCAACGATAAGATAATCTCCTGGGTGTTTGACTTTGTTGGTGAATATACAGTAATCTCTCACTATATCGCACTTCGACTTTCGCGGGTTCATTCTATCGCGGATTTTATATGTAAGCCTATCTAAATACATAACGCGGATTTTTCGCTGCTTCGCGGGTTCTGCAGACAATGTGTCTTTTTACTTCCTGTACATGCTTCCTCAGTTGGTTTGCCCAGTTGATTTCATACAAGAGACGCTATTGGCGGAGGGCTGAGAAACTAACCAATAAGAGCACGCAGTTTAGTTCCTGTGTGCTGAATGGCGCAGCAACGGCGCGCCGAATTCGATTCCGCAGCATTAACCAGAAGTCTGTTCTCGCTCATTCAGCATCAACGTATTTCGCTGTGTAAAGAGTTAACTTTTGTGCTCTTTTGTGTTTACCTTTGTGCATAGTCAAGCCCTTCATTATGGCTCCAAAACGATCTGCTCCTGCTTCAGGGACTGTGCCCAAGTGCCAACGGAAGATGTTAATGATTGCCGAAAAGGTAAAAGTTTTGGATATGTTGAAGGAAGGGAAAGGTACACTGCTGTAGGACGCCATTACGGCATCAATGAGGCTACGATTCTTTTTATTTAAAAAGTAGGAAAGGCATATAATATCTACGGACGCAGTGTCCTTTTAACCAGGGTGCAAAACGAGTTGTAAGTGGATGGAATAAGGCAGTAGTCTGGATGGAATCTGCTTTAGGGATTTGGATTGAAGACTGCCGGAAGAAGAACAATGGCGGTGCTACACAGTCGCCTGAAGAGGCTCCTTCAGAAGAGTTGTAACACTCTCCTTTGTTGTGCAGTAAAACTAAACTCATCGTTATCAGACAAGTCATCGTGTCATTGTTGGTGAGTAACCATAATTAATTTACTACTTACAGTACATAGTACATGTACGTACGTTTAGTGTCACTGTACACACATTTACTGTATACAATTTTTCTTGCATTGTACGTATTTATTGCTAGTGGCCTGTCTATCGTAATGGTTGTAACATAACATGCAACATCTGTGATATCGGAGACACTCGATATCTTTAAAATAATATTTAGGTTTTACTGTATATAAAGTGTGTTTACATACATAATTTCAATGAATCTTACCTAATATCTAAGAGAATACAAAGGGTTTATGCTGTATAACTGTGCGGGGAATATTTATAAACAGTGTGGGAGAGTTTATAAGGGCTTAAAATACAGTAGACCCTTGACTTACGAACTCAATTCGTTTGCGAGGGCTGGTTGTAACTCAAGTTGGTTGTAAGTCAAGACTATTTATCCCATAAGAAATAATGGAAATACCCATAATGCGCTCCGAACTTCCCACAGCAACACTTACTTAAACTTTTCATAATAAAAAAGGGTTGTATAATGTGCATAATTTACCAAAACACCAATAATTTTTCTAATGTACTAACCAAAAAGTTATAAAAAGTGCCTAGCCTACCAGAAACAACAATTTCATAATGTACTCACCATTTAATTTGACATCTTTGGGCTGCAGGAAGGGAGGAGGAGAATGAAACGGAAGGTGGTTATTGTTTAGAAGGAGCCTCCTTATGCAAATCTTTTCTTTGTAAAATTGTCGAGATGGTGGATTTCGACATGCTGTACATATTAGTGAGACCGGTCACATGAATACCACTCTCATATTTCCGCACAATTTCCTTCTTCGTTTCGATTGTGATCGCTGTTTCTCAAGTTAATAATGACAGTAGTCGAGCACTCAGTTCAAAGCTGGTTGTGTTGTGAACTGCTGTAATAATACACTCCAAAGCAAGCCGGTGCTGACTCAGCCTGATGACATCACCATGTGCCGCGCCAGCCCGCTAGCTAACATCCCTTAACAATCGCTTTCTTTACCTTCGTTACCTTCTCTTACTTCCTTAGGAATTATTCATCTTGCTTGCCATGGTCTTAGAGAATTATATACCGTAGATCCCGGAATACAAGCCGAGAATTTCGTCCTAGATTTTTGGCTTGGAGTTTGGGGGTCGGTTTATACAACGAGTATCATTTCAGATTCAAGATTTCCAGCGCAATGCCGGTTTTGCCGATGAATACGGAAGTAAATAATGACGAAACCACAGAGCCATCTTTCAGATGAAGAAGTAACTTTGCATGCCGGTACTTTAAATAAAGAATTTATTCAAAAAAGTGTTTTAGTTGTTGATTTTATTAATAAAATTTATAATAAATTATCGGGAAGTTTAAAATAAAATTTTTTATTTTGATTTACGATCCACATCTTGCGTTACGAAACGGATGCGGTCACGTGTATCCGCTTGTGCGATTGTAAACAAACAACCGAGAGCGTTAGTAGCGTCAGTCGGAGCCCAGATACATGTGTTTGTGGATGTAATTTCGAAACGAAGATGGACATTGTGTGGAAATATCTCCTCCTCCTCCCTTCCTGCAGCCCAAAGATGTCAAATTAAATGGTGAGTACAGTATGAAATTGTTTCTAGAATAGAATGCTTTTTACTGTCACTATACGCATCTACAATGAAATTAAAAGCAGCTCCTTCAGTGCAGAAAAAAGTTCTGTATAGGGCTTGTATGGTTGTTTTTTAGCCTTAGCATAACGCCGTATCTGCGGCCCCGCTTCTGCTTTCTTTCCCTCCTCCGTCTGTGTCGTCTCCTAGACCCGACAACAAACCACGGAGAGCCCGCTGGTCTCGCTATGTTGTCTGGGATGTTGTGTGTGTGATGAAAAACACTCAAAACAGATGTCTGGCTCTGGACACCGATGTCTATAAGGTTCTGAATGGTTTAGCGGATGTTCGCCGAACCGATCGTGCACAAACAAGGACAAAAAAAAAAAAAAAAAAAAAAGTACAAAAACCACAAAAAAGTGCACTGAAAAGGAGAGCCTTGATCCGCTGTGACGATGCGCGCCGCCATGCTCCTAGCCTAATCGAAGTAGGCTAGGCACTTTTTATAACTTTTTGGTTAGTACGTTAGAAAAATTATTGGTGTTTTTTATTATGAAAAGGTTAAGTAAGTGTTGCAGTGGGAGGTGCGGAATGCATTATGGGTTAGCCTTTGCGAACGAATTAAGTTCGTAAGTCAAGGGTCCACTGTATTGCGTATTTAAGTTGATCAAATTTATAAAAAGTCTCCGGAAATCCACCCGCCGATGTACCGTATTTGCGTATATAGTTTCAACACAAAGGTTCCATTTTACCAAACTTCTCCGCAATCACTTCCTGGTTTCCATCAAAAATGCCCGCAGTCTCAAATTCTCGCCGATAAACATTATAAATATACCCGAAGAGACACTTTTAAGGAAATTTAGAAAATTTTGCTTGGAGAAGGGGGTCGGCTTAAATACCGGTCATCGGCAAATACATGTAATTTAGTAGGTAGAGAAGGGGATCGGCTAATATACCGGGTCGGCTTGGATTCCGGGATCTACGGTATATAGATAAATCACTGCACTGATCGAAATTATGTCCACAAACACATGTATCTGGGCTTACAAATGCTCTCGGCTGTTTGTTTACAATCACACAAGCGGATACACGCGACCACATTTGGGTTGCAACGCAAGATGTTGGTCGTAAATCAAAACAAAAATTTTGGTCGTAAATCAAGTTGTTTGCATGTCAGGCCGGTCGTATATCAAGGGTCGACTGTATATAAAAATAACCATACAAACATATGGTTTCTACTTCGCGGATTTTAAACTATCGCGGGGGGTTCTGGAACGCAACCCCTGCGATCGAGGAGGGATTACTGTATTACATTAAACAGGCGTCGAAGATTGGAAGCTAAGTGTTGGCTTTTAATAAATTCAGTTTGATCTTGTGATATTACCGAAGGCAGCACTTTCTCCATCCTTCTAGCTAGAACTTTGGAGAGTATCTTATCATTATTCAGAAGTGAAATTGGTCTGTATGATGCACATTGTAATAAGTCCTTATTTTGTTTAGGAAAGACGGTTATTAATGCTTGGCGAAAAGTTTGAGGTAGAATTTTATTGTCTCTAGCTTCTGTGAATGTTGCTAATAAAAGGGGTGCTAGCTAAGTGGAGAACCTATACTAATAAACGGCAAAGCCCTCACTCACTCACTCACTCACTCACTCACTGACTCATCACTAATTCTCCAACTTCCCATGTAGGTAGAAGGCTGAAATTTAGCAGGCTTATTCCTTACAGCTTCCTTACAAAAGTTGGGCAGGTTTCATTTCGAAATTCTACGCGTAATGGTCATAACTGGAAGCTGTTTTTCTCCATTTACTGTAATGGAGATGAGCGTGAAACCCGTGGGGGCGGAGTTTCGTGTGACATCATCACGCCTCCCACGTAATCACGAAGTAGGTAGAAAACCAGGAAGAGGCCCAAAAAGCGCTGAAGAAAACATGCATTATATAATTGAGAAGGCAGCGAAACAATAAGAAGTGAGCGAGTGACATATACAACCATATTCATGAGTTCTGCTACTTCGGAAACAAAGCACAGTGTAAACCTACACTTTAAATTAAGTTCATAGACAGACTGCCGCTGGCGTTTGTAATTTAGTGCCTGCCCATATAAGGCCGTCCGTCAGCGGCAATCCAATAGCAAACTCCCACTAAATATTCACGGGTGAAGGACTGTGCTTATGCAGAGGAAGATGAGATGGTCAGGGTGGTGTTTGGCACAAACTCAGCGAAACTGCGAGAGAAAGTTTTAAGTACCGGGACTTCGGTAGCATTAGATACAGCCATGGACATAGCACGACATGGCAGCAGCACAGCTGGGAAACTTCGATGCATGTACACCGAGCGGCTCACGTGAACTGACGCAATGCACAGACAAAAAGCAACAGTTCCGAAGAGCGCTGAACAAAAACCGAATTACACAATTGAAAAGGCAGCAAAAAAATATGAAGCGTCTGATATACAAACATATTATTCATA
>JANRMT010062796.1:51350885-51373155 GCA_026402145.1 Polypterus bichir lapradei
TATATATATATATATATATATATATATATATATGACAGCAACACTCATCACTCACAACAGTGACAAAACAATTACATTGACAATCATGTTACGTTATTTTCAAAATGTTTCCTTTTCTTTTTCATTGCTTCTTTAACACACTACTTCTCCGCTGCGAAGCGCGGGTATTTTGCTAGTCTATAATAATAAAAGGCAAAGCCCTCACTGACTGACTGACTGACTGACTCACTCATCACTAATTCTCCAACTTCCCGTGTAGGTAGAAAGCTGAAATTTGGCAGGCTGATTCCTTACAGCATACTTACAAAAGTTAAGCAGGTTTAATTTCGAAATTCTACACGTAACGGTCATAACGGTCGACAATGTCCTCCATGTTGAACTTTCTTATTTATGGCCCCATCTTCACGAAATTTGGTAGGCGGCTTCCGTGCGCTAGCCGAAACCGCTGTATTTACTTATTTCGATGGTATGACGCCACTGTCGGCCGCCATATTGAACTTTCCAACGTCACCAATTTTCAAACTTCCCGTGTAGGTAGAAGGCTGACCCCATCTTCACGAAATTTGTTAGGTGGCTTCTCTGCACTAACCAAAACCAATGGACGTACTTATTTCGGTGGTATGACGCCACTGTCGGCCGCCATATTGAATTTTCCAAATGTTACTAATTTTCCAACTTCCCATGTAGGTAGAAGGCTGAAATTTGGCAGGCCCATTCCTTACAGCTTACTTACAAAAGTTAAGCAGGTTTCATTTTGAAATTCTAAGCGTAACGGTCATAATGGTCAACAACGTCCGCCATATTGAACTTTCTTATTCATGGCCCCATCTTCACGAAATTTGGTAGGCGGCTTCCCTGCGCTAACCAAAACCAATGTACATACTTATTTCGGTGGTATGACGCCACTGTCAGCCGCCATATTGAACTTTCCAACGTCACTAATTCTCCAACTTCCCGTGTAGGTAGAAAGCTGACATTTGGCAGGCTCATTCCTTATAGCTTACTTACAAAAGTTTAGCAGGTTTCATTTTCAAATTCTACGCGTAATGGTCATAACGGTCAACAACGTACGCCATGTTGAACTTTCTTATTTATGGCCCCATCTTCTTGAAATTTGGTAGGCGGCTTCCCTGAGCTAACCGAAACCAATGTACGTACTTATTTCGGTGGTATGATGCCACTGTCGGCCGCCATGTTGAACTTTTCAACAGTCTTTGTTACTTATGGGCCCATTTTCAAGAAATTTGGTACACAGGTTCCCAACGCTAACTGAATCCTACTTACGTACATATATACGTCCATAGCCTGCAGCTCGGTCGCCGCGTGAGGCGGCGTTGGGTCCCCCATCCCAACGCCTCCCACGTTGTTGGCTGCTTGCCTATATAAGACCGTCCGTCGCTCCGGTAACTACATTCCCTTCCTTGCTTCGCCACGGGATTCATGTCTCCCTACTGATAACTACAGCGTTTTTGTTTAATCCACGGCTTCTCCGCTGTTTTATTGTTTGTTTATTACAATTATAGTTATTGTGTAGGTATTTTACACTTACTTTACATTGCTCAGGTACCCATTTCCTTTATCATTCCAACCCCCATTACCATGTCTATCGAGATGATCATATTGCACGACCATATCAGGCTCACTCTTGATATCCGGAGGAACATTGTGTCTTATGTATTGAATGACTGGGACAGGTTCAAGGTGTGGACTGATGACGGTACAGGAGATAATTATACTACACAGGAGCACTATAAGAGTGAAATGCTAAAGCCCTTCACCTATGGTTCTGCATGTGAGTTGATGGCTGCCACTGAATTGTTCGGTTGTTGCTTTCAAGTGTACCGAATTGGCCAAATATTTTACACCTTTCGACAACCGCCAATGTCTCTTAAACATCTTAGATTCACAGGTGACGATTTCAGTAGTGGACACTTTGATGTTTATGAATGTTTAAACTCTCAAAAGCTGGATGTGATTTTATCGATGAAACCGGTTGTGTGCTTACAACGCTTGACAGATGCCAAATGTCACTTCAACACAACAAATCCTGCAAATACTGTTGTAATTGAAACAAACCATGAAACTCAAACCGATTATGACAGCGGCAATCCAAGCTGTGAGATGTGAAACAAGATTACTGTTCACATGGCCAACTGTACGTTGCATCCTTAAGAGTAAGCTCAGCGCACAGCTTGGTCATGTTACAACCGGAGGGCCGAACTGACAATATGGTATACAAAGAGATCCATAACAAATAATTATTGGCATATTTTCCCTCAGTTTAAAAAAGTTTAATTTTCTTCTTAATAAAAATTTTAATGCAGTACTTTGCCGCTGCGAAGCGCGGGTATTTTGCTAGTTTCTTATAAAATTCAACAGGGTAGCCATCAGGGCCTGCTGCTTTCCCACTTTTAAGTGACTTTATAGCATCTAGTAATTCTGCTAGTGCCAAAGGTTTATCCAATCCTCTGTACTAAGAGTATCTATTTCTGGTATCTGTAATGCATCCAGAAACACATTAGATTGTGTCATGTCTTCTTTAAACTCAGTAGAATATAAGGATTTATAGTAGTCTCTAAATGTGTGCATTATATTTTTATGGTCAATGATTTTGTCTCCGTTTTTGATGGCGATTTGTGGGATTGCATTGCGAACTTCTTGCTTGTGGATTTGTTGAGCTAAGAGCATATTAGCTTTCTCTCCGTGTTCATAGTAATGATGTCTTGATTTAAAAATGAGTTGTTCGGTTTCTTTAGTTATCAAGAGGTTGAGCTCTGAATGCAGAGCCTGCCTTTTCCTATGAAGAGCCTCACTTGGACACCTGGCATATTCTTGGTCTATTATAGTAATTTCACTGGTTAGCTCGGATACCTTCTTAGTTTCTAATTTATTTCTGTGGGAAATATATTAGATAATCTGTCCTCTTAAGAAGGCCTTCAGGGTTTCCCAGAGTATTCCTGCTGAAACCCCTGAGGATCTATTTGTATCTAGAAAAAAACTGATTTGTTTTGATATAAATTCTGTACAGTTCTTGTCTGCTAATAAAAGTGGGTTAAGACACCATCTGTGAGATGAGTATGTGGGGCATAATGATTTTAGCTCCAAGATCAGAGGGGCATGGTTGGAAATAACAATAGCATCGTACTTGCAAGATTTAATCGTAAGCAAGAAATTGTTATCTTTAAAGAAATAATCAATTCTTGAGTAGCAATGATGCACTGGTGAGTAGAAGGAAAATGTTCTTGAGTTTGGGTTTGGAAATCTCCAGGGGTCTGATAAGTTGCGGTCAGTTACAAACTGTGTAATTGTCTTTGCAGTGTTAGATGTCATCAACCCTGTGACAGGAGACCTATCCAAGTCTGGATTTAAAACACAAAGTCCCCAGTCATTATAACTTTAAGAGAGTTCACATTGGGAATGGATATAAATACATTTTGCCTGAATTTCCTATCATCCACATTGGGTGCATAAACATTTATCAGAATTACTTTACAGTTAAATAAACCCATGACAGTCACATATCTCACTTCAGGATCAGATACTACATCTGATACCACAAATGAGACTGTTCTATGTGTAAGAATTCCCACACCTCTAGTTTTCTTTGTAAAGCTGAAATGGAACATTTGGCCAGTCCAGTCTTTTTGCAGCCGGAACTGATCCTTGCTTAATAAGTGGGTCTCCAGTAAATATATTATTTTAGTGTTTAGACCCGTTAGGTGAGAGAATACTTTCTTTCTCTTTAATTTGTGATTCAGGCCTTTAACATTCCAGCTCACAAAGTTAACTGTCCTGTAAAGGAGACAATTGATTCTGAATTTTTATGTCATTTTGTAGTCTTAATTGAAAGTGAGACAGCTTTGACTTTAATTTCCAATTTTCCCAGGAATTATTGCCATGCAGCCTATTGTTACATTGGTAATAAGGATTAAAAGGATAGATTAGAGATAGCTTGCTCTCTTTCTATCCCTCCCGTGGCCCCCCCCCCCCCCATTTTGCCTCCCCACGTGAGGCTGGACCCCACTTCACAAAGTCCCAGTCCTCTGACATACCTAGAGACAGAGCACATCCAAAACAAAACAAACCCCCCAGCAGCAGCATATGAGGATTAAAATTGAGATATCTATTGCTGATAGTCAAAATATTATAAGCATAAAATATAATCTTTAACAGTCTTGAAATAGTAAGATAGTAAACCCAGGGAATGGTCTTAAAAAGTGACACTGGATAGGCATAGTAAATCCTAATGCAATAATAACAATAAACCAAGGGTATGATGTTAAACAGTCTCCTTTAGAATAATAAAAAGTTACTAATTTAATTTGGTTCTTATTTATTTTTTTTTAAAGTGTGGAATAAGTTGGTTTTGTATACTGAGATATATTCTCAATGCCTGGAGTAGCACACCTGGCACATTTAACACAGGGGGCAACATGGTGAACTGCCACAGGGCATCTTTAAAGCCAGAAGCAGTTGATAGATTTGTAATTATTGCACAAAATTTGTGAAGTCACTTGAATGATTGTTCTTGTCATGGTTAATTTGTTAGCAAAATACAGCTTAAACATAAAAAGGTCTCAATATTTTCTTTTTAAGTTTCTTTTTCTTTTATGGAAAATCTACTAAAGTAGTTAAAGCACCTGCTCCTACAATATTAGAGTCAGAAAACTGGCTTTCTTGCATTAATGTTTATATGCATTGCTTACGATAATCTGCATATTTTGTTTATGCCTATGCTATTATAAAGTAAATCATATAAAGATATTACTGTGCAATTACATCCAAACAATTAAATATAAGAACAATATAACTGTGTGACTTCTGTTTTGAGTAAAACTGAATAGGAAAAAATATTGATGCATATTGTATATCAACATTTGGTCAAAAAATATTGTGATATGAATTTTGAGCCATATCGCTTAGCCCTAAGAGGAACACTGAGCTTTGTTGGGATGAATGTTCTCAAAGAGTTTGTTCCAATATTCTAATGTTCTAATCAGAGGTTTAACCTTAAATTTTTTAATTCAGCTCTTCTACAGAACCAATCTGGCAAGAACTTTCATTTCAGCATACTTCTTTATACTTTGGTTTTCAGTAAACATGAAGAATAGATTACCCAAATGGTTATATTTGGTTAACGCTTACATTTCTTGCCAACATAGGCATTTCAATTAACAATTACATGCATCAGAAATCAAAACAGACTCACCTGCCCAGTCACTGGTTCAAGTTGCTGCAAAGTGGCTAGGACAAATACAGCAGTTTTGCCCATTCCTGACTTTGCTTGGCATAAAACATCCATACCTAGAATGGCCTGAGGAATGCATTCATGCTGTACTGTGGAGGTAAAGAAGAAGAGCAATATAAGGAATACAAAGGGGTATCCTGAAAAGTTACACAGCACCATTTTTTACCATTTTAAAAATGTTTACATTATTCCATCAAACTACTCTAAATTTTGATAAACACATATTTATTTAAAAGTGGAACTGAACTTCCTGCAGAGCATCCATCCATTTTCCAACCCGCTGAATCCAAACACAGGGTCACGGGGGTCTGCTGGAGCCAATCCCAGCCCAGCCAACACAGGGCGCAAGACAGGAACCAATCCCGGGCAGGGCGGCAACCTACTGCAGGGCACACACCAAGCACACACTAGGGACAATTTAGAATTGCCAATCCACCTAACCTGCATGTCTTTGGACTGTGGAAGGAAACCGGAGCACCTGGAGGAAACCCACACAGAAACATGGAGAGAACATGCAAACTCCATGCAGGGAGGACCCGGGAAGCAGACCCGGGTCTCTTTACTGCGAGGCAGCAGTGCTACCACTGCGCCTCCATGCCGCCTCCTGCAGAGCATGCTACACACAAAAATACCTTGGAGGGAAAAACACCTTCAAAAGCAAGGTGTTAATATAGTAATTATGTTGGCATATTTGGCAGTGCAGGTTTTAAATTCGTCCCACAAAGGGTGAAGAACTAACATGAACGAAACCTATCAGTAAAGAGGAGGGAAAAAAGAACCACTAGGTAATTTTCAAAATGGGTCTGGAATGTTCTTAACAAACATGAATCTTTATGCTTCCCTTATGTTTTAGAGCTGGATCACTTAATTTTAATTGTAAGATATAAATGAAAATACCCTTGTACCTAATAAAATATATATTACACTATATTTCTTATAATGTGCATTGCATTTACCTTCTGATGGATGCTCAAAACCACAGTCTACAATAGCTCGAAGCAGTTCAGGTTTGAGAAGGAAATCCCTGAAACCTGAACTGTGAATGGACACGTATGAACCCTTTACATCCTTTTTAGCTGGTAGGTCAGTGACATCACCAGTGGCTGCATTCTCTACTTCATCATCTTCATAATCCAAGAGCTCATTGTCCACATCATTCTCAGCCATTGTTTCCACTTCAGATTTGAGAATTGGGGGGGTGGGGGGGAAGGAGGGGTGTTGTGGAGATAAAAAAAAGAAGCATTTAACATACCGCAATTATCCTATCATCACTGGACCCAAAAAAAAAAACAAAAAAAAAAACATGCAAACAAGTTACATCTTAGGCAAATTCATTTACGAAGATTAAATTCAAAGGTTCTCTTTGTTGGGCTTAGATCAAATACTGCCAGTTTAACACTAAGCCAGCCATGATCTGCTCGGTTTTTAATAAAAATAGCAGCCTTAGCAGTGTTCTTTTGTGTGAATTGCTCAATGTTTATGTAACAGTTATGAGAAAAACATTCTTAGCCATTTTATTTTCTTTTGGAGTTTACATTTTTGGCTTAACTGAATTAAGCTTTACAATTGCAATAACAGCATATTCAACATATTGCACATTTATTTTACATTAACATTCATAAATGCATTGTCTAGTGATCTTTGCATCTGTTATGATTACTAGAGCAAGTCAAATATAAAACCAAATTCCTTTGTGAGCAGTGGTAACGACAGAGTGTGGGCGTTCCATTACCTTCTGACCCAACACAGCATATGGTGGTACAATGCTAGAAAGGAAAAAAAGTTGGTGAAGAATGAACAGTGGGCTTTCTTTGTGAAAACAGATGGTCTGATGGAGTGTGTTACGTGGCCATTAATGTCTTTCAGAGAGAAAAAAAAAAAAAAAAAAAACATGAGTGTACAGCTATGCTGAATTACTGGCGTATGTACTGAATCACATGCACACACCTGCATGTATTGTATGTTGCTATCCAAGTTTGAACTGCTGCCTCACTCTCCTCCAGATAACTGTCATTTATAATCATGCACATAGTATCAATAGATATAATAGTTTTTAGATTAGTTTATGTTTTATACTGGTGCTCCAAATACTTGGGTTAGCTAAAAAACACACACACACACTGCTCAAAAAATTAAAGTAACACTTAATCATCATAGTCTAACACTAAGTCAATTAAGCTTTAGGGATATCTGTCCAGGTGGGAAGCATAAGCAATTGTAAATTAACTTCACCTGCTTTGATGCAAATGAAAGTGACCAACAGGTGCACAGGAGGGGAAACAGCAAGACAACCCCCCCCCCAAAGGCAATGGTATTGCAGGTGGTGGCCGCAGACAACTGCTCTCTCCTTATCTTTCCTGACCAATTCTTCTCTAGTTTTGTGTTTTACTTGTGTCCTTGTCATTATTGGTAGCATGAGGAAGTACCTGCAGCCAATTTAAATTGCACAGGTTATCCAGCTCCTCCAGGATGGCACATCTATACGTGCCATCGCAAAAAATCAAACTGTCAAAAACAGACTCTATAACGGTGTCCGGACAGCCTGACGTCCTCCAATGGGAACTGTGCTTATAGCCCATTCACTGTGCAATTTGATTGGCATTTGCCAAATAATACCACAATTGCCAGCTCTACCATTGGTACCCCATTCTCTTCACAGATGAGAGCAGGCTCACACTGATCACATGTAACAGATGTGAAAGAGTCTGGAGGCACCATGGTGAATATTATGATGCCTGTAACATCATCCACCATGACCAGTTTGGCAGTGGGTAAGTGATTTTCTGAGGAGGCATAACCTTGGAGGGTTGCGTACTAGGCAATAGTAACCCGACTGCTGTTAGATATCGAGATGAAATTCTCAAAGACATTGTCAGACTTTACGCTGGTGCAGTGGGCCCTGGGTTCCTCCTGATGTAGGACAATGCCAACCTCATGCAGCCAGAGTGTGTTGGCAGATCCTGTATGACAAAGGAATTGATGCCACTGACTGCCCTGAATGTTCCCCAGAACTGAATCCAATTGAGAACCTCTGAGACACTATGTATCAGTGCATCGGACGTTACCAAGTACCGGCAGTCTGTTCAGGAGCTCACTGTTGACCTGATCCAAGTCTTGGAGGAGATCTCCCAAGACATCATCCGCCTTCCCATCAGAAGCATTCCTAGACGTTGTCGGGGGTGCATACAGGGATACTGGGGCCATACGCACTACTGAGTCTCATTATAAATTGCCTTGATGAAATTTATGCAAGTTGGATCAGCCTGTGATTTCAATTTTTGACTTTGACTTTCAGTATGATGTTGAACCCAGCCCTCAAGGGGTTGGTGATTTTGGTTTTCATTGACCGTTGTGGCATCATTTTGTTCTCAGTGAATTACACAGCATAACTTACTAAAGATTTTTCCACTTGAATATTTCGTTCATCAAGATCCAATGTGTGACTCAAGTATTCCCTTAATTTTTTGAGCAGTTTGTATAAATTCACCTAAAATTGCAAGATTTTTGCACACTTGGAATTCAAAGTACACAACCATAATGTTAGGCAAAATGACAAAAAAATTATATTCAGATTATACATGATTAAATATTTTAACACAAAAATCACTTTCAACAACAACCACCACATACAAAATAAGGCTGTCCGTGTATTGCAAGCTGAAAATACAACTGCATCCTTCCTAGAAATGCAAAATTTTAAATATTTTTACTATCAATGAGTCCTTATTCTTCTTCCCTGTTGCCTCTACAATCCTTTCACATTACATACAAGGACCTTTAATTTTCTGCAACTTTCAATTCTTTTTTTTTTTTTTGCAGCCCTCGCTGCACTTATCTATAATTAAGAAACAACTTTACCAATAACTTTTCCTTTCTTTTGCTAAGCAGTTTATTTAGCGAAGCACATCTGCCAGCTTCTTGACTGTGCTATAACTACTGGTCTCTAGAGTAAGTTGCCTGATGAGGAGTCTTTTTATGTAACTGCGCTCCGATAGCTATCCAACCACCTGTTACAAACAGCCTGCTTGTTCTTCTCCCCATTGTAGCCTAGCTACTGTTGCAGGGTAAGAAGGCATGATGGACAGGTCTGGCGTTTTCTTCCTCCGCCTGAGAAGAGGCACGCTCTGCTCTAAACAAAATCACCCAGTCTAATATCGGGATATATAACAGGGAGCCTTGTGTGGTACATACTAAACCAGGCTAAAGAAAACTCAGAAGCTGCTGGTTGGGGACAGGCTTTAACTTTGTCCTGTATTATCTCACACCAGTTCCATTTTGCTGTTTTCATTTTAAGTGATGAAATAATCAGTATGAGCTGTCACTTTTAACTACTATTGTCTTTTTGCAGCCTTTGCATTTTACTTTAGTTTGTTCAACATCTGATCCTTCATATCTGAATCAATTCCAGGCAATTGATTTGGACATTACAGATTTGGTGCTTGCTATATTCTTCGCATTAATATTGTAATGATCCGTCCCATATACAAGGAACAAAACTTCACCGATTGTTTGATCAAAAAAAAAAAAAAAAAAAAAAAACAAAAAAAAAAGAAATTAATAACTATTTACAACCCTCTCATTGTTAAGGACAAGGGAGACCCTGTCACTTTGGTGCAAATGCTGTCCTTTTTTTTTTTTCTTCTTTTTTTTAAATTAAAATACAACTCACACTTTCAGCCTCCTGTTTCAAAGTCACAGCGGTCCACAGGAGCTTTACATGACACTGTGAAGCAGGCTTTGTTTAGCTCCGACCTGGAAAACAAATTTACCTTCCCACATAGAGCTTAGCTTCAGGCTAGGGGTATAACATTCCAATAATCTGTACCAATGCATCAGCGAAATAGCAAACAATTCAGTATCATCAAAGTGACACAAATATGGATGTGTCTGTGGTTATTTTCACAGCTGTTCCAATATTATTTGTATTATTTCTCTCTGTACACACCTGTACTGTATGTGATGTCATGCACTGTAAGGTTGAGGCAGTCTGCCTTGCTTACATGCTAGTGCTAACATTAAAGTGCCTAATAATGTAACAGTAGTCTACCAGTCTTCTGAGCAGTAGAAGGCAAAAAAAGGTTTTTAGCCTCCCATTGCCAAGAAATCATGAGTTTGGAAACATTTTGGTTTCAGAAAATACAGTATAATGGACAGAGAGTCAAGGCCTTTGTTGTTTGCAAAGAATGTAAGAGTGAGTTAAGATACTCAGGAAATACCACAAACCTGTTAGCTCACTTTAAATGTTGAGCTGGTGGCTCTATCACAAAAGAGACTCCCAAACACGCATTTTTTTTCCTCAAAAAATTTACCCACAATTTCAAAAAAGCAATGAATGTTACATCTGTCATCTCATTTGCAAGAATATGAGGCTCTACAGTGTGGTGAACAATAAAGACTTTCGTGAACTATTGCACACACTGGAGATGAAATACAATGTACCCTCTCAACAACATTTCAGGGAAACCTGCATACTGAAGCTGTAAAGATGACATTAAATGCAAACTAATGGATGCATGGCAAGTCCTGCAACATCAGATGGCTGGACATCATGCACAACCTAAGCTTATGTAAAAATAACCTTCCACTTCATCAACACTGACTGGAAAATTAAGAATTACATTCTTCATATTTATATGTTGAACGACACACACACACAGGAGTAAACACTGGGGCAGTCTAGAGAGAGAAGCATGTAAGGAGTGGAATATGCAAAACAAAAAACCTGCTCTTGTGATCGATTATGCTAGCATTTTCAGAGCCAGACAAATCTATCCCCCCATATTAAATGCTTCATACATACAATTAACCTGGCAACACAGAAATGCCTGAAATGTACTGTTGCAGGACAGCTCTTGGGGAGACTGAGATGGGTTGTGACTTTTTTTCAACACATAAAGGTAACTATCACAGTCTTAGAAAAGAAGCAGAAGTTAGAGTTCCAGAACACAATCTAAAACAGGACGTTATAACTCTCTGGAATAGTTCATTCAATATGTTGAAGCAATTTTTGGAACAGCAGGCTGCAGTGTGTGCTTCACTCCTGGACAGAAATTTTGGTGCAGGTGATGTGCACAAAATGACATCACTGCTGCTGAAGAAGTGGTTATGCTACTCAGACCACTGAAAGTTGCCACCACCATCCATGTGTAAATAATTGCAGCCCACTCTACTCTGTCAATGCACCACTTCAAACTAAATATCTGAATAATTTCCACGTTACAGAGGAAAAATGCACTTTGATTATAAAAATGAAACAAACTATGGCAAAGGAGCTTGAAAAGGAAATTGGTGAATGAGCGGTGAGTCCCACACAGTGTGTCTGACTTAAACTTCAAATTTAAAAGCTGCCTTTTCTGGGTAAAGAGGAGAGATATGTAACTTTCCAGTGTCTCAAACACAGCTGATAGACATTCTGTCTCTCCATTGACCACACTCGTCTTGTGACCAAAATCCTAATTTTGATCCTAACATGTCCTATGCTGAAACCAACGAATAAGGTGTGTATATTGCTCGTTTTTGTTGAAAGTGCACATACTTAAATAAGTTATTTTGTACAGCATAATTAAATCGTTTTCTGTGGCACTCTAGAATGTGTTCCTGCTTCAAAGAAGTCAGAGACACTAGATCTTTTTGGTGACACCATCTGCACAGTGGATCCTAGCCAGATGATGAAAACCTCCTGAGAACTAGCCCATGTTGAAACTGTGAAGGACAGAAACAATGCATATTTGAAACCTTGGTGATAAGGTGTTAGGAATTATGGAAAAATAATCAGACTGAGATTCCTATCCTGGTAGACCTTAGTAAGACATACTTGTGTAATGCTGGTACTAGCATACCTTACTAGCGTGTTTTTAACACTGCAGATGATACTATCTGTTCACAGCACAGTGTCCTGTCTCCTAAACATGTTGATCAGTTGTTTTTCTAAATGTAAAACTCTCAAAGACCACCAGTGACAGACTTGTTTTAATACAGAGATTACACTGCTTGTGACTAGCCTACTGTATTTGACATTTACAAAGTAACAAGTCAAGTAAAATGACACCTTTACTGGCTAACTAAAAAAGATTACAATATGCAAGCTGTCGAGGCAACTTAGGCCCCTTCTTCAGGCAAGATACATCTTCACCGTACTGTCATGCGTCTTGCAGGATATATATATAACAGATTTATATTTATGGAGTAACAGTCACTGGGCGAAAAGACCACTTGTCTTAAACAATCATTTCACGTCGATTTGAAACTTTACAATAGTAAACACATACAAATGTAAAAAATTCTACCGAAACAATATATTTACAGTGGAAAAGATTAATTTATATTTGGTCAAAAGTATCATTAAACGCAAATCGTGTGTGTAGAAATAATAAAATTACTTCCTTTCAAGTAATAAAATAATACATTCTATTCATATCGCGGCTTTCCAATACTCAAAGTGAATGAAAATGTTGCCCATTTTCCCACTTTCTAATCCTACTATTTATCCCTAAAATAACAATGCTCACGTAAATCTGTCAATGAGCTGCACCAAAGGCTGTCCCCCGAAACAAACGTCTGACGTCATTTGCGTAGCGCACAAAGCCTTTTTTTTTTTAAGTAAACGGAATTTCAGATTTTATACTGTGAAACGTATTTTTTTCTCCTTACTGTAAAAATAACTGATAACAGACACAACGGAGGATCGACAAGATTAAAACATTTGACCGTTTCATAATTTACTTAGATTTTATTCACAATCGCACGGCCTACTTCAAGCACGCCCTCCCTTCTCCTCGCCTGCCACTGACGGTACAGTAACTCACTTGCAGGCCTTGCTAATATTTTGTAGATGTAAATATGTCAAAAGAAAATTTAATTGTCGACCCGTCACTTTTAAAAATGTGTAATACACACAACCCACGTGTGCAGATCAAGCGCGCATATTTGCACCAAATGAAACAGAAATTCCCCCAGCCTTACCTTTAAATGCAACACAAGCACCGCCGTCGATCTGTCGAGTGGAGCTTTTTCTTTGCGAGAGACCGCCAGCCGGAAGGGTCCACACACTAGGCTGACCGCCGCAATGCCTGATTCAAAACATGGCATTACAAATGTCGGTGTGTTTATCGGAATTGAACAGCAATTGTACGGATATTCATTTTCCCTTTACAGTTATTTGAAGTAGTTTTGCTATATCTTGAATTTCGCCTGGCGAAATAAATTGCAAGCCAGGCAATTCGTATTTACAGACTTAACGCCTAATTAGGCTTCTCCTAATGGCTCTTCAGATACATCTTTTGCTGAAATGGCATGGAGTCCCTTATGTAAAAATGAATAGTTGCCGTAAATGTTCAACATTGTGTGCTTTACTCCACAGAGTTAAACAATTAAATGTATATATTGTTTATGTTTTTTCGAAGAGTATAATTGTACACTGCATACGACGAAAAAATGTTTTTCCAATTTCTAACTTTAGAGGCGACTGCGATCCTCTCCGACCCTATAGATGGCGCTGATGGACTTTTACCCTCAAATTGCTTTGGGACAGACTAGATAGTGGTGTCGGTTGGCCGTATACTACAGGCGGACACGTTTATTAACAGGTGAGCACGCGTTTATAGTACTGAAGATGTTGCCACACACTTTTGCATTTAGAAATTGATAACACGTAATTATTGCTTTGGTCGTGCGTTTTAGAAATGCTGTAAATATCGTTCAAAAGGCCTATAGAAGGAATTTGAATATGTAGCATCGTGTGTTTGAGACGTTCCTGTGGTCCTTTTGATTGGCAAAGTCGCAGAAAAAAAATTGATTGGTCAGAATCATATTTTGTGGTTGAAGATAAATTAATATAGAGCTCTGTAAGTTGTGACGGTATTATGTAGTTTTTGCTAGCAGGAGGAAGTTGATTCTTTTCCTGTAAGTATTCATACTGGAGGTCTGAACGCTATAATGGATGATTGGTGTAAGTAAAATATATTTTAACCCGCTCTTTGCTAAAAAAAATTCAAGACAGGTTATCTATGAGTAAAGTGCAGGTTTCAAATGCACACTAGAAGCGAACCTTAACTGGCGTCCCAGAGCCTATCTAGATAACACTTAGGAAAAGACAGGAAACCGCTGTGAACATGACGCCAGTCTTTCACACGCGGTTGATTTTAATCAGTACATCTTTAGGGTTGTGGATAGAACACTGGAGTACAGCGAGCAAAACTAATAGAAAGAACTTGCAAACTTCATATAGGAACGACTGGGCATAGAGAAAATGCCCAGAATGGTGGCTCCTTAATTTGTAGTTTTCAGTGTGACAAACATGTAGGAGGGTTGATACTGTGTAAATCTTAACACTGTTGAATTCATGTAGTTATGAAAACGGATAAACGAGAGAATAGAACTTGCTAACTAAAATGTTAAAAAGTTCTCGGCGAGGTTAATTTTCCTCAATTGCTGCAGTGTATGTAGTATTGTGCATTTTGTGTTGGGGCTGAGAGTGATTATGATACCAATATATATATTCATTATGATCACAATGTTTGAATTGAAGGAATAATTTAGAAAAAATCTAAGTTTTAAATTTTTAAACGTTTGTTTCAGGCAAAAAGTTCACCCCTTGCTTATTTAATAAAATGCTAGCTGGTAGGAATAAAAGTGAGATGGTGAGTCGAAAGACAAGCAGTTTTCAAATTTACATTTACTTATTTGGCCGACACCTTTACTCATGGTAACATACAACATTTTGAGATACAATTCTTTACATTTCCTTTACTTTTCCAATTGGAGCACAGGCATATGAGTTGTTGTTCATGGTCACACAGTGTCAGGATTTGAACTCGCAACCTCAGAGTTTTAAGTCTACAGACTTAACCACTATGCCATGCTAAATACAATTTGTAGGTGTAAGAACCATCAATCCATTTATTAATGATTCAGTATAACCTCTGTTAGTATTTTATAATCTTGTTTATTATCCTGTCATGAAATATACATTATTCCTGCTTTCTCAAACACTTTTTAGTTTCTTTTGTTTTGTCACTGTGCATCATAGTATGTAGTTCCCTACACAATTTAATAATTTTCAAACAATCCCACTGCTTTGAGGATTATCCTTCCACATTTCTTGTTTAATATGCAGTTTTATCAGCAGGTATTCTGTGTATCTGTGCTAGCAGGCTGTTCTGAAGAGCTGCCAGATGAAATACCTAGAAAGCTCAAAAAAAAAAAAAAGCAGTAGCTTTATGTAAAACAAAAGTTGAACATTCTGGCTACTCACACCAGCTGTATATTTGGCACCAGCACAGGCAAGTGGCAGCTGTGTGATAGTGTAGGGTGTGTGTTCACAGTACACATTGCTAGTCTTGTCTAAAAAGACCCCGTGTTTGAATGCCTTTTAATATCTGAAGATTTGTGTTAGTTAAATGATTACATTAGTAGCAGCAGTATACCCCTTCTGCTATTTTAGTTGTTCATCCAAATAATGCTTCATGCCAGAATACTGGAAAAGCCATAAAATAGTTTTAGGAATGTGACAGTTCATTCTGCACAATACAGCCTTCCCCATCAGATGTTGACAGCAAATGTTTTGGAGTAAAGGGCTACTACAAGCTAACTGTTAGGACAACACTGGATTTGAAGAAGCTAGCATCCCTTTGCCAATATTTTGAGCCAGCACTCCAGCGGTGGGGGGTGGGGACTAGTTTTCTGTTGACTAGGTATACTGTAGTTTACAAAGTGACCACTTAAAGAATAATGAAGTCATAACAGATGTATTCATTCATCATCAATACTTCCTAAACCAGATTTGTTTTGAGAATGCCAGGACATGTTCTGGAAGTATCCGACATAAGGCATAGAACAAACTTGATATGGTCAAATAAAATGTATCACACAGTTTAGGATTGCCAATTAACCTAACATGCTGACTGTGCTAGAATTTGATATCAGGATTCAGCAGCTGTGAGACAGCAGTGTCATCTGCCATTATGAATGATGATAAAAGTGAAATGATGGTTGCATTCTCCTAAACACCAGTGCTCCTGCATAAAGAAGTAAATGCTAACTCATCACACTATGTTACTCAAGTTAATATTTTGGCTTCTGAGTAAGTTTGGGGCTGACATTTTAAAATATATTTTTTAACATATGAAGTAAGTGGCTTAGTCCCCCTTTTTACTTTCATAACTTAATAATGCCTGTATCACAGGGCCTATGTTGTGATCACTGGATATGGGTTGTGTTTAAACTGTCAAAATACCTAAATCTGCTGTTGGAGTAGTAGCCTTTTCTGTAGGGCCTTAGACTGTGGAATGCTGTACTTGCCAAAGCTGTAAAAGTAACAAGCATCCTACCAGAAGCCAAAGATGTACTATTTAGCAAGATGTTTGTTCATTAGAGCTGCTGCTGAGGATGCTTATTTATTTTTAAATGATTAAAACAATCTTATTTATTGACTGTTAAATTTTATGTAATCTTTCCATTTATGGTGTCCCAGAGTGATACTTCATGTTACTGACATTTTGATTAACCTATCGTTCGTGATTTTACATGGGGTCTTGAAATTTGTGTCATTGTCAATAATGGAGTTGCTGTCCGATCTTTGCCTTATTTGCCAGAGTATTCAACATCTCCCAAGTTACGCATGCATTTTAGATTTCTCATATGGGGCCTGGGTGACGAGTAACACAGCAAATTTAGAAACTTTAATCTTTTTACTTTTTCTGTGCTTAGCTTGTTTTTAGATATTTCTGTGTATGTTCTGCAAACTGTTACAAGTAATTTTTTTAAAACTAATTGTAATTACAGAATGTATATGATGCTGGGTATATACTTATAATTAGAAAAGCACATTTTAAGCCACACACAGGGAACCATCAGTTACTATAGCTAATCGACTGTTGCTTGTATTGTTTATATAGATTTTATTTTCAGAAGCATAGCACATTGTCAGTATGTGGAAACTTTTACCAGGCATCTGGGTAACTTGATCATGCCTTAATTTTAGATGCCAGGAAGTGCATTGCAGCTGGAAATAACAAAGTTAACATTTGTTTTATCAAATAGAACCAGTAATGTTAACACCAATGTTCATTGATTTATAAAATCACAATGTGTGTTTTTTTTCATACTCTTTGTGGGGCAAATAGTGTGACAATGGTGTTCACACCCTCAAATGAGGTACTTTGTTTTTGTTTTTCAACAAGGTTTGGTATCAGTACTGCTTTTAGAAATACCTTATGTCTGACATAAGAAAAGCAAGTTTAGAAAAATTTAGTTTAGTTATTGAAAGTTAGTACAAATTAGCTTTTGGGAACAAATCACGCCTGGACAAACTTGTTAAGAAGGCAGGCTCTATTGTAGGTCAATCATGAAGAATCCACTGCATCTACTGAACACTGTCATTTCCAGGCAGAGGAGTAGCTTCAGTGACAGACTTTTGTCATTGTCTTGCTCCACTGACAGACTGAGGAGATCGTTCCTCCCCCACACTATGCGACTCTTCAATTCCACCCGGGGGAGTAAATGCTAACATTACTCAAAGTTATTGTCTGCTTTTTTATTTTTATTTTTTTTCATTTTTATTACTATTTAATTTAATATTGTTTTTTGTATCAGTACACTGCTGCTGGATTATGTGAATTTTCCCTTGGGTTTAATAAAGTATCTATCTATCTTTATATATTGTATATGTTAATAAATAAAGGTAGGTACAATTAACATTCAAACAAGTTGCTTGTATTTCTAGTAAAATACATCATTGACTTTCACCTTGGGTTTCCTAAAATTGAAATACTATAGTAATTATATTTACTAATTTTTTTTTCCTTTTGCAGCATTATACGAGATGAATACTGGCTCTGCTTTTCATGGAGTGGCAGATTTCTGTCCAGAATGTGGCACAGTTCTTCCTTTACCTGGCTTTGAGAATGTTGTTAAATGTCCAAGATGTCAGTTCTCCATTGACGTACGAGGTAATACTGGAGGCATGATATACAATTTTTAATCCAAGGGCATGTCAAAAGTTAGGACTCATATTTGCTGGATCTGATTTGCTTGAGGATTTTAGATTATGCAACTAGGAATTGTAAAGTATGACAGATTACTGACTGACTTATCCTGTGACTTTTCCACATACCGTGTTTCCCCGAAAATAGTCATATTAATTTTTCCTCCAAAAGATGCACTAGGGCTTATTTTCAATGGATGTCTTACATTTATTTATGTACAACAACATACATTTATCCAAATACAGTAATCCCTCCTCGATCGCGGGGGTTGCGTTCCAGAACCCCCCGCGATAGATGAAAATCTGCGAAGTAGAAACCATATGTTTGTATAGTTATTTTTATATATTTTAAGCCCTTATAAACTCTCCCACACTGTTAACATTATTAGAGCCCTCTAGACATGAAATAACACCCTTTAGTCAAAAGTTTAAACTGTGCTCCATGACAAGACAGAGATGACAGTTCTTTCTCACAATTAAAAGAATGCAAATATATCTTCTCTTCAGGAGCAGAGAATTTCAGAGAGAGAGAGAGAGAGCTGCAAAGAAAAGCAAACAATCAAAAAATCAATACGTGTGCTTTTAAGTTTACTGAAGCACCGCATAAAGCGGCATTTTTTAGAGGAGCGTCAGTATCTTCTAAGCAAACATCCTCTGTGCAAACAGCCCTTCTGCTCACATCTCCTCCGTCAGGCGCAGAGAACGTCGGAGAGAGAGCGAGATTAAAGCAAACAATCAAAAAATCAATAAGTGTGCTTTTGGAAGCACCGCGATAAAGCGGCATTTCTTAGAGTTGCCTCCGTATCCACTAGGCCAGGGGTCCTCAATCACGGTCCTGGAGAGCCGAAGTGGCTGCAGGTTTTTGCTCCAACCCAGTTGCTTAATAAAAAGCACTTATTGCTAAAGTAACACTTCTGCTTCACTTTAGTGATTTTGAGCCCTTATTGCTTAATTTTGTCTTAAACAGCTATTTTAATTGCTCATTATCAATAACATGCAAATGACAAGAGAGAGCAGCATTTCTCCATTTAGCTTATTTACATTTACACCTGTGTGTATTTATCTGCACTATTGGGTTTAATTAAATACTTGAAAGAAAAATGAAGAGAAAAAAGTGAAGGACTGAGAATTATTCGTCCATTTTAGCCTTCAAATCATTTGCATGATAGAAAGGGAAAGAAAATCTAGGATATGAGAATGACCTGACATAGCAGAGTTAATTTAATTTCATAGCTTGTTAGTGCTTTATTGGCAAGAATTGCTTTCTAATTAAGCAACCAGGTCAGAACAAAAACCTGCAGCCACTGCGGCTCTTCAGGACTGGGATTGAGGACCCCTGCACTAGGCAAACAGCTTCTGTGCAAACAGCATCTCTGCTTACACCCCCTCGTCAGGCGCAGAGAATGTCAGAGAGGGTGAGATAGAGGCAGACACAAGCAAACAATCGAGCACCGCGCAGGAAGCATATCTTATAGCATTGAGGAGTTTTAGTTAATACGTAATACATGCTCTGATTGGGTAGCTTCTAAGCCATCCGCCAATAGCGTCCCTTGTATGAAATTAACTGGGCAAACAAACTGAGGAAGCATGTACCATAAATTAAAAGACCCATTGTCCGCAGAAATTCGCGAACCAGCGAAAAATCCATGATATATATTTAGATATGCTTACATTTAAAATCCGCGATAGAATGAAGCCGTGAAAGTCGAAGCGCGATATAGCGAGGGATTACTGTACAGTCATGTCATCTTCTGGAATAACTGGTCATAACTCTCCACATTCAAACCCTGAATTCCAGTCTGAATTTCTTGCTACTTCAGCCCCTTTGCAGATCGATGTGCCTGCTTCGATGTTTGATGAATGGTTCGATGTGGTGAAGCAAAATGCCGACATAAAAATGTATTCACATTGCTTTTGTATTCATGCATCGCATATTCCCCAAAGTAATGACACAACACATTTTAAAAGTCTCACATGCCATCTTCTGTGCCGTCTTTTTTTTTTTTTTTTTTTTTTTGCACCTTTATAATACCATCAGAATGTATGGTGGTGTATTTGAGCTACAGAGAAAAAAAAAAAGACGTAATGAAAACGTCTGTTTTGTGATTAAAGTGGAAATTTTGGCTTTAAACTCTAAATGTCCACTTTAACCTCAGTTTACTTTATGATTAAAGTAGTTCGTCGTAAACGTCATCTTAAAACCGACCCAGTTAATTGCAATGCGCTTCTGGAGTTTCCACCTGACCTGACAGCAGCAGCAAGCAGGAATAGATCGCTACACAGAACACGTTAAATTTATGATATTCCAGCTCTCTGCACATTTGGCATTCTTAGATTTATACTTGATATGACTTTCATGATCAAATGCATTACAATAGGTATGTTACATATACAGATAAATTATTAACTTTGTTTAAATAATACTGTTAACTTTTTATAATGTTAACATTTACCTGTTATTGTCTGTTTTACCTTTTGTCTGCATTTTTATCTTTTAATCTCTTTAATATTGTTTTTTATCAGTGTGCTGCTGCTGGTGTATGTGAATTTCCCATTTTCCCTTGGGATTAATAAAGCATCTATCTAGTTACACATATGGGGAGGCATGGTGGCAGAGCGGTAGCACTGCTGTGTTGCAGGGAGTCGCGTCCCTTGTGGTCCCTGGCTGGAGTTTGCATGTTTTCTTGGTGGGTTTCGACAGTGGGCTCAGTTTTCCATCTAAAGACATGAAGGTTTGGGGATTTGGTGAAGCTACAATGACGTTAGTGTATGTGCGTGCTTGTGTTCACCTTGTGATGAGCTGATGCCCCGTCCAGGGATTTTGTTTGTCTTGCGCCAATGCTGCTGGAATAGGCGCATCCTCTAATTGATGTATGTAATCATTGAACATCCTTTTCAGAGATATTGTGGCAAGGTGTCCTCGGAATTTAATGGATGTTTCGGGCACACGCGTCACATTGCGTGAAGTATAAACCTCGCCTAGGCGCCTTACTTTTCAGCTGACGATCTTGACTAGGGCTTATATTACAGAGCAGCCTGAAAATCATGCTAGGTCTTATTTTCGGGGAG
Organism: Polypterus bichir lapradei; assembly: GCA_026402145.1. NCBI lineage: Eukaryota > Metazoa > Chordata > Cladistia > Polypteriformes > Polypteridae > Polypterus > Polypterus bichir. The sequence continues at coordinate 51,372,185 of JANRMT010062796.1, forward strand.
ATGTTGTAGTTTCTAATTTCCAGTGTAGTGCAACGTTACCTCTTTGACAGCCAATTTACATGCTGCCTGATGGCGCTGGTGGCTGTATTTATCTATGTCAAGTCCAGTTGCATATTGCTATGAGAGGGTTTTTGGGAATGGCCCACTATATGGCTGGCTTCACGGGCATCTGTCACATCTGTCTAGGACTCACTAAGATTTTGTAAATAAAGGCAACAATTGAAAATGAAAGGAGAAGTTGTGGAGTGTGATGGGAGGTTATGTTTTAATGCTTTCATTAATTGACCAGATTAAGATGCTCTTTTTCAAGAAAGAAACAGTATAGAACTTATCTTATTGACTCCAAAACTTAAACTAGGACGGGAAACTTGTCTTTGGCAATACACAAAAAATAATGTAGTTATTTTAAATAAACTTGTTTTTCTCTTGTCTTTCTCATTTGAATTGTAATTTTATTAGTAAAATGCTGAATTAGATTTTTTAGGCTGTTATTTGAGAAATCACTAAATGAAAAAAATATCAAAGTTGGGAAATAGTTGAAACATTGGGGGGTAATATGATTAAATATTTTTAAAAATTTAGTACAGTGTTTCAAGTAATTTGCATATTAATAGCATAGTATTTAAAATTTGAAGTTTAAAAAAAAAACTTATTTTTCTAATTCGACACAACTTATCTATAGCATTATGCAGTTTAACGCATAAAGTATCTATCCATCATCTGTCATATCTGAGGACAAAAATTCCAATAACTTGAGGAAAGACATAATCACTGAGTAATATGCTCTGGAGTTGTCTTCTTATCAAATAAAAGGTCTCTGGACTTGTATAGCTTTTCATTTGTGCAGTTCATTCATTCATTCAGTTGTGATCTAGCCTTACATTTTTATGTGTAATGTCTCTGTGTATTTCTTTTGGTGGTAAATTTGCAAAGTACAGGTAAGATTCTAATGCTTTTTTTTTTTTTTTTTT
>JANRMT010062796.1:51378155-51397269 GCA_026402145.1 Polypterus bichir lapradei
TAGATCCCTCCAAGACTGTTGGAACAAAAAAATTGATGGTATGGTGTGGTATATGGGGTACAAAGATAGTGGGGCCATTCTTCATCAATGGAAACCTCAAGGCCACTGGATATGTGAAATTGCTACATGATGATGTGTTTCCCTCTTTATGCACTGAAGCTGGCACGTTCCCTGAGTTTTTCCAGCAAGATGGTGCACCACCACATTATGGGTGTCAGGTCCGAGCATTCCTAGATGAACAGTTTCCTGGAAAGTGGATTGGTCGTCGTGGGCCAGTTGAATGGCCCCCAAGGTCTCCCGATCTGACCCCCTTAGACTTTTATCTTTGGGGTCATCTGAAGGCAATTGTCTATGCTGTGAAGATACGAGATGTGCAGCACCTGAAACTACGGATACTGGAAGCCTGTGCTAGCATTTCTCCTGCGGTGTTGCTATCAGTGTGTGAAGAGTGGGAGAAGAGGGTTGCATTGACAATCCAACACAATGGGCAGCACATTGAACACATTTTATAAGTGGTCAGAAACTTGTAAATAACTCATGAAAGAATAAAGTTACGTTAAAACCAAGCACACCATTGTTTGTCTTGTGAAATTCCCAATAAGTTTGTGTCACATGACCCTCTTCCTATTGAAAAAACAAAAGTTGGATTCAAAATGGCCACCAAGGTCACCACCCATCTTAAAGTTTTCCCCCTCACATATACTAATGTGCCACAAACAGGAAGTTAATATCACCAACCATTCCCATTTTATTAAGGTGTATCCATATAAATGGCACACCCTGTATTTCAAATGTTTATTTCTTTTAATTTTGATGATTATAACTGACAACTAATGAAAGTCCCAAATTCAGTATTTTGGAAAATTAGAATATTGTGAAAAGGTTCAATATTGAAGACACCTGGTGCCACACTCTAATTAGCTAATTAACTCAAAACACCTGCAAAAGCCTTTAAATGGTCTCTCAGTCTAGTTCTGTAGGCTACACAATCATGGGGAAGACTGCTGACTTGACAGTTGTCCAAAAGATGACCATTGACACCTTGCACAAGGAGGGCAAGACACAAAAGGTCATTGCTAAAAAGGCTGGCTGTTCACAGAGCTCTGTGTCCAAACACATTAATAGAAAAAAAGTGTACAAGCAATAGGGATCACCGCACCCTGGAGAGGATTGTGAAACAAAACCCATTCAAAAATGTGGGAAGAGATTCACAAAGAGTGGACTGCAGCTGGAGTCAGTGCTTCAAGAACCACCCCGCACAGACGTATGCAAGACATGGGTTTCAGCTGTCGCATTCCTTGTGTCAAGCCACTCTTGAACAAGAGACAGCGTCAGAAGCGTCTCGACTGGACTGCTGCTGAGTGGTCCAAAGTTATGTTCTCTGATGAAAGTAAATTTTGCATTTCCTTTGGAAATCAAGGTCCCAGAGTCTGGAGGAAGAGAGGAGAGGCACAGAATCCACGTTGCTTGAGGTCCAGTGTAAAGTTTCCATAGTCAGTGATGGTTTGGGGTGCCATGTCATCTGCTGGTGTTGGTCCATTGTTTTCTGAGGTCCAAGGTCAACGCAGCCGTCTACCAGGAAGTTTTAGAGTACTTCATGCTTCCTGCTGCTGACTAACTTTATGGAGATGTAGATTTCATTTTCCAACAGGACCTGGCACCTGCACAAAGTGCCAAAACTACCAGTACCTGGTTTAAGGACCATGGTATCCCTGTTCTTGATTGGCCAGCAAACTCGCCTGACCTTAACCCCATAGAAAATCTATGGGGTATTGTGAAGAGGAAGATGCAATACGCCAGACCCAACAATTCAGAAGAGCTGAAGGCCACTATTAGAGCAACATGGGCTCTCATAACACCTGAGCAGTGCCACAGACTGATCGACTCCATGCCACGCCGCATTGCTGCAGTAATCCAGGCCAAAGGAGCCCCAACTAAATATTGAGTGCTGTACATGCTCATACTTTTCATGTTCATACCTTTCAGTTGGCCAACATTTCTAAAAATCCTTTTTTTGCATTGGTCTTAATTGATATTCTAATTTTCCGAGATAGTGAATTTGGGACTTTCATTAGTTGTCAGTTATCATCAAAATTAAAAGAAATAAACATTTGAAATACATCAGTCTTGTGTGTAATGAATGAATCTAATATACAAGTTTCACTTTTTGAATGGAATTACTGAAATAAATCAACTTTGTCATGATATTCTAATTTCATGACCGGGACCTGTATATATAAATATAAATAAAAAATCTTGGGTCGAGACGTGATCATCTCGGAGAGACACTTTTTTTTTATATATAAGGTGGAGATAGCAGTTCACTATTCAGAAATGGTTTGCTGCCCTGATAGTCTTTGTTCTAAAACTTAATGTAGTATATATTAATCATTTGGTTTGTCTTCATTTTCGTTCTGGTATTGTGTACTGGGCCTCTGTTTTATTGTCAAACATTTATTTGCAAAATAATTTAAAACAAGCATTATGTGGAGAGAAACTCATATTTTAGTCTATTTGGAGGAGCTAGTTTGAGTATTTGTGTAGCAATAAAACTGCAACTAACAATTGTTGTATCCATTTGCTTCTTATTTTCCAGAGTTTGAGTCATTCACTGTCAAGTCTTCATTCACATTTAACAGCCTAGAAGCTTCATCTGTATCTGCAGAAATAGTTGGTGGGGAAGAACTGAAGGGCCCTGTTGTAAGTGATGGTGATACACAGCTTTTGTGTTAATGGGAAATAACCACCTCTGTTAAAATGAGAATATCCATTATGTTAAATTTAGCTGCTTTCATCCTAAACTGAAAGTGATATTGCTGCATATAGCAGACCAGTGTGTCCATTGGTAAGAGGGTTTATGTAGAGGGAAAGAAAGTGTTAAGTGGATTACTTTACTTCATACAGCCAATGGAAATTGATATTTTCCCATTTGTCATTTTATAGACTGACAGAAAGTGTTCACGATGTGGAAATGAGGGAATGGTATACCATACCCGACAAATGAGGTCTGCTGATGAAGGTCAAACAGTTTTCTTCACCTGTACTCGCTGCAGGTAGGTCTGCTGCAAAAATAAGGCCAATAGTAGTATGGAAACTATGAATTTGCAATTATTTACCAACTGTGCACCTTGACAAACATGGAAAAAAAAGTGTAAATATGTGATTTTAAAAAAGTTATGTGTCACTCTAGGATTCCTTTGATTCTTTCTAAAACCAGTGACTTTTTTGCATTCCACCAATGAATGAGACAGTTTTTTGTCTAATAGTATCTTTTTGCATTGATTCTTCATCACCCCTACTTGTATTAGTAACTAACGATTATCTTGGCTTTTCATTTTTAGATATCAGGAAAAAGAAGATTCATGATGCTTCACTCTTACCAAACTGTCTTCGTCCTTCACACACTTGTGTCAATATAAGCATTCTTATGAAACTGCTTTTTAGATGTAGTTTTTTTTTTTTTTTTTTTTATTTCTCTAAATAAAATCCAAGAAATACTGGTTGGGTTCATAGAGATTTATCATTTTGCAACATTTTAAAAGAAGTGTCAGGAAATAATTCAGGACAAGAGTAAACATGTTTCTTAAATACATGCATATCAACTGAATTATCTTGGGGAACATTATCCTTTTCCTATTGCATGCACTTGCCTTCAGAATATAAATCTGCAGTAAATTTAAATTTCAGCTCATCCACTATGTCAGTAGTGAATGAAAGAACTGGAAATAACACTAAATGGGGTGCAGAAACGGGATGAGGTAGTTTAGGTATGGAAAGAGAAAAATAAAGTGACTGGCTGAACAAATAGTATTGTTAAATAAGTGGAGGAAGTTAGGCCAAAGACAGTATGGATGCAGGTGATGTTAGTTATCCAGAGAGAAATGTACCTTTTCTAATAAAGATAGCCAAGACCACAGAAAGTGGTGGGAAATTAGTACTTGAAGTGGTTTCAGGATATGGTAATATGATTTTTCTTTTAAATTAAAACAATTTTACTATCATGTGAAATATGAAAGTAGTTCTGGTATTACTTATAGACAGGGTTTTTACAGACTTTTTTTTAATGTCTGCCTGAAGAATTACTGGCAATGAACAACATCATTGAAGTATTAATGTCAGGTTATTTTTAACATTAGATCGTTCCTTTGGGAAGTATAGTCAATAAATGTACTACCAAGGGTTTATTGAAAGGTTAGAGTGCTTCAGTGAGGAGCCAGAACAATGCTGTGGTTTATAGAGGTGAAAAGAACAGGCTTGTATACAACAACCATTTTCTTGCCCACTTATCAATTTCAGTGTTGTGTGGAACTGCTGCCCTTCCTTGCAGTATTTACAAAGTAGGAAATAACTCTGAAAGGGGTACCACTCCATCAGGAGGCATACTCGTACGTATTCCCACAGATTTTAAAACATCCAATAATAGTGTGATGAGGTTCCAATTTGGTAACTTGAAAGGCCATTTAACATCAATAATAGAGTATAGGAAAAGATAACTTCAGAACACTGTCCTTAGAAACAGATTTTCAAAGAAAAATAATCTGAAACTGTCAAAAAAGAAAAATGGTTAAAATAAACAAACGTTTGGTATCTCCCATAAGTCCAATGTCTCTGGCTTTTGCCCATTTTAACATTTTTTCTTCAATCATGCGGATGGCACTTGTATTTGGTATGTAGTATTTAAGGAAGCAGAAAACTTAACCTTAAAAACTCTGGTATGCTTTATCTGTCCTGGTTAGATTCAGTTTTCACACTTCTTTCAAAACAGTAGTGGACATCTTTATCAGAAATATTCAGTTTCTTATCACATGACACAGCTTTCATTTCATAAAACACCAATAGAGTTATTTTATAAGAAGCATATTTTGTTTTGGCCATTTTTAACCCAGTATTGAACTTTAGGAATGTAAGTGCCATACAACCAATGGAAAGACTAGTGACTTGTGTTATTGAACAGAATAACCGACGTCAGCTGTGTTAACACAATTGCAAATGTTTTTTCTAATCATTTAAACATGATTGATTAGAGAATTAAAATAGTTTGCCTTTAGGACACTGGAATAATAAAACAAATCAATTATTTCAATCATGAATAGCCATTTGCAATATTAATTTCTTGGCTACATTTTTAATTTAGTTTAATAGTTCCTTAATAAAACAAAAAAAAAAATCTATTAAAACATGACAATTTCTGGGTGATAACAGACTTTTGAAAACTAGTGCCCATGTTTATTATAATGCATGAGTGCTCATCCCTTTGGGCTTAAAATGTGTGGCTACAATGACACTATGGTGCATTTAATAGTTTTAGAAGCCAACTCTTGCTTTGATTTATTTGTAAATTAAGTATTCCTCTTAGTTCTTATTGGTATGGGGTGTCCATGTTGTTTGTGATTTTCTGCAACTACTCCCAATTTCCAGTTATGTCTGAAAAAAAGCCCTGCAGCAGACTGGTGTCTCATTCTGCATTGATTTTTGCTGTTGCAACAGGCTTGTCCAACCTCCCTTCACCCTGTATGTAAAGGAGCATGTTGTCAAACAGTTTTCATTTTTGTGGGCGTGAAAAAGATGTGCATTTCATATCAGAGTCAATAATGTGATATTGATTTGTCTTCCATTATCTAGTTCCTCCATTATGCTCTAAACGCATTTCTCATTTTCAAAGTTTCTAATGAAAAAAATGTATAGACGACACAGTCATTGTTCTCACCCATTTTAGCAAGCCATTACAATCTCATCTTCATAAATTAACAATTCAGAGTGTGTAGTAATTTGTCATCCTTGCGCGATTCTAAAAGTGACAGAGTGCGGATAATAACTCGCAAAACAATTTTGCCACAGTACCCTATTCAAGCTGTGGTAGGGACACAATGTTTCCACAATACAGCTGGTGGATAATACCAGACTATGGGGCCGTGTTGAGCTATGGCTGAAAAGGCCAATAAGGTGGACTCAAAAAAAAAAAAAATAACTGTCAAAAAAGCAAATGGATGTCCAGGTACATACCATCTTCTGAAAGAAAAAACTTTTCACGGTAAGGAAGCATGCATAACAATTAAGCCTGTGATGTTGCAGTGTACATGACCCATCTGTTTGTAAAAGGGAACTGGGAAGAAGTGATGAAATCATTTAATATAAACTCCCTGATGGTACTCTTATGGTAAAATCAAAAAGTGCTTAGTGTGACATAGAAATGGGTGGACAACACTACACCAATATTTTAACTATCACCAAGGAAGAACAGCAGCCAGGCCTGTACACCTACATGAGATACATATTTGATCATAGTCCTTAACCTTTTTGTACCTCATGTGTGAAAAAAATCAAGTGTGTACTGACCATGTAAAGAGCTTTGAACATGGGGTAAGATGATTGATACAGGTGTTGTTACTATAAATTATTGGTTATATACTTGCTAAAGCATCTTCATAAACCAGAAAAATGCAAAAGAATCTCACATCTGTCCGATGACACCAGACATGAATACTTTTAAATTATTTTTTTCCTTTACTACTTTTCTAATACACACAAGGAGGTAACAGCAGACACAATGATTTATGGTAGAACACAACTGGCCAAAACCATCCTGTATTTCTCAGTTCACATAAATAGCAAAAATTAAGCCACTCTTATCCTGTAGTTGCCATAGTAAGACATTTTTTACTTGCATGTCTAACCAACAAACACCACAACACCATCCTCTCTCGCTCAGAATCCATAGGGCAAACACAGGTTAACTCTGATTCAATTGATTGGAGATTGTTAAACATAAACATAAGGACCAACAAAAATGCTTTAATTTAGCAAAAATGGCAGACAATGTCCCTGCTTGTGGCAAAGGAAGAGTGGAGGTTCAGAATGAGAGAAGAACAAAGAGAAAGATCAAGAAGGCAAAACCTGCCTGCTCAAATTTGGGTAACTCAAGTGGGTCATATCATATGCCCTGGTATCACTGTGCAAAATACAGTATTCATTCATTCATTACATTTATATAGCGCTTTTAGTACTCAAAGCGCTATCCGCACAGGGAGGAACCGGGAAGCGAACCCACAATCTTCCACAGTCTCCTTACTGCAAAGCAGCAGCACTACCACTGAGCCACCTGTGAGGACAGGAATAAGGGTTCATCAGTGTTGGTTGAATACAGAAGTTTATCAGATAAAATGGGATTTAGAATTCCCTTGATTCTCTTACACAAGTATTTGGAGTCATGTAGGACTCGACTATCTTATTATAAAACCATTGTGATATCCAACAGAAACATTGTTAGTGTGTCAACTGTAAGAATCCTAATGTATCCTTTATAACTCATGTTGGAAAACTACTGTGTACTACATTAAACATGGCAAAAATTGTGCAGATATGCAGATTTTCTTTAGAATCTAGCAAGTATTCATTGATGTTATGCTGCACTATGTCTGCTGGGATCCTGTCAGCATCACTGTTTAGCTCTATGTCGTTTATTTGTTTAATCCATATGATGAAGTGTACTTAAATGAGTTTTTCATTATTACTAACTACTCTGAGTGAGGCTGTTGGTTGCATAAATTTGGGTTTGAACTCAACATGTTTGCATGGATCAAACTACTATATACCAGTCAAGAAGCTTCAGTTTGTATTAACAACATTATTTTAGACTACTTCAAACTAGAACATGGTACTAGACAAAGATGTCCCCTGTCACCACTGCTATTTGCAATCACCATTGAATCCTTGGCTGACCACTTTCAAAATGCATCTGAGATAAAGGAGACTGAAAGAGAAGGACTTAAACAGAAAATTTCACTATACGAAGATAATATGGTAATATATATGTATATCAGACTCACAACATTTTGTGCCTGCTGTCCTAACAACACTTGCAGAATTTCAAAAGATATCTGGATTCAAAATTAACATGAATAAAAGTATGCTTTTTCCAGTGGACTCTCTAGCACACAACATTAGATTGGACACCTTCCCTTTTATCATCACATATCAGCTTAAATACCCAAGGGTAAACATTACAAGAAAATATTGAATACTTTTTCAACAAAACTTTTCCATTTGCTTGGAAGAACTTAAACAAGACATGCATAGATGGTCTACCCTCCATCTCATTTTAGCATGGAGAATTAACACTGTCAAGATGAGTATCCTACAGTATATAAACTTCTATTTCATAGCATTCACCATATACATTAGCAAATCATTTTTTAAGGAATTGGATTCAATCATAACCATTTATTTGGAATTGAAAACATGCAGGGCAACCCTACAATGACCTAAAGTAGAAAGTGGCATGGCTCTACTTAACTTACAATATTATTACTGGGTGGGACATATACAAGTTATAAATACCTGAATATTGACAGAAATAGATGAACACCCACAAGCTTGGTCTGCAATAGAAATAAAGTCCTGCAGTACTTCTTTATAATCCTTGCTTTGTACCCCAGTAAATACAAGTTATTGTCGATATACTAATAATCCAATTGGCTTTCATTCACTCAGAATATGTAACCAATGCAGGTAGCATTTTAAGATAGAGAATCTTGTATCTGCGACATCTCTTCTTGATAAAATTATTCCACCCTCTCTAACTGACACAGTTTTTAATGTTTGGAATATGTATGGGATTAAATCGTTTAGAAGTTTGTATATAGATAATGTCTTTGCATCCTACGAACAATTACACTCCAAATTTAGCTTCCCACCAACACAATTTTTGCACTACTTCCAAATCAGAAACTTTGCCAAATCTCCTCACCTCACACCTATTTATATTTCAGATGAAATATTGATCAGTCTTGAAGACTCAGCAATTCCATAATATATAAAAACATGTTAAAGTCCCTTTCTTTCAAAGATCCCAGAGTACAGAGGGAAAAGAATTTCTTAACATTTCAGAAAAAGAATGTAAGGCAGCCAAGCACAGAAATCACTCTAGCTCCATATACGCAAAGCATATAGTTATTCAACTTAAAATCTTTTATCGAGCACATCTATCTTGTTTAAAATTGTCCAAAATGTTTTCAGGGTAAGATCCAACTTTCAAATGTTGCAATCAAGCTAAAGCCTCACTGGGCCACATGTTTTGAGTGTGTACCAAATTAACATCATTCTGGATAAAAATCTTTAAATGCCTATCAGAGTCTCGTGGTATTATAATCCCTCCTAATCCATTAACAGCTGTGTTTGGTGTACTACCAGATGGGCTTAAAGTGGAGAAGGACAAACAAACTAACTGCCTTTACTTCACTATTAGTACATTGAATGATCTTACTCAACTAAAAGAATCCTAGCCCACCTCCTTTAAAGACAGTGGGTAACTGATGTTATATACTATTTGAAATTGGAAAAAATCAAATTCTCATTTAGAGGATCTGTTCAAAACTTTTTTAGAACCTGACAGGATCTAATCATAAATATTTTAGAATAAGCATTTATATTGGGGAAAAGGATTCTACAGTATTCCCTACTCTTAAAAGTTTTACTCTGGCTATTAGCCTTGCTCTTTTTCTCTTAGGTGGTGTTTGAACTGAATTTAGTGCGGTTAAGTTTAACTTGATTGTATGGAATGTTACTTTCTTTTAATAAAATCAAGAACAAAAAAAAAAGAGTGGGGCTGTTGGTGTTGGTTAAGATTAACAAATCTTACCTTTTCTGCGATTTACAGAATTGATTTTTCTTTTGATTAGAGCAATGTTTTTTATATCAATGTGCGTCTGTTGTATTATAACACTTCTGTTGTAACACCTACAGTTGCTGTGACTCTTATTGGCATTTTATTTTTAATATATAATGAACAATATCTCCTGAAAAAGAGGGCAGTGAAACAAACTTGGGTTACAACAGCACATGAACAGTAACAATTAAAACCTGAAATGCTGTCATGACACAATTGTTGGCACCTTATTGAACAATTCAAATCAATTTGATTGAAAGAACTATTTTTATTGCAATGAAACAAACAGACTAATCACATGATATGAATTACCAATTGAATTTTGGCTTAAATTCTTAAAAATGCCACTTTCAAACCCTGCTCCTTATTGACAATGCCAAACATAAAAGAGCTGTTTGAGGCCATCTCTATTCTCTACAAACAAAAATGACAAAGGGTACATGGTAATCTCCAGAGACCATGGCATTCTTGCTGTCACTGTTCACAATTATATTAAGAAGTATGCTGTTCATTGACCTGTCAGAAACCCCCAAAGACATGTTGGGAAAAGGAAATGTGATTAAAGATGTGATGGTTGATTCAAGCTATTGAAAAAAATACCACATAAAAATTTTCATAGAAATTAAACTGAACAGAGTGATGGTTACAACTTTGACCATATGCCGCACGTTAAGCTAAGAAGGGCTCTTTTAAAGCAGGCTGAGAGGGACCTCACTGTTAAAAGACAAACATAAAAAGGCACAAGTGATCATTGCCCACACCTGCCTACAGAAACCAAAATCCTCCTGGTACACCGTTCTGAGAATTGATAAAACCAAAGCAGATCTCTTTTTGTAAATGTAGACCAGCAATTTGTTAATAGGCTATGCAATAAAGATGCATATAAAGAAAATCCTACTTACAGTTAAATATGGTGGAGATTCCAAGACACTGTGAGGATAATTTGCTGCTTCTGGTGCTAGAGATCTTCACATATTGAAGGGAATCATAGAATGTCAGGATTATCAGGGCATTTTACAAAGAAATATGCTGCCCAGTGTCAGAAAACTCATTTTGGGTCGAAGATCACAGGTCTTTCAATAGAAAAATGTCCCAAAACACACATCCAAAAGCACAAAAGAACTGTTAAAACATGGACTGTGCTAAACTGACCATATCTCAGTCTGTTTGAGAATCTTGGAAAGAGCTGCTATCTGCTATTGGTAAAATTAATCCTGAAACCATTTAAGAACTAGAAGAAATTGAAGAGTAGCAGAACCTACTAGAAGAAAAGTACAAGATGCTCACAGATGGCCTAATAAAGTGACATTTGGAAGCTACCATCACTTCCAACATTTTATAGGTATTAGGGAAGGGTGGCTGTTAAGACTTAAAACTGTCCAGAGGCCTCATTTATAAGACTTTGCGTGTATTCAAGCATGAAAATATGCACATACACACACACAAAAAATATGTATGCCACAAAAAAAAAAAAAAAAAAAAAAAAAAAAGATTTGTAAGGCACATTTCTATTCAAGTTAACCTTTATAAATCATAATCACTTTGTAAATGTGCCAGCTTCTCTCACATGATGCATCAAGACCTTGCCACCTGTGTTCAAGGATATCTGGCTGCAAGATCATGTGCGGTTTTATAGCACTGTGCATTCTGGGGGTCCGAAAAAGGTATAAGGTACCATTGTCTGCGCCGGTAGCCGCTTTCACATACCGCATGTGGTGAAGTGATTGTGATTATTGTTACAATGAATAGAACAGGCCATATAAAAAACTAGTGGTTCAGCCAGTTATCTTAACAACAAGCCTGCCAACACGCACATCTGTCTAAACTACTTTGCCTCAAAATATACAGTTGTACTTGAGTTTGTGAACCCTTTAGAATTTTCTATATTTCTGCATAAATATGACCTAAAACATCATCAGATTTTCACTCAAGTCCTAAAAGTAGATAAAGAGAAACCAGTTAAACAAATGAGACAAAATTATTATACTTGGTCATTTATTTATTGAGGAAAATGATCGAATATTACATATTTGTGAGTGGCAAAAGTATGTGAACCTCTAGGATTAGCATTTAGTGTGAAGGTGAAATTAGTGTCAGGTGTTTTCAATCAATTGGATGACAATCAGGTGTGAGTGGGTACCCTGTGTTAAAGAACAGGGATCTATCAAAATCTGCTCTTCACAACACGTTTGTGGAAGTCTATCATGGCACGAACAAAGGAGATTTCTGAGGACCTCAGAAAAAGAGTTGTTGATGCTCATCAGGCTGGAAAAGGTTACAAAACCATCTCTAAAGAGTTTGGACTCCACCAATCCACAGTCAGACAGATTGTGTACAAATGAAGGAAATTCAAGACCACGGTTACCCTCCCCAGGAGTGGTCGACCAACAAAGATTACTCCAAGAGCAAGGCGTGTAATAGTCGGTGAGGTCACAAAGGACCCCAGGGTAACTTCTAAGCAAGTGAAGGCCTCTCTCACATTGGCTAATGTTTATGTTCATGAGTCCACCATCAAGAGAACACTGAACAACAATGGTGTACATAGCAGGGTTGCAAGGAGAAAGCCACTGCTCTCAAAAAAAAAAAAAAAATGTTTTTGGTCTCATCAGACCAGAGAATCTTATTTCTCACCATCTCAGAGTCCTTCAGGTGTCTGATGAGACCAAGATAGAACTTTTTGGCCTTAATTCTAAGCGGTATGTGTGGAGACAACCAGGCACTGCTCATCACTTGTCCAATACAGTCCCACAGTGAAGCATGGCGGTGGCAGCATCATGCTGTGGGGGTGTTTTTCAGCTGCACGGACAGGACGACTGGTTGCAATCGAGGGAAAGATGAATGCGGCCAAATACAGGGATATCCTGGATAAAAACCTTCTCCAGAGTGCTAAGGACCTCAGACTGGGCCAAAGGTTTACCTTCCAACAAGACAATGACCCTAAGCACACAGCTAAAATAACAAAGGAGTGGCTTCACAACAACTCTGTGACTGTTCTTGAATGGCCCAGCCAGAGCCCTGACTTAAACCCAATTGAACATCTCCGGAGAGACCTAAAAATGGCTGTCCACCAACGTTTACCATCCAACCTGACGGAACTGGAGAGGATCTGCAAGGAGGAATGGCAGAGGATCCCCAAATCCAGGTGTGAAAAACTTGTTGCATCTTTCCCAAGAAGACTCATGGCTGTATTAGCTCAAAAGGGTGCTTCTACTAAATACTGAGCAAAGGGTCTGAATACTTAGGACCATGTGATATTTCAGTTTTTCTTTTTTAATAAATCTGCAACAATTTCAAAACTTCTTTTTTTGTCTGTCAATATGGGGTGCTGTGTGTACATTAATGAGGGAAAAAATTAATTTAAATGATTTTAGCAAATGGCTACAATATAACAAAGAGTGAAAAATTGAAGGGGGTCTGAATACTTTCCGTACCCACTGTATATCAGAGAATTCTAAAGGAAAATGTCAAGACATCTGTCCATGAACTGAATCTCAAGAGAAGGTGGGTCATGCAGCAAGACAACGACTCTAAGCACACAAGTGGTTCTACCAAAGAATGGTTAAAGAAGAATAAAGATAATGTTTTGGAATGGCCAAGTCAAAGTCCTGACCTTAATCCAATTGAAATGTTGTGGAAAGACCTGAAGCGAGCAGTTAATGGGAGGAAACCCACCAACATCTCCGAGTTGAAGCTGTTCTGTACGGAGGAATGGGCTAAAATTCCTCCAAGCCGGTGTGCAGGAATGATCAAGTTACCGGAAACGTTTAGTTGCAGTTATTGCTGCAAAAGGGGATCACACCAGATACTGAAAGCAAAGGTTCACATAGTTTTGCCACTCACAAATATGTAATATTTGATCATTTTCCTTAATAAATAAATGACCAAGTATAATATTTTTGTCTCATTTGTTTAACTGGTTTCTCTTTATCTACTTTTAGGACTTGAGTGAAATTCTAATGATGTTTTAGGTCATATTTATGCAGAAATATAGAAAATTCTAAAGGGTTCACAAACTTTCAAGCACAACTGTATGAATCGCAGGCTGACCCAGGCCTTCGAGACACAATGCTTGCTAGTCACATCAAGCTGTCTTATGGATTAATGGAGTGTGACTGTTTATGGTTAACAAAAGCAGCTTCATTCTTGCTAGGTTCCCAAATTGCAATACGAGTGCAGCAAAGTGCACTGATTACATTATATTGGCAAATTTTTTATTTTTTTTTTATGTAAACCCACACTATACAAAAACCTGATGTACTGTCTCACCAGTCAGTTAATTGCTCCCACCACAGCAGGAATGATGGAGTTAAGGCTTGGAGGAGATATTATTGACCTGTCTGCCAGTTCCTGAGAAGTAACAACAGGTAGCTAATATAAACTGATGAAAAAACAAAACTTCTTAAGTGCACGTACGCTGCATTTACCCTCTTTAAAGGACACTAAAATACAGTCTGTGCGTCATGTGTTGCACATGCATGGTCAAGTTTTCTTTTATAAATCCTGATGTTTGCATGGGAAGTTGTGTACACACATTTCAAACCTCTTTTTGAACTTATATGGGATTTATAAATGAGGCCCCAGATTTTATTTTCATTTTCTTGTGTTAAAAAAACCTTGTTCCAGTTCGAGAGACAACTTTTCTTGTATAAATTTGTACATTCTATTAAAATATTCTGATAATGAAAAGTTGGTACATTTACAATAATTTCTGAAGATGCTGTATGAGACGTACCTAAAATGCAACCATGCCAATAATGTTGATCACATCTGTTTATCTGTAAATAAGTTAAATTTCTTAATTTATAAAACCATGCTCATACAAGAAACATTCTCAGTAGATGGCACTACAGGTCAATGTGTGTCAAAGTAAAGGACAAAGTAATGAATGAGCTCAACAAACCATCTCCAACCACATTAGGAGCTTACCTGTTGTTCTGTAATCACTTTTTTGGTAAGGCTGCATTCATTTAGATACAACATAGTTTATACTTTTGTAATACACACTTTAAAAATGGGCTGAAGACCACATTAGCTCACATCCAATTACAAAAATATCTATAACAGGCCTGAGTCATATCTTGCAACCCAACTACAGAGTTGTCTTTCAACAAAGGAACAGACACATGGAATAACCACTTGAACCCACTGCAGTAATGTCACTGAAGTGATGCTCAAAGCAACTATTATGGTGGCTGTAACATTAATGCTAAGAATAAGTAAATTCCAAGCCCAAATCATAAGTAAAGACCAAAGTCTACTGTTACTATTTATGTTTTGTTCTCCTTGCCTTTTTTAATAATCTGTCACAATGTTTTACTGATGTGCTTGAGCTACTGGACACCTGAATTTCCCTGAGGGGATAAATAAAGTATCTGTCTATTTACTGATAATATAATTCTATGCAGAACAAACCCAAAAATTCTACCAAAAATCGTAACGGAATTTTATCTGGGAAAAACATTTTTCAAAAACTTCACAACTTGCCTGGGTAGAAGTGTGAAATGTCACGGTATGCTATGCTGACATCACTAAAACAAGTAAGGCCATCAGGACAACCCCTCGTTTCAATGTTCTTATGTCTAAATTGATGTGGATGTCAGAATGTGAAGGTAAACTATTTAAAAAGGCGGCAGGAATACTTATTCCAAACAATGGCTGTAATATGGCCAACATTTAAAATGTTTCACAACAGATGACAGTTTCAATTGTCATCCTCCCAAACATTTGGCAACCACCATACTTTGGCTATGCTGGCTGATTTTCTCAAGTAGGTTATAAGAGAATAAATGTGTAACTTTCTCTCCTTCCTTTTCTGGTACTCCACTTTCTGAAGTTACAGATCTAAAAGAAAATGAGAAGTACTGAACAGCAGCAGTCAATCCTGACAGTGTGGTAAGAGTATAGGATCTGGGGCATTCTGCTATGGTCCACATAATAAAAAGAACGAAGAGCAATAAGGTCACCCTAGGACCCTACCACAACAAAACATTTCCAAAGATGTGCACGATGGGTAGATTGTTGCTCTAAACTTGCACCAATGAGTGAATGAGTGTTGAAGTGTGCATGTGTGTGCGTGCTCTACAATAGACTGGCCTCCTTTCCAAGCTATTTCTGGCCTTGCACCCAATGCTGCCAAGACAGGTTTTCACACCCAGTAACCGTTAATCAGATTAAATAGGTCTGAGAATGATATGTTAGATTGTATACAATGACCCCTACTCAACATTTTACCATTACCCCCTATCATCTTTACACATCTGGACACTGCAAATCTTTTTGAAAATACTGCTCAAGCTCTGTCAATTCTCTGTAAATTCCAGCCACAATTTTTCAATTGGACTGAGATCTGGACTCTGACTTGGGCACACCAGGGCAATGACAACAGTGTTTTTAAGTCATTCCTGTGTAGCTTTGGAATGTGCTTGGAGGTAGCTTCCTGGAAAACATATCTCACAAGGAGCAGGTTGCTTGCAGACTGTATCAGATTTTCTTTTAGAATTTTCCTGCATATCCTCTACTCTCACAAGCCTCTCAGGAACTGCTCAGAGAAGCATCCCCATAGCCCAATGCTGGCACCATGGTGGGGTTAGTGTGTTTTTGAAAATGTGCTGTGGAACATGTGGATTAGTCCGACGGCCAAAAAGCTCCATTTTGGTGCCATCTGGTCATAGAGCATTCATCCAACTGCTTTCAGTCTCCTCTGTGCCTTCTGGAAAACTCTAGCCAAGATGTTATGTGTTTTTTATTTATTTTATATATATATATATATATATATATATATATATATATATATATATATAAATAGATAGATTCTCTGGTTCTACTCTAGAAAGCTAGAGGTTTTCATGACAAAGTGATGATCTTGCTATACAGTAACATTCAAATATGAGAGAGGGGGACTTTATCTCTTTACTAGCTCTAGAAAACACAAAGAGCAATAGCACAAAGCACAGTAAACACAAGAAACAACAAATGAACTGCCAGAACTATGGAATGCTCTCGCATAAATACAGTTGAGGGCTGTTCCTGGCAGGTGGTCGCACCCCTTGGGGAACCACCCACTAAACACAAGGGACATAACCTAGGCCTTTTCCATTAACCAATAAATGCAAAGAAAAATATACATAATAATTAAAAGAAACATCAATACAAACAAATGGCATAAAATTAGATGATACAAACAAGAAACACAACTGTGAACCTCAGGCAGGGCAGAAATGCTGGCTGAAACATAAATGTATTGCTTTCATTGAGAATTCAATGTTGTCGTCCTTAGCTCATTTTAAATGTTAGGCTCTTTACCATGTCTTTTGCAACTTCATATAAAAAGTGTAACTCTTTCAATCACAAAAGTATAGGTATTGAAGTTCCCCTTTTGAAATAATACTGCTTACCACTCCACTTAGACTGGGATCAATAATTGGCACAAAGCTCAAAACCAGAGGACTGGAACTTAGAGCTAATTCAGCACATCCATCTCCAATGCTATATGGAGGGCAGCTTCCAGGCCAAAGAAAGTTCTTTCTTGCTCCTAAGAGATAGAGTCACCTTCCTGTTCCCAAGAGACAGAACAGATGCATGCACCTAGTTCAAGAATTAAGATCCATTACACATTATTTCTGTTAGGATGAGAAGGTTTCAACTTAAAGAGCTTGAATTGAATTTTCCTTTTAAGTATGTATTTGTAAGAGCCTCTGCAGGCATATCAACTCACCTTTAATTAACACAGCTTCTTATGGGATTAAACAAAGTCAATGTATACCTGCAGTTCAGCCATTCATTTTAATACTCATTCCAGAGTGTAAGTGGTGGTACAACTGGCTTTCTGTATCCCATTAAAGTCAACCCTCTAAGCAGGCCTGGTGCGCCACTGAAAACCTAGCAAAATGTAATGATGTCTAATGTACCCTACACAGGAATGAAGCAAGGAAGAAGACCACCAAGGTGTCCCTGCTTGGTTTGCTATCACCATTATAAAAAGACTAAGAACAAAAGCTTGCACTACTCACAGTAGTTTTGAACACTTGATGAATCTACACCACTGTAAACTGAAGCGCTTCTGACTGTGTGTAATAGTTTAACAAGCTTCAAAATTCCTCCTAACTGTTGCCCATGTTTATAATCAGTAGCTAAACATTTGGTGGAGGTTACTGATGCTAAAGGATGGTCCACCAGTTACTAATACAAGTGATTATGGGTATCTCAAAGAATCATCTTATTAAGGGTAAGAAATACATCAGTTAAGCTGGTCTGTGTTTTCAAGTACAAAATGAAGTTATGAATTTTAATTAATTCTATTAGCATATTAACAGTCATCCACTCTTTTTCAAACAACTGCTTTTACTTTATATGTTTGCTTACTTTTGGGGTCATTAGCTTAAGGTGCATTTAAAGTATTGTATGGCAAGCCAAACTAACATTTACAGATATCTTAAAATGCATTTTAAGATGTCATAAATACACTGTAAGATATCTCAAATAGATTTTCTGGTATTTTGAAATAATATGATCTACATTTTAAGATATCTGAAATGTATTTCAAGATATCTCATACATTTTGAGATATCTTAATCTACCTTCCTGTGCATTCCAAGTTATCTTAAAATATGTCTGTAAGCATTTGAAGATCTCAAAATCTTCCGTTATATCTGTTTTGAAATGCATTTGAGATATCTTCAAATGAGAAGGAAGTTATTTAATATCTTAAAATATAATTAAGATATCTTAAAAATAACATGATTTTGAAATTCACTCATGTGAGATATTCAAAATACATTTTTACAAATATTAAATTAACTTAATTATATCCCAAAATGGGGCTCTACTTTTTCATATATTATTTAAGATGTCTGAAATAAACTTCAAGTTATGTTTAAAAAAAACATAAAATTATTTCAAGATATCTGAATAGCAGTTTCAGATATCTACAGTACAATTTAAGAAATCTCAAATACATTTCAGGTATCTCAAAAATGCTTTCTGTTCATTTCCTGATATCTGAAATACATTTCAAGAGGTCCTAAAATCACTTCCTGTTCATTTCGAGACATCTCAAATACATTTCAGGAGATTTTAAAATAGACAGTAAGTCCCACTGAAAGAATCAGAAATTTTACAGAAAGTATCTTCAAATGCATTTTCAGATAGATTAAAATGCAGGCTAACTCAATTTGAGGTATCTCGGATTGTATTTGAGACAGTTTGAAATGCACGCTTGGTTACAGCGAAATGCATTGCAGACAGGGCCGGATTAAGACGAATTTGGGCCTGATGCTGCAGCACAAAAAAAAATACCTATTTTTTCTCGGCATTGCTGTATGCGCATTCGAGATACATGCGCACTCAGACCGACCAAGGAGCCTTAATTGCTTGCGACGCAACCAGCCAGCCTTTATTGAACACTAGCAAAATACCCGCGCTTCGCAGCGGAGAAGTAGTGTGTTAAAGAAG
>JANRMT010062796.1:51402269-51416052 GCA_026402145.1 Polypterus bichir lapradei
ATCTTTTTTTGGCAACAAGTTCGTTTATGTTTGGTGTGAGGTTCTGTGTTGTGGAGATTCTCAAGATGGACTGCAGGTGCTCATCAGTGAGGCGACTCCTGTGTGCTGTTTTGTTAGTCTTCATCACTGAGAAGAGCTTCTCACACAGATACGTGCTACCAAACATGCACAAGGTTCGAGCCGCATGTAGATGGAGCTGGAGCATTTCTGCAGTAATGGAATGAATAAACTGTGCATGCCCTGCAGTATCGTACTTTGCCTTCAGTGTGCCATTACACTGCGGCTCAATCACCTCAGTGCGCACAGTTTATCAGCAAAGTGCGTATTTGGGAACACCGTTGTGCCGAATTGGTTCAACATTACTTGGCAACAGGGAAAGTGGGGCAAGTTGCACTGGTGCATTTGTGTCCCCCATAAAAGCAGCTTCACTTGAAATCACTTTGTGATTGTGCACAGGTAAAAACGTCTGCTGAAGTGTCAGATTCTTCTTTAACTCTTCTGCTTTCTGTATCTTCTGCATTGCATTCAGGTCTTTCAGGTTATCCTGATGTTTTGTCTCATAGTGCCGTCTTAGATTAAATTCTATAATTACAGCCACATTAGCTCCACAAATGAGAGACACGGGTTTACTGGCAATTTTAGTAAACATATACAAAGCCTCCCATCGGTTTTAAAAGGCTCTATTTTCAGAATCAACCTTTCTCTTCAGCATCGTGTGGACTAGCTTCGCAATAACTTGCAGCATCATAAGCTAGACTTGATTAACGCGGTAAGTGTTCGGCAAGGCAGCTGAAGCGCTGCATTATGGGATCTGTAGTTTATTGTGTTACCAGCGCTTCATATACCCGGGCCATTAATAACAATAATACAGTATATAAAATGATCTCGCGGGCCGGATATAATTACACGCCGGGCCGGATGTGGCCCGCGGCCCTTGAGTTTGACACATATGGACTAAATAGAACTTGAAGATATATTTTTTCGTACATCGAGCCCGCGTGCTATTGTGGTTTTGCCTGCATGCCTCAATAAGTCACCCTCCCCTCGCTCTTACTTTTTTACCGTTCATCTAATGAATACACTGAGTATGGCTTTACCAAAACAATCATTGATGACGAATAAAGTATCCATTATTCGAGTATGTAGATCGGGGTATATATACATATATATATACCCACGTATCGCAGCGGAGAAGTAGTGTGTTAAAGAAGCTATGAAAAAGAAAAGGGAACATTTTAAAAATAACGTAACATGACTGTCAATATACAGTAATTGTTTTGTGAGTGTTATTGAGTGTTGCTGTCATCAAGGACTTGATTATCATTATTTCTTTCAATCAGGTTCGTATTTGTAGGATGTGTTGTGTTCAAGTTACATTCCGTGTTTGTCAATCGTTGTAAAGATAACAGGTTTCATTTATCGATTCGTTTCTTACTGCATCAATAAACAGCTCGTCTTCTTCTGTATCTGAGACCTGACACACTGCATGCACGGGTTTTTTTTTTTTTTTAACACTGTCTTCCTTTAGCGGGACATTGACTTTTTCCACCGTATGTTTTGTTTCTGCAGTAGCTGCACTTATGAATATGTTTGTATGTATCAGACACTTCAAATTTTTTTGCTGCCTTTTCAATTGTGTAATTCGGTTTTTGTTCAGCGCTCTTTGGAACTGTTTCTTTTTGTCTGTGCACTGCGGCAGTTCACGTGAGCCGCTCGGTGTACATGCATCGAAGCGCGACATGGCACCAGCACAGCTGGGAAACTATGTCCATGGCTGTATTTAATGTTACCGAAGTCCCGGCACTTAAAACTTTCTCTCGCAGTTTCGCTGAGTTTGTGTCAAACACCACCCTGA
Source organism: Polypterus bichir lapradei (assembly GCA_026402145.1). NCBI lineage: Eukaryota > Metazoa > Chordata > Cladistia > Polypteriformes > Polypteridae > Polypterus > Polypterus bichir. The sequence goes on from JANRMT010062796.1 coordinate 51,404,125, forward strand.
CCATCTCATCTTCCTCTGCATAAGCACAGTCCTTCACCCGTGAATATTTAGTGGCAGTGTTTCTATTGGATTGCCGCTGACGGACGGCCTTATATGGGCAGGCACTAAATTACAAACGCCAGCGGCAGCCTGTCTATGAACTTAATTTAAAGTTTAGGTTTACACTGTGCTTTGTTTCCGTAGTAGCAGAACTCATGAATATGGTTGTATATGTCACTCGCTCGCTTCTTATTGTTTCGCTGCCTTCTCAATTATATAATGCATGTTTTCTTCAGCGCTTTTTGGAGGTCTTCCTGGTTTTCTACGTACTGCGTGATTACGTGAGAGGCGTGATGATGTCACACGAAACTCCGCCCCCACGGCTTTCGCGCTCATCTCCATTACAGTAAATGGAGAAAAACAGCTTCCAGTTATGACCATTACACGTAGAATTTCGAAATGAAACCTGCTTAACTTTTGTAAGTGAGTTGTAAGGAATGTGCCTGCCAAATTTCAGTCTTCTACCTACACGGGAAGTTGGAGAGTGAGTGAGTGAGTGAGTCAGTCAGTCAGTGAGGGCTTTGCCTTTTATTAGTATAGATGAATAATAATAACGACGTAGTATCGTAACAACTCGAGATTAACATCAACATTCAATAGCAATTGTCTGAAATGTGCACTTAATGCAGAAAACTTAACAATGAAATACACAAAATTTCGCAATTCTCTTACAAAACAGAGTAAGAAAAAATGAATTCGCCGAGACATTGGGTCACAGTGACTCAGTTCAGGCTCTTGAGGGTAAAAATTTGTCCACGATTTAAATTTCATAATAGACCAGAATCCTGTCAAGGATTTTGAAAATTATAAAACATGCATGCCATGCCAGGCCGGCTTTTAGTTTTACCTTTACAGATAAACATTTAAATTGCCATCGATTTTTACTGTACAACTAACTTTCAATGTGAAAAATTTACTACGTGGCACTTACCGAACAATAATAAAGTGACAAGAATCCCCAAGATATTGCAAAAAAACGCAGCTAAATTACTAAGTGAACTTCATTAACTTGTAATCTTCGGTTAAAAATAAACATAACGACGTTAAAGTTACGTCACACCGCAAAGAACAATAGTAACTGTATAATAAGTAACGCTGTGTCTAGGCGTCCGAAAGTCGGAATCCAACTTTCATTCTAAGAATTATTTTGAGGTTAATATAGCAAATGAAAACTGTTCAGCTTCCGGAAAATTCTCGTCCGTTTTCTTTTGGGCCTATTTCAGGAATGGGTCTAATGCTGCAGCATCAATAGCACCCGCCTTAATCCGGCCCTGATTGCAGATATTTTAAAATGTAAAAGGATAAATTTTTAAAATTTCTCAAAACGAGTCTCGGATATTTTAAAAATTAAACTGCTTTTTAAGATATCTGAAATTAATTTACCTTACCATGTCACCAATGCATAGAATCATTTTTACAAACGCAAGAGCTGCGCCGACCCAGCGAATTTTCACTCTTTCTGGTAGCTTGCTGTGCTTAAGAAAAGACGACTCACCGATGCCGCACTTCTTTGAAATCGTGAGACAAGACTTGCCTTTAGTAAAACTGAGGGTCCGCGACACGGCCATTACTCTGCGTTGTGCCGATAGAAGAAATGCCATGGCCCCGCTACTGTTCAGTTGTCGTTACTCAAGGGTAGGCAAATGGGTATATACTACCAGCCTCCCGCCAATTTACACCTCACCCGCTACTTGGTGCGGAGTAGACCGAAGAAAAGGCGCGCAAAAACAGAACAGCGGGGACAAAGGGCAGCAAAAGAAAAAAAAAATACAGAAAAAAAAATATATATATTTTTATCACTGGTTAAATTTAATTTAAAAGCCAAAACAGATATTTAGAATGAAATGACACAATTAAATTAATATCCTTTTACACTGGCTAATTTGAATTACAGAACGCCCTCTTGCCTCATATCGTTGTTGGCTCACCTCTTACTAGGCCGATGCAACTTGTCAGCGGCGATAAAACAGATTTCTTATAGTTAGACTGATGGGATGTTAAGTACGTGTTCAGGGTCAGATACTGAAGTTACATGAGGTGAATCAACCCAGTAATCTGATAGTTTAGAGGCCACTGCCTTATAACAAATTGGTCTTTAAAGAGTAGCATTGTGTTTAAGCAACAGGAAAATGCCAGGAACGGGTTAGAAAGTGATGAAACTCATGTATCTGCTTCTGGAAGTAATGTAGCACTATATGTTGCATGTTACCACCGCGAGATTTAATGTAACGTACCCTCGTCACATGGAACGTAAATACTACGGAACCGAGTTTAACACGGGGAGAATTCATGTGCTCTGCCCGGACAGGAAAGAAAGACGGGACCGAGGAGGCGTGGACTCGTAGGCTCTCGTCTTGCTGAGACACTGCTGCAGAAATACAAACGGCTCGAAGTTAAAAGTAATCGAAATCATTTAGAGCTACTGTCGCTGATCACATGAGACGTGTGCAGAGCAGGATTCTCCTACTGTACTGATCCCTGGTGGAAAGCGCAGTTTCGCAGCTGCATTGTGAGATGATGGCGGAGGCAGGGGGGAGCTCCACAGAGACGATCACAGAGACTGTGCCGCCGGAGAACCGAGATGGTCAGCAGCCGGTGAGTATGAATAACAGTGCCGCGATGCAGATTGGTCCGATAGACGCGGAAAAAGCCTTAGTCGTCTACACTGGTAGGGAAACAGATGTCTACCTTTTGAGGAAAGAGGTCCGTGGAGACTACGGATACCCGGCATGCGTAGTTATACCAAATGGTTTAATATACAATCAGGAAAGTGTCCTGTCCCTTTCAGCTACAGGGACTGATGAAGTTTACTAGCGGAGCGAATTTTCCGGAAGGGGCTGTGGAGTGGGGCGCCGATATATTTGGAATTTCATGGACAACAGGTGTTTTTTTTTATTGGACATAAAGATTCAATGGGTGTGTCAAGAGAGATCTGCAGTACGTGCAAAAAGAGTATACATCGGAGAAACTTGGTTTACTTTAGGGGGGGAGCGTTGATCATAAAGATTGTGGGTTGGCTGTGCAAACGATTTCTCTGGAAAATATTAACTATAATAATCTAAGTTTAGAATGTGAGTGTTCCTTGCAGCCATCCACTAATCTTGTAAACCCGTTAAAGTTTACTGTAGTGAACTTAATCCAATTTCCAAAACACACACACGCACCTACTCAGTAATGGAGTTCACCAGCTTAGCATTTCACTACAGATTGCACTGCGTATAATTGTATGCGACAAATTAATTTGATTTGATTTGTTCTGCTAATGTGAGATATAGGAAAGTTACATTTAATGCATCATTTACTGTATGGACGGAGTGTCCACGTAAATTTAAGGAGAACGTGCGAACGTAACAGAGGCGGCAGCACGTACCCAGGGTTGACAAGTTTTTAAAGCTGTGAGGCAACATGGAAAAACCCACTGTGTTAACTGTCCTTCCCATTTTTTAGATTCTTCTCACTAATTGCAGATAGCTTTGAAATGTTAATTTATAAACAGCAGCAAAGCTGTACCACATTTTAAACGGATACATGGGATTATGAGGAAAGAACACAGATGATCTCAGTCCCAAAAAGTTTACTTAAATAAAAATAAAGTTGTAAAGTAAATGCGTTTACCAGCTGACTAGCACACGCGATCGTTGTCGATTTTCTGAACTTGCATATTCCAAAATAGCGATGTTGGGAGCAAAGCCAGTCCCAATAGCGTCGGGTGCCCGGCGGCAGCCAGCCCTGGGAGGGACGTCAATCCAGCCGGTGAGCATACCCACTTTCGCGCTTGTGTTATAATCTGACCTCCTTGTTTATGGATGTGGGCTTAAATACCGGTGCACACTTCAGACAGCCAGATGTCAGGGATTGAAATCGAAACTCACAAGGTGTCAGGTACTATAACAAACCACAGGTGGCTACCAACACAAGGTGATACCGCATTTTCTTTGGGCACTATTGCTTTTCAGTTAACAAGTAAATACACAGTTTCAAATATGCAAACAGTTAAACTGTAAAATAAATACCATAATGTACACTCATAAATAACACATCGATGCTGTTAAAAATAAAGGAGCCAGAATGATTCTTCAGAGCAGTGCCAGAGTTGAACCTTTTCTGATTCCCAAATGAACTTTTTACATGATGGTTTTCAGAAAAAAAAACTTCGTTTACAATACATCTGCAACAGGCCCATAAATAGTTATGGATAGAGTATAAGAGATTTGTGAAACACCAATGGTTTCATGATTTTAAAAGTGCCCCTGCTGCATACAGTAAGTCAGGCTAAATTCAGATTTTCTTGATCTGTTGTTATCCTGCTAGGTAGCTGTCTAGATACTGAAGATTTCTATTTTGTCCACATATTAGGAAACTTTTTAAAGCCCAATGAACCATCTTAAATTCAGATTTTCTTGATCTGTTGTTATCCTGCTAAATAGCTGTCTAGATACTGAAGATTTCTATTTTGTCCACATATTAGGAAACTTTTGAAAGCCCAATGAACCAATGTCATATGCAAAAATATTTCACAGAATGAACTTTTTTTTCCAAACAATGGAAAAGTGCCAGTAAAGAACCATTATTTTCCATCCATCCATCCATCCATCCATCCATCCTCTTCCGCTTATCCGAGGTCGGGTCGCGGGGGTAGCAGCTTAAGGAGAGAAGCCCAGACTTCCCTCTCCCCGGCCACTTCTTCCAGCTCTTCCGGGAGAATCCCAAGGCGTTCCCAGGCCAGCCGGGAGACATAGTCCCTCCAGCGTGTCCTGGGTCTTCCCCGGGGCCTCCTCCCGGTTGGACGTGCCCGGAACACCTCACCAGGGAGGCGTCCAGGACCATTATTTTTAAGAGTGTAAATAGACATTTCTGATACTTTTCTATTTAATGGAATAATGCCTAAATAACACTTCAGTGTTGAATGTGTCTTAATATTTGGCTCCAAAGTCTGTCATTTTCATTTTATAAAAATTCAAAATTCCATATAGTATAAAAGAATAATAAACGGTAACATACATTAGTGGCTGAAGACAGTTGGCCAGACTTATTTTGGTTAAAATAAATTACAAACTATGACCTACCTCCTTACAAAAGCCTTTTAAAAATACAATTAAATTACAAATAGCATTAAGCAACATGTCAGGTGAAATCTAAACTTATCTACATAAACAGATTTTCTTAAAGGAATACTCCAACCTGAAAATATATTATTTTTATGTGTTACTTTCCCCATGTAATTTGTAGTGATGGCCAAAAAAAAAAAAATGTTTTCATGTTAGAGAAAAAGTTTATGATGTAACAAGCCAATAGTGACCCATGCTGTACAAAAGAAAACAATGTGAAAACATCCATGAAAAAAGAAAGAAAACTCTGACTAGTTGTGTTGCATAATCCACATGTCAGTTAAATAGATGTTGTTCAAAACATGCAAAAAACATGCATTTTTGCTAAAATATTGTTACTCTGGTAAAACACGGAGACCTATGGTCCTAAAATGAAATGAAAATAAAAGATAAGGAGCTGTTGATACTCCTTAACTTTTATAAATATTTACTTCTTTCAGTTCATGAACAATTTATGATGTTTTTATTACTTGTGGTGGCTCATATAGAGCAATCTGAACATGGGTTAGTGGGGACCATACATGTTAAAAATGAAAAAAAAAATATTTTATTGGAAAAAATACACAATGTTTCCACTTTTTTCACTCTTCTACCTGCCACTGTGGTGGTTAAACCCTTGTTTTTGAACCACTTTGCCATAATTATACAACCACAGTCCACTTTGCAGTCCTTTATGTATGTTGAATAAAGTTTGATATTTGATGATCAATAAATCCAATTCTTTCAAAAATTGGATATATGAGCACATTGTTTTTAGAAGGTAAAAGATGTTTTTCGAACTAGGTAGGGTTTATTATGACAAAACCAAATTCTAGATATAAACAGCAGTAAACCTTCTGCCACTTGCTTACACAGGTAACAATTTACATTTGATCATGAATTCTGAATACAAATTTGACAATTATTTCGATTGTCGACATGTATTTCTCTGTCTTTGTTGTTCACCTAATAGGCTTCAGTGAATTTGATGCTCAGCAGGTATCGCTATTTTTTTTTCTCTCTGCCATGTCACTTGCATTTGCGATCACTTTGCTGTAATAAACACATGACCACAGGTCACTTTGCTGAGATTGCCACTACCTAAAAGGTATTGAATTTCCAGAACTATTAGGTTTTCGATTAAGACTAGAAAAAAGGTTCTAGCCTCATTAGTTCAAGAGTAATTGCATGGCACTCAGACAGACCTTAGCATTTTATATATAGATAGATAGATGCTTCTGGGAAAAAGATGTGCACGTCATAAATCGTGAATGCAAGCTCCCTTGGGATTGCCTTTTTCAATTGAAGATTCAACTCTCCCCTCATTCATTGGTCAAGAGACCTGTTTTTAAAGCCTCTTCTACTAAGAACAGCAGCAAGCAATTTTCACACTTTTCTAATTTAACGATGATTTTTATTGTACACAGATAAAAAATATTGCAATTCTTAAAAAAAAAAAAAAAAGGATATTATATAAAATGTGTGAATTTCCTAATTCATCAATTACCCATAAAATACAATACAGTGGCATAACTAGAGTTTGATGGGCCTAAGTGCAAAAAATAATTTAGACCCCTTATGTGAAATTAAATTAAAACAAATTAGTAAAGTGATCACCAACAATAGGTTATATACACTACATAAAAATCAAGAATCATCTCAATCCTATTTTTGTAAAAATTGATCTATTTGTATGGAATCTTGTGCGATTACAATAAAGTAAAATAAAAAAAAGTCAAGAATCATAATTAACCTTTGGAGTTGTGGGACTGATTATACTATTAACCTCTTTTGTTCAGATGACAAGTAGGCAAGCATGTTAACAGCAGCTATTCAATTACCATGTGCCCCGGTGCCAATGCCCAGCTATACTGCCTACAGTTATGCCACTGCAATACATTAAATACAATATGTACGTAGTCAACACTTCCTGGTGTGATACCATTGAGAGATGGTTTGCAGAATTCAATTGATGCAGCATGGCTCAAATTTGACCCAAGATTTGGCGAACTGCTGACATCTTTTAAACAGCAGACACTATTGGGATTAGCTGGAGGGTAATTTGACTTCATCCTTCATAAACAATTAACTGTTAGCCAGAGTGCCCAGAATGTTGACTCCTGAAATGAGGCATCTCTACCTCCAATGTTCAAAGACAATCTTGAGCCAGTGAATGCAGAATGTGAGAAGTTTAAGAAGTGTTTCCTAAATGAAAGGAATGTGAAACTTAAACACAGCAGTATGACCCAGATTCCAAACACCAATCAAAATAATGGAAGAAAGAAATTAGCACCATTTGCACATTGGTGCCTATCATATAGATTACATGCCTCAAAATCCCTGCTTACATGGATAATAGACATTATGCTAATTTTCTTTATCATCTGTGGCAGTCAGTTATTTTAAAAGAGAAGGTGAGGAAAACTTTGAACTCTTTCCCTTCTGCATCAGAACAATGACCCCACAGAGACTGCTCTGTGAAACTATGGACTCAATTAGATACCACATCCACCCTTTTGTCAAAACTTAGCTCCATGTGGCTATTCTTCAGTGTGAAGGCTACTTCCTTGGGATGCCATATGACTTTAATAAAGACGTCAGGCTGGCTACAGCAGAGTGGGTTGCACCACTAGAACTGAGGGCAGGCAATATCAGCAAAATTTTATATCATGAAATTTACAGAATTTTTGGACAGTACCAGTTGTAACAAAAGAGATCATAAAGAGTTGGGGTACCAAATGACAAACCCTATATAATCATTGACAAAAACAACAAACACAAATTCAAAATAATTGAGAGAACATCTTCTCAGACTCAAGTCTAAGTATGAACAGACTAAAAATGGCGGATCTTCCGGTTTAAAGTCCTTCTGGAAAGAAGTGGCAGGTTCAGGTGGATGTCCACTAGATATGACATCAGCAGTGGTCTAACAGAGGGAAGAAAAGAAAAGGCATTATGACACTACACCAAGCTCTGAAGCGGCAGGCAATTACCTTTACTAGAGCCCCCAGGCTGCTCCCTGTGTGCATGCGCGTGACATGGTAAATATCATGGTATAGACCTAAAAATCAAATGATTTCTAAAACAAAGTCCTACTCAGTTAATTTTGTAACTGATTAGTGATGCAAACTGCAATTAAATAAATCAAACAGAAAATATATTTACCAAATAATAAATACTGTTTTAGAATGAAAAATGTCTAACAGAAGTGCAAAAGTCTCTTGGAATACATGGTACGCAACCTGCATCAAAATGTGCCAAGTCATGTAAGTACACAGCCAGCACCTATTTGACTTGTGAAAGGAGAACACTTGAGTTGGCACACTGTGGCAGGAGCAAGCTGCATGTACAGAGCACAGCACATGTGAAAATGATGCTGGTTATGTAGTTTGTATTCCAAGGTGTGTGAAAACATTACAATGTACAGAAACTGCATACCTGACTGTGTGTTCAAAAGCAAGAAAAAACAGTTGGTAAAAACCATATGTCTATGTTATTAAATATATGCAGTTTTTTAAAAACTTTTTTTTAAAGGCACCTCATTAATGGTCAAGTACTCTGTTCTCCACAAAGAAACTCCACAGTTCATTCTTCGCCTTATATTCCATCCAACTGTTGTACTGCCACATGCCACTTTGTGTCAAAAGGTAACTGAACACCTGCTACATCACTACAGCACTTTTATGTGTCACTTTTCCGAATAGTAACAAAAATGTCTTCCTGATATGCTAAACTGTGTTGAAAATGACAAGCAAAAATTTCCCCTGGTTAACAAGTTTCTACAGGTGTCTTGTTCCTATTGGTGTACTACGTACCACTAAGCGAGATACAGTGTTTTAATTGAGTGCCACAGAGGTAAGGATTAAGTTGAAATATAAATGTTGTTTGCTTTTACTTGTATTTCTTTTAATTGGTCAAACTAAAAATAGTTTGATCACCCCATGTCCTCCTCGGAGAAAAAACAAACCATCAATGTGAAAACAGTTGCTGATGCAATAGATGTCCTAACATGCTTGATTCATCTCTCTGTTTCTTTCCCTCTATGCCAGTTTATCCCTATGCATGCTTTTTCTGAACACACTTCTAATTAAAAAACAAAGGAACTGTTGCCTGTGACAAATGTTCTGTTTGTCTGCACATTTCATACATTGGTATTCTTCAGTTTTGACATGGGTCTCATTTTCTGTTAATGTTTCCATAATTAAGAAAATCTAAGCCAAAATGATGTTCATTTTGGGTGGGTGTATGAGTCTTGGATTTCGGCATATAGCTTAATCTAGTTAATAGCGTTCAGCTAACATGGATTCGTTCAGTGCATCAGTGCATGCTCCCAGCCTCCTCCTCCTCTTCGTCCTTCTCTTTGTGTTAACAGTGAATGTGCATGGAGAGACATTACTATAACGTGCCTTTAAAACTCAATGCATCAATGTTCTGGGAAAAGATCAAGCCAGTCTGATCCAGTTTCTGGAAAGTCAGCTATCTCATAGTTTGTGCTCAGTGATTGCCCCTCCAACACATGCATTCCCATGACCCTCTTCAGTCACTTCTGTGTCTGTGCCACCATTCTTGTTTGTCTTTACATTCACCAAGTTATTTAAAGAGCCCTAGGCTTAAATGGAAAGTTTGGCCACAAGTAAGAAGCGAATGTGAAAAACTGAGTAAATTGATTTTAATGCCAGGAATATAATGCAGCTAGCTGTGATGAATTAAGGAACTTGAACCCAACTGCTTTGTAAGCAATAATACTTAAGGACAATTAAGAGAAAATAAATAAATCTAATCAAAACCTAATAGGATGGCTGCCTGCACTGTGGATTCTTAGCCTGTCATACTAATCACACATCATGCTAGAAGAGAATTAAAGGAACTTGGACTTTTGAAGGTAGTTATATTATTAAAATAACATACGGGAAGGTACTAGGAGTATTACTTAACTGGTGGCTGAAGTGTTTCAAGAGAGAAACGTAATGCCTGCGTTCAATGAAAATTAATAATATATTTTTGATTGTGATTTTTTTCTTTTATATAATTCTGATGTAATATATGCTTGATAACTGAAGATGAGCAGCTTTGTCACTGAAGTGTTTCAAGAGAGAAACATAATGCCTGTGTTCAATGAAAATTAACAATATATTTTTGATTGTGATTTTTTTCTTTTATATAATTCTGATGTAATATATGCTTGATAACTGAAGATGAGCAGCTTTGTCAATCATGAACACAAAATGACTTAACCTAATTCAGGGACCTCGGTCAGTCGTTACTTTCGTTGTAGTCCTTTATGTCACACACGTGCCAGAAACACCTTACAATCAAGGAATTCCTTTTATTCTTCCTGGACTTGGAGGGATTTATTTATACCATGCTATTCATTAAGTCAGCACTACTTTCAAGTCCTTTTCTTTGGTCAGTGGTCTGAGCGACTCAATATTTTGGTCAGGCCTTATCTGTATTGTTATGCTTTTATACGTCTGGGTTTTAAACAATATTTTCCAATCAGTATTGTATTTTTAAATTTTTTTAGGAGGGTCGCAGTCTGACTATCAAGCTGAGGAAGAGAAAGACAGACAAGAAGGTTGAGTGGTCAAGTGACACTGTGGATAATGAACACCTTGGCCGGAGGTCATCAAAATGTAAGGCTAAAATAATACAGTGGGATTAAGAGGAGTGGTGGGTGGGAACCACTTCCATGCTGTTGGATACACATATTACTGGAGGAAAGGTATAAAAAAATTAATTACATACCAAACACTTTTTTTTATCCATTAATTCCAGATATTTTGTATATCATTATTTAAGGAGAAAGTGTTAAAGGTTATTTCCACGCTGAAAAGCAAAGATAGTTAAAGACAATGATTCGATGGTATAGCCTTCTTCAGATGTTCAGCTGAAAAAGAAAGAGAAGGTAACATATATAAAGGGTGGTCCAGATCTAATTATGCAATTTTCATTACGCTATAACTTATTAAGTTTATTATATAGAAAATCACCCATCGAGAAGAGTGCGAACTGATGACATGAAGAATCGTCTTTGCGCCGAGCTGGAATCGTCTCCGCATAAATCAAAGTCATTCAGACGACCTGGATCTGCATAATTAGATCTGGACCACCCTGTATATGTGTATGTGTGTGTGTGTGTGTGTGTGTGTGTGTATATATATATATATATAGTGAGACTCGCCCGGATACCACCAGTTGGAGACCACATCTTTATAAAAAGACACACGTTTATTTCTCCCAAATAAGCACAGCATTTAAGCCCCGAACACCACACAACGCACACAGCAATTAATCACCACAATAAATCTCTTCTCTTCCTCTGTCCTTGGCCGCCTATCTCCTCCTGGGAGCTTCGTCCTGCTCCCACTCCCGACTCAAGCTCCCCAACTGCAAGGAGGCGGTCCCTTTTATTCCCGCCCGGATGTGCTCCAGGTGGCTGAAGACGACCTTCCGGCAGCACTTCCTGGTGTGGCAGAAGTGCTGCCCTTTGCACCAGAAGCACTCTGGTCGTCCCTGGCAGGTTCATCCGCCATCTTGTCTGGTGTGGTGGAAGTAAGAATTCTCCGGGTCCCACGAGGCTTGAGGCACCCCCTGGCGGTGGCCACGGGTCCCAACAGGCCAGAACCTCTTTGCTCCTCTCCCGTGGTCCTCTCTTAGTCCAGGCCGGTTGCCCTCTTGTGACCCGGAAGCTATTCATGTCCTTTTCCAGTCCTTCCAGGCATCCCAGCCAGGTAAGGACCCCAGCAATCTGCCACTATATATATATATATATATATATATATATATATATATATATATATAT
>JANRMT010062796.1:51416062-51451255 GCA_026402145.1 Polypterus bichir lapradei
TATATATATATATATATATATATATATATATATATATATATATATATATACACACACTAGGGGGCTTCGTCCCTGCTCACTTCGCTGTCCATCCCCCCTGCCTGTGCTACGCGCTAGCAACTTCGCATCTCTGCCACTCACGTATGCGGATTTCACTTTCACCAAACAACAAAACATTTAATTCTTGTGGATAGGCCTATTCATTAGGAAGACACACTACTTTTCCCTGATGGCAACACGAATTAGACTATCTAAGAAGTTTAAAGCCAAACAATATATACATACTTCCGTCATATCACCTATGACCATATATTTGATCTCTTTTCACTTTTACCTTTTCATCAATATCGCATTGAATTTTGATTACGTTTGGAATTATATTGTGACAACGCAATGTATAACTGCTCATGAGTGAATATCGTTTCTTTCTATCTACACAAACTGTGTCTGAAATTGGTATTCACACAAATGCGAAATGATTGAACCGTGTGCATGGTTGTAAATTTTGATTGTGGGCAGGACTTTTCCAAATCTCTTTGCATAAAGTCTTGTCTCGCGGGGCTTGAAATTTTTCTCTGGCGAGATTTCAGTTTCACCAAACAACAAATCTTTTAATTCTCGCGGATATGCTTCTTCATTGGGAAGAAACACTACTTTTCCCTGATGGCAACACGATTTAGATGATCTACAAGTCTCCAACTTAAAGTTTAAATCAGAACAATATATTCAATCTCCTTTCGCTGTTCCCTTATTTCACCGAGTAATAATTTACATTTGTTTGCGCTAATGCGATCTTTACTATAATTTTTTTGAGACTTTCGAATTTTCGTACTTCCATTATCTCAAGACTGCTCTGCACGTGTATCGCACCATCGTTTCTGAATTCTTTACGAAGTTCTACCTTGTCATCTACTCTTTGTTTTTTATTTCCCGCTCCAGGCATGGTTAAATCTCTTGGCACAAAGTCTCGTCTCATGGGACATGAAAGTGTCTCTCTGAGAAAGTCATGTCTCGTCTCTCTTCCCAAGATTTTTTTATTTTATATATATATATATATATATATATATATATATATATATATATATATAAATAAAGGGAAGGAGGAAACAAAGCCAGGGCATATGAAAGGAGAAAAGGTGAGAGTAGGTGGGGAAAAGATGACTTCAGAATAGATGAAAGGAGAAATTCAAAAGTTAGGTGATCATTAAGATCTGTAGAAATACAGGATACCAGCCTGAGAATGAGCGTAGCTTCTTCATTTTTGGCTACGATAAAGGGATGTGAAGTGTTCTACCGTAGATTTTGTCAAGTCTTTGATCTTAATGGTTTCAACATGCTCTCTGAAAACGTCTGCTAGCTGTCTCTCCTGGATTCACCTGTTTAGATTGCAGACTGACAAGAGGGCTGCTGTTTAATATTGAATTTATCAGAGCGAGCAGATACCAGAATATTGTTATTATCATTATTCTAGTCTAACTTAGCTCTTATGTAACAGAAACAGCTGTTGTACATGGTTTGAGTTAGTGGGAGTTGTCAAGACACTGTTGTAGGCAGTTTTGATTCTTAATAATGAACATTGACCACTAAGAATTTCCTTTTGCACTATTTTCCCATTTTAATGCAGTTTACATATTTTCTATATCCATTCTGAACACACTGCACATTGGTTAACACTGCAGCCTTATTGAGACTAAGTAAAACAAAATGAAATTTAGAAACTGGAAGGATCAGATCATCTGTCTACCCATTCAGTTTCTGAACCTGATTTATCCATTTCACAAAATGCAATATGATATATTAATATGTTTTTCACATTTGCTTTATTAGTATTATTCATCCCTGTGTATTGCACATTTTTTCTTTTTTGTAGTGAGGAAGTCTCAGGAATTAGAAAAAATGTCCAGAGACACAGCAGTAGTCAAATCAAATCAAGTCAGTTTTTATTGTCATCTTATGCAAGTGCCCAGTGAAATGAATGTGTCTTGTCTCTAGGACCATGGTGCACCAGACAGGAGAAAATGTAAATAGTGCAATAAGAAAACTGTGCAAGACATGGTGCATCACCAACCAGTTTAAGACAATAGAAGAGTATTTATTCCCAGGGGGAAATTTGGCTTTTTGTAGAATCTGTTTAAATACGGTATATACAGAAACAGGTAGATAATTAAATACATATACATACACACTGTGGTCTCAAAACACAGCAGAATGACTAAAAAGAAAGAAAACATCTGATTTGTCAGTCCCAGTCACAGTGAGATATTATGCAGACATACTGCTTTTGGTATAAAGTAGACAATGGCTTGTTAGGTATGTGTGATTACTTGCTTTGTCGTAGTACCTACACATGAAAATAAGGGCAGTAACACTGTCATGGGGCTTAACGTTTTCCAAAGCTTAACTCTTTTGAATAGTCAAATTCTAAGAAAGAAAAAAAACCCACTTAAAACAGATATTAATAAGAGGAAGTGCTTTGTCCAGATCCCATAGTATTTAAATTTGATCTACACTCTGCCGAGCTCTAGTATACTTCAGAGGTAACAAACATGGCCCTGAAGGGCTGCACTGGCTGCTTTTCAGATGCTAAATCAATGCTATAAACAAGCTCCAAATTAAGTTAGTTTTAAGCAGTTTAGTGTTTTTATTTACTGTAATATGCTTGTGGGCCAAATGTTACCCAGAATCATGGACAGATTTGAGATTTGATTTCTGTTTTTACTCTCTTTCTCATTGGCTCCTATTGATTAATATCAGTCATTCACACATTAAAAGCAAAATGCCTTTAGCAAATGAATATAAATATTGTTCTGTCATCTCAAAAATGTTTTTCTAATGGTGAGAATTCAGTCTGCCAGTTGCTTTTAAATGCAAGACCGCATTAAGCGTAGAAAGGTAATAGATGACAGGCACCAAGTAGCTGCTGACTGCCATGAAAATCTGTACCAACTGTGGCCTTCAAATTCCTGATGTGAACATTGTGTGTGTGTGTGTGTGTGTGTATGATGAGTGATTAAAATTTTTGGATCTTAACTTATTAAAGATACTCCAGTAAAACTAAACAATTTTCAATATAATCCCCCTGAACCCTCATGCACTTGTTATATGATTCTCAGAGCTTTTCTCAGCCACACATTTTGTCTTGCCTGAATAACCAATCATATTTAGCTGACATGTTGCCTTCGCCACTGGCATAGCACATTCCATGGTGGAAATCTTTTAGATTGGGGAATGTGGATGGTCATAAGATGTCATGTCTGGAGAACAGGATAGATTTGGTATCTCTTTGAATTTGCAGCGCAGCCTTTCTCAACCGTTGCTGTGTGAATGGATGCAGAACAGTATTGGTTGACTACTTTCATTGCTGCTTTTCCCTGTATTGACCACTGCACACTAAAGCAAGCCAAGCAACCAACCAATTTTCTTGGCTTTTTGAAACTTACACTACACTTAGAGTACAGTAATGGCTTGAACCTTGAACTTAATTTTTTCTTTTGCTGGACATTATAATGCTTCAGTTGTTTCAATTGTAGTTTTTACCTGGGTCATAGTGATGTGTCCAAGTTCTTCCAGAGTTTTAAAAATATCTCTTAAAAACCTCCAAATACACCAGATTTAGATTCTCCTTGGAAAACTGGAAGCCGTGATATTTCAGTTCATGAATCAGCATTCTGGGAACCTAATGTCCACAACCTTTGTTGTGTTTTAATTGTTCAGAAGGAATAGATTAAACTGCCCCCCTAGTTAATTTCTACAGAGTCTGATACAGTGGAACCTCGGGTCACAACTGTAATTTGTTCCAAAACTCTGGTCGCAACACGATTTGGTCGTGACCCAAAGTAATTTCCCCCATAGGATTGTATGTAAACACAATTAATCCGTTCTGGACTGTACGAACTGTATGTAAATATATTTTTTTTAAAGATTTTTAAGCACAAAAATAGTTAATTATACCATAGAATGCACAGTGTAATAGTAAACTAAATGTAAAAACATTGAATAACACTGAGAAAACCTTGAACAGAGAAAACTAACATAGCAAGAGTTCACGCTATAGC
The DNA here is from genome assembly GCA_026402145.1 of Polypterus bichir lapradei. Taxonomy (NCBI): domain Eukaryota; kingdom Metazoa; phylum Chordata; class Cladistia; order Polypteriformes; family Polypteridae; genus Polypterus; species Polypterus bichir. The sequence goes on from JANRMT010062796.1 coordinate 51,420,118, forward strand.
CTTACGAACCGCTCGCTGTAAACACTTTTTTTTAAATGAGTTTTAAGCACAGGGAAAATAATTCACATTTGAAAAATCCTCAATTTATACAAAAACTAACCATAAACAACCAAGAAAACTAACCTTGCAGGAGTCGAGTTCTGGCATGAAGGAAGTGAGCAGGAAGCTGGGTGGAGAGGAGATTACAGTTTTGAGGTAAAGTCCCTCTGCGCAATGCACGTCTAACCGAGAAAAATGTACTGTACAGGGAGAGACTGAACACGTGTGTAAATCACCGGTGCGTACAAACCGGAAGGGAAATGAAATAGAGCACAAAGAGTTCACAGCAAATGCACAGGGAGAGAGTGAACACGTGCGGAAATCATCGGCGCATATGAACCGGAAGGGAAACTGGCTTGTTCATCACCACAAACTTTTTGGTCATAACCCGATTTGTACGTGTTCTGAGACTTTTGTGACCCGAGGTTCCACTGTATGTCACTGTCTCCAGTTAGGGAGAATTAGTTCCATGGAACGAAACAAGTTCAGTTCTGGAAATGGCAGTGTAGAAATGTTGTTATACTCACAGGGCTGCCTCAAAGCCACAACAGCAACACAGCTCTGTCAAGAGACCCAAGATAAACACTTAGAGAGACAAACAATGCAGTTAGAAGAGGTGCTCTGAATGCTTTGACTGTTGTGTTCCCCAGGTGCTGTAGGAGTGCGTAGAAGTTTAGATTGTGGAATGTTACAGACAACAGCATTTCAAAAGTCAGCAGCTCTTGTGCTCCAGCATGTCCGGAGTCCAGCAGTGGAGGGTCTGAAAATGCCAGGGTGTGGTAAGATTTGGATTTGGAAAAGTCCTGTCTAGTTATGTCAGACACATTTCTTGTAGAGAGAAAGAAAAGATATTCACTCACAGGCAGTTATACATTGCATTGTCACGATGTAATTCCAAACACGGAATCAATATTCAATGTGATATTGATGAAAAGGTAAAAGCGAAAAAAAAGATTGAATATATGGACATAGGTGATATGACAGAAGTGCGCCACACGAAATGCAGATCATGAGACACGGCGGCAGCAGCAGCAAGCCAGAAGCTGATCGAGCAAAGAGGAGTTAAAAAAAAAAACTGTGTGTTTCCCATTCTATGACCGTTTAAGAAGGGGTGTCAGAGGAGTGATCATTCAGCCCCCCTCTTCACAACGCAAGCGGCAGAGACTCAAAGTGGTTGACGCGTAGTGCAGGCAGTTGTTCAAGCGAAGTGAACGGGGGCAAAGCCCCCTAGTAATAATAATTAATCACATTTATGTAGTGATTTTCTATTAATGGCCAAAAAAGTTCAACCTTAGTCTCATGAAACCATGAAGGTTTTGGGAGACTAGGTATATATTTGTCAGATAAGGCTTTCATCTTGCTATTCTACATCATAAATCTGGACTACTTGAAGAAAGCAACCAGCACCTACCAGAAAGTCTTGCAGCTTCTTTCACATTTCTCTAGGCCTCCTGGCAGCCTCCTCGTTCAGTTTTCTCCTTGTCTTCTCATTAATTTTGGAGGAACGTCCTATTCTTGGCCGTGTCAGTGTTATATAATGCTATACTTTCTCCACTTGTATATTTGATTATCCTCTAAGGTAAGTTCTTGCCTTCTGCCCAGTGTTGAGTGATAGGCTTATGCCCCATGACATTGAGCTATACTAAGTAGATTGAATAATAAAGAAGTTGCTGTCACATAATGTCAAATAAAGCCCAGAAAAGTGTTTGGAAAGGTTGAGCTACTGATCCATATTTCATTTAATGTGGTTATTCAGGTCAACTCATCTTAGCTTTTTGAAAGATGAGCTTTCACATCTGCTTTTGCTCCAGTTATAAAGTAGCTATTGCCAGTGAAATGGTGACTTTCACAGCAGGGTTTTCATGCTGGTGGGACAGCAGGAGGCAGAGCATGTAGTGGTGCGGTGCGGTGCCGCTAAGATTCACACCACTGATGAGACGGTGATTTATTTATTTTTTTGGTGGAGATTCCAGGGACGCACCAGCCTTGGCCCAACCTGTGCACACTCACAAGCAGAGACACAAAATCAACGAATGAATAAACAATATAGTAAATGAAAATGCAATACAAAATAACAACAATCGGACAAACCTCCCCTTTCCCCTACGGCGATACAGTTGTAACATAACAATGAACCAAACAACAATAAACACTCACAACATGTCCTTATACAGTCCAATACAGCAAAAGCAGGTGAAATGGTATGGTGTGAAGATGACAATCCTGAGAACAGGTTCCGTAAAAAATGACTGAAACAGTCCTAATGGTAGTCCTGAGGTATGAGGGGTGAGATTTCCAGGAGTGCTTCTTTTGAAGACGCACAACAGGCAGGCACAAGACAGTCCATTCATCCTAATGGGAAATGATCGAGGGCACAATCGACTTTTTAGATGACACATTGGACAGGATACACAAAATCACCGATCTCCTGTTGCTCCGTCAGGCTCCCCTTTTCAACTTTCCAGCTGGCCTCTTTCATCCCCAGCAGTCCCTACTTCAGTTTCAGTCATCCTATGTGGGTAATTCCCTTTGGGCTGCTGAGAAATTAAGTTCTTCCCATGGTAGCACCGCTACAAGCATATCACAGCACTTCTGGCTGGCAGGAGGAGGGGGTACAGTCTTATCTGGCATTGTAACTCTCAACTTTTGACCTTGTGTGTCAGTTAGATTTGACCCCAAAAGAGACCACCAATTCTCTTGGATGTGACATATATTTATTTAATGCATTTGTGGAAATATATAAATCGAGAGATTTGCCATAAACATTTTTAATTGTTGGACAACACTGAGGCCCAGTGGTTTCCTCACAGCTCTAGATGATCGGCCGTGAATCACAGCCTGCCTGCTGTTGGCGTGACATTTGCATATTCTAGAGTGGATTTCCTCTTGCACACCAAATACACTGATGATCTCTGTGTAAGCATAGCTATGTGATTGAAAAATGCACCACTGCTGTTTTTCTGCCACAATAGACACCCTTGACCCAAAGTTTGGAATAAGAGATTCTGCAAAAGCATGGATCGTTGAAGGATTGAATGCCATAATACTTTATGTACCTACTGAAATCCTTCAGTAACAAGTTGTAAACATATTTATAATTGTATAGAAGAAGATCTTTGATCATGCTCTGTGTCTAACCATGGAGGGGTGTCATTTCCTGGAGTCATAATTTGCTCAGACCTTTCCGTTTTCTAGGTTCACAGGACATACGCTATGTGCTCAGATAGTGCTTCTGCTTACGAGTGTCGCCCGCTTCTTTATCTGTCTCTGTCACGCAGCCAATCAGCAGACTCCACCTGTGACCCATTGCTGTTAGAAAATGATACAGTATGTGCTTGCAGGCTGTTTCATGCCAATCCTTCTTTTCCTGCAGGCTGCTGTATTTTTGAGAAACCCAGACAGTTTGGCGAGAGCTCAACAGAAAGCGAAGATGAAGATGACGGATGTGGAAACGCACACTGCATTCGTGGACACCGTAAAAAGGGCGGCGGATCATTACCTGACTCGGGACATGGTCAGCAAAGCCATGATGGCACACCAAATTCTTCAGATTCACACCAACACTGAAAGAGAAAGAGAAAAAGCAGCACGTGGAGGGGTAGACGCAGCATAGGGATTGGGGAGGGCTGGATTGGTTTCAGGGAAAATGACACTGCATCACATTCTCCAACACCGAGGAATGCGAAAGGCAGCAATTCACTAACTCAAACTGTAGGAAGGGTGTTTGAAATGATTTTTTTTTTTTTTTTTTTTAGCAACAAGAGAATCTTGGGGAAAAAAAAATCTGCAGTGAAGATAAGGTTTACATATGTAGAGTCAGATCAAAGCTAGAAGGGATTGCTCCAAAAAGTGCGCTTATTGAGTAGAAAATTCATCGTAAACTGTCTGACCTAGCATGGCTGGCATGGGGGCACTGTCCCCGAAAGTCTGTATACCTTTACAAGATGAGTAATTAGGCAAAACTATTCTTGATACTAATGTCATACCAGCGTATTCAGTCAGCAACAACAATGTTGTTTTTTTGGTGGACATAAAGAAATAATAATGGAAGAGTGAAGAAATAGTAAAACCAAAATTAATAATTTTACATTGAACTTCCACCTTCTTTACACAGAATAAGGCAGGAAATCACTTGTTTGATTCTTTTATTTTTTTTTTTAATTTATTATTTTTTATGAGGACTCGTTTGCCTGTGCTTAAGATGCATTTGGGCCAATGGATTTCAGTCTGGCTTTGGTGTTAATGGCATGATTAATAGTGGCTGTGTCAAGTTTCTTGTTCATTACAATCTGAGGCGATCCTGCAAAGAAAAGATAATCACTCCAGAAACAAATCACATGCAGTATTATTTTAAATGGTGAAATCAAAAGCAACGTGCTAGACTAAATCAAATAATTATTCACATTCCTGGACATGCAAAATTGCTGGCAGGTGAACATGAATTGGAAGAAGGTAAGTGAAAGACCACAATTATCACCACTCGGGGCTCATACAACTTTAAAATGATGCCCTTTGGCCTAAACAATGCCAAGGCCACCTTTCACCATTTGGGAAAGTGGGCCCTGGTGGCAAGATGTATCAACAGAATTGGCAACCCCTTAAAATATGAAGTCCAAGTGGTCCTCAGACATCCCTTTTTAGAACAGGATGTGCAGCCTTCCCAATCATGCCTAAATCTGCTTGATTCGACAGGATCAGATAGTGGAGTTGTCCAATTACTGCTGTATTTCCTATTTTATTTTTGTGCATTGATTTTTATCTGTTTTTGCATGATTTTAATTTAAATATATATATATATATATAATGTCATACTTGTGAACCTTTACCCAAGATTATACACTGGACACAATGCCCTGTCCACTTCTCTCAGTCTGTGGAGTTGTATCGATATGGGTGAATGTCCCAACCCGACTGACTGACTGGTGGCCATACACACCATAGTATGTTGAACTATTAAGTTGGAGGTTTCACAATGCACTAACATTGCTGCCCTTACAAAACTAAATGGCTTCTTGAAGGCCCATTGCGTTGGAGGCAGGCCCCCTGTAAGTGTACAGTGTTGCAGGGTTATTGCACATCAACTGGTCACTCTTAGAGAGGCCTGACGAACTCATCTGGGCACTGCAGACAAGCCCCTTCTCCACATTGCCATATGATAGTGGATGTTTTCATTTCAGAAACACTTTTTTCACATTCCCTTTTTTTTTTTTTGGTTGTGCTACCCTGACTGTTTATTTATTATTTGATTGCTGAATTTCTAGTTTTTCACAAACAAGTAATACTGAAAAATAAATATTGCAAGAGAACCATTTTACTTTTAAAACTGCTTCAGTAAGCATTTAAGCCAGGAATGATGATACAAACAAAACACTGTATGTATAAATGATTTTTTTTTAATGGAATTGCATCTTTCTGTAATAATAAAGTTCTCCGCTATGTGTACAGTGACTGTGTTTTTCTGGTACGTCACATGAGTGTTCAGTTACTTCAGTTTTTTTTTTTTTTTTAGCAGCAGAGCACAGCCTCATCTTACAAATAGTCTTTTAATTCATGGGGGCAGTTCAGCATTACCCCTAAACTGGAACTGTTTTTATTTATTTACAAAAACAGATCCTATACAGAGGAATATTTAGGCAAAATTAAATAATTCCACAAACACATCAAGAACATGTGAGCATAAAGAAGTGTTCCCATTTCTTTAATTCAGCAATGCCACTCACCAACTGTCATTTTCACTCATCAGTGTTGAGAGGGTTGGCTCTAGCATGTCCCGTAGTTTTTGATTGGAGAGCCAGTTGTGAAGTGCATGCTGAAAGTTGTGACTGTGAGCATCGGTGCAGACAGGACTGCCAGAAAAGGATGCCCAGACTTTTTTGCATGGAAAAGCTACTTTAATTAAAAAGCTGTAAAGTCATCATCTGATGTAAATGGGGCACTTGCTGGCTTGATGGTTTACACCCAATCCAAAGACCATAGTCACTAGAGCCCACCCTGTCAACTGTGATGGGTGAAAAGGACAGTGTGATTTACAGCAGTGTCTGTGCTTTATGAAACTCCCAGTGGCCATTGCAGTAGGCACACCTGCTCATTATAAATGATGATCCTGCTCCTCCAAACAGTCAATCATGTGCCAGCAGCTTTAGAGCACACATGCCAAACACGATTAAAAGGTTTACTTTTTGTTTGACCGAATGCGGCAATGGGCAAGATGTGTGATCTTGTCAACTTTTACTGTGGTAGGATTGTTGGTGTCAAAGAGAGATGCACTCTCGAGCTTTTCATGGCACTATAGTCTGGAATTTACAGAGATGGTGCAACCAATTTTTCCACACTCCCAAGGAAACTATAATGGCTCTGAAAGGACACAAATAATCCAGTAACTGCTGTGGAAAGGGCATCTCTGAATGTACAACTCACAATTTGAAGGAAAAACACTACAGCAGAAGAGCACACCTGGATCCACTACTGTTACCCAAGAACAGGGAGATGAGATAATGGCACATGGCCTACAAAGTCATTATGTGCAGACAAGCAGGAGCAGAGTTTGGCTCGAATAGCATGTACTTATGAACTTTTATATATGGTTCTCATAAACTTAAAATAATTCAGACGAACAGACTACCTTCTCTTTACTGGCGGGTCATATTACAATCGCTAAACTATGAGCAAAGTAACTGCAACTCAAAGCCGTGACATTCAGCGTGAGCAGACATCTTAATGACTTTATCATAAATAAATAGAGTAGGTGCGAACAGGAGAGGCCCCATTTAAAGAAGTTGAGCCATTCCTGAAAATTAACTTTACAAAGGGGTTTATTTAAGGCAAACGCTTAACTAGAAATAAGTTAATTCAAAAACAATTGTAAAAACAGCAGTGAACTACATGAAAATTGAGAGATTTAGTTTAATAACATTAGTCATCAAAGCAAACCCTAAAATGGCAATGCCAATCTTTATATAGAATACGCTACCGTGGCTGTCCAGGATTTTAAATCACCTGTGGCTCGCAAACCGTTTGACCCATTGACCTGAAATTTAGTACACATATACCACGTGACGTCTACTCTCCGCTTTCGGGGTGACGATTGACCTCCAAGGTTATTCCTCTTTTTATTTTTTTATTGTAGAATAATCTCTTGGCAGCGTGCAGCAGGGTGGCCGTGTGGCACATGCGTATAGGCGCCGTTCTCATTCCCTACCACTTCACGGTCACTTCCCTTACCTCTGCATATCTTAAGTCTTCAATCTGCCTCAAGAATGATTTAAGTCCCAGCTTAAGTGAAAAACTAAAGAAAACATACCAAGTAATTGCAACACAAACACTGACTTAATCAGTTGTAATGCGAAAAGATGCCAACGAAAGAAGAGAAGAAAGCAAGTGCAGCAAGCAGCAAGTGCATCAGCCACTGAACAAACGAATGCTAAACGTACAGAGAAAGAGTCTGAAAACTATTAATGCTCCAGTCAAGTGTATTCTGGGTCGTTAAAGTTTAATAAAGCGCTTTGCCTAGATATTGTCACTGCAAGCATCATATTCAAATCATCAAAGCCTTTTGGTGTATCTTTGGTTTTTCCAACTAATTCATGATCTGTTTTGGATCCATAACATGAGAAGACATGTGAGCACACAAATACACGTCACTGCAGCCTGCAGATCAGTTTCATCCTATTCAGCACCCTGCCATGAGGACACTGTCTGAACACGGCGGCATATGCAATGGAAATAAGCGAGGCTGGGTTTGGGCATCAACGTCCAGCCCAGCCCTGCCCTATAGTGAGGTCTACAACAAATGACTATACATTATAGGTGGTGCATGTTGGCACCAATAGCATGCGGCTCAATATTATCCCATCTTTGCATATACAAATTTTTCCTAAAGTGGGGGAAGCTGACTTAGATAACTGAGTAAAAAAAAAAAAAATGTGTGTAGCCCTTTTGTTTTCTGGTTTAATACTACAGTGATTTTTTTTTAGCAAAATAAATTGTAGTGAAAGTAGCCATTTGTGTTTAAAAAAAACAAAAAAAAACGTAATGATTAATGTGTAGACACATTCTCAAAACATATTCAAGTACATTATGGAACTGTTTCTACTGCATTGTCTCTCTATTATAATAAAAAAAAATATTATTGGTAGACGAGACGTGATCTTTTGAAGAGACTTTTTGGAATGAAGTCCCTCGAGAAGGAGACTTCTAATATGAGATTCTTTCAGGTCACATCATACTTACAACCATTTTCAAACAAGATCACCGAAGAAGACATATGTCCAAATCTTATTGAAGAATTTCATCACGAAGCATTATCAACAGAAAAAATGAGTACATGGGCAATTCTAGCACCTAAAAACGAGGAAGTCAAACGAATTTACGCCAAAAATGTTGATCGGTAACACTGCAAATTGGTTAAATGCGTATCAATAGACCATGCTGAAACAGTTGGTGGTGACTGTGCCATCTTCAACTTACAATATCACGAAGAATATCTACAACCATTATCATCTGGTCTTCCTCCGCAGGAATTACTGTAGAAAGAAGGATATAGCCAAGAAAGGTAATGTAGTAAATCTCCCGCGGATAATATTAGACACCAAAGGAGATCCCGATATGCCATTTGTATTAAAACGTTAACAGTTTCCCGTTAGAATAGCTTTTGCAAAGACAAAAAAAAAAAAAAAAAAAATCCACAGAGCCAAACATTCGAAAAAGTTGTTTTATTTAATAGGGAGAAAGGAACTAAATGCAATCACGGGCAGTTATACGTGGTGTGGATGCAAATGTGACACTTCACATGAAACTTAAAATCTGTTTAAATTGTACATTCACATCCCCATACACGAGCGGCAGAACTGCAAAAGAGGTTAGCGTGTAGCACTCGCCAGGGGGATGGCAAGTCAAGCAAGCAGGGGGCAAAGCCCCCTAGTATAGAATACTGCAAAGGCCAAATCTTCTACACCACTCAACATTACCTTAAAGTATGGTGCCAGTCCTTCATGCCATTCTCCATAATAGCTTTGAACTTCTAGCAGATCAAGATAGCTGGCCCCACCACCCCCCCACAACAATCCCCATCATTATCCTGACTTGGATTTAGCAGACTTCAGAATTTTATAAGATTAATTGCTATTGACACTGCATTAACTATTGACTACTGAATACTGCTGATCCTGTATACAAATACAAAAGAAAAGAAAATGTACCTTAAAAATTGTTTTGGCAAAAAAAATAAATAAATAAAAAAAAAAATCTAATTGCTCCCTGTTAATCACAACAAAAGTTTAAACCAGCTTCTCATGGTCCTTCATGTGAACTCCTTAGACTGCCCCAAACACCCAGTAGCACCACTTGAACCGTTATTTATCAGACCAGCTCCTTAAGCACTGAGGAGGACTGCAGGCATGAACAGATTACTTTTGACACCCATCACAAATTATCAAACCACAGGATCAAAGACCATTTGATCACTAAAATGGATATGTAAAAAGGGAACTGCAGATTCACATGTAGTTATTGGGTTTATACAATTATTTATTTGCACCAATTTTACTAAATTTCAGCAAAACAAAAAAAAACAAAAAAAAAGAAAAAAAAAAAAGGAATGCAAGCATATCCTTACAATATCAAAATGTGCGTCATTCAGCTATTGGGTATAACTGGTAAAAATATTTAAAGTCAACATATTTTATTTGCTTATAAAAAGAGCATCTTTATTATTAAGCACGACCAGTTAACACACGCCTGGAGAAGCAATCTGGTTGAATGTTCAAAAGTCTTTGGCTATTAAACAATTCTAAACAATAAAAAAAAATTAAAAAACAAACTGTAAACTCTCAATGTCCTAGCAATCTTACACACAAGCTTTGCTAAACTTGGATTACATTTATTATAATCCATAAATTAATGTACTTCCCAAACCAATTTAAAAATTTACAAACTTCCTACAAGTAGGTCTGAAGTAATTGTGCACCCATCTACCTCGACCACTTTAGACTAGAATTTAGACTGTGTAGCAAACACCCTCGAGGAGGAGAAGAAACAGCAGTCTGAATAAAAGTCTAAGTTTGAGTGGAGCACAAGATGGTAACAGTGCATGATTGACAACTACCATATATAAGAAAGCAAATACCCCAAAGCAATACTGGAAGCAAGCACCAGAAATTCTAAACCAAATGAAAAACAAATGACTTCAGGGGCTAGCAGACATCTCCTTGAACATTCTTCTGATATTCCGTCAGAAACATTAGATTTGGAGTCCCTAATCCTACTTAAGACTAATCTCTGAGCTGCAAGGCTAATTCATCAGGCCTCGAAACTATATATTCGGCCAAAATATTTTTTTTATGTGATACTCTGTGCAAAATACAAGTGGCAACCCCACCTTAAGCTAAACACTACTTTCTCTTAATTAAAAAATTTCCCAGATACTTCATACTACACACCCAGGTTCTTCTAGCCTGACCGCCTTCATCTTAGTCCCGGGATACGCCTTCCTTCTCCATACTTTCAATTCTGCGCGCCACTTTCCACTGAGCTTCTTCATTCGGTTCACAGTCTTGGTTTTTCTGCAGGGGGCACAGGTGATCTTGGCAAGAGTTCTGGAAGAAAAAACAATAAACTGTAAAGAAAAAGACCTCAAATTCTGTGATCTTTTCACACTGGTCTATTTGTTAAATAAGATCAAAGCTCACAATTTGACAGAATACTCCACACTTCCCTACTACATTTTAGTATCCTCTCAGTCTTGGTCTATACTATATTCATTTACATACACAAATAACAGAGACCACCTCAGATAAACTGAACCTCATTTGCTTGGGTATCGTGCACTATCATGCAAGTTTGTGTGTGTTGTACAGCATAATTGGCAATGGTGAGGTTCCCAAGAAGGCAAACATCATGCACAGCATGACCCAGAGGTCTGCATGCCATGCTACTTACTGAGAAAATAAGGTAATGGTGGATTGAACAAAGACATCTTGCAAGGCTAGTCACACATTTGAGCATCACATACTAGTTATATGTTAAATGAATAAGCTTTTCTGTTTGCAAAGGCACATTCATTCTGTGATGTTGTTTTTATAACAAATTACATTAGGATAATCAGCAATCACTGCAAACTGCCTTTTGATCTCAATTTACTCACCCTGAACTGTATGGAAAGTGTATCCAAGTAACATCTCAAATCATACTGTCCCAATGAGATGGCATGACACAGAAAGTCTAAATCTGCTTATAAGCCAGTCATCATCACAAACCAAATAAGGCATTAAATGGTAGACGGCCATCCTTCAGTGGCACATTGCTGTAAAGCCCCACAAGGGATTGTTGCATTATGATGGCTTATGCAGTACTAAACAACACGGCACACCAACACGAGCTGCCTCAGCCACTGGAGATACACCACAGTGAGCACATGAAGATCTGGACCCTGTCCCTCAAGACACAACATCTAAACATCTTTGAATTGCCATCGTATGTCAGAAACAGAGAGACTTGTATGGATTGTAATACTGATATTTACTTGGATGACAAACAATTTGCAAACTTCAAGAAGAATGCTCTTAATATCTCACAGTTCTGCACGTATTGCCCACATCCATTTATGCTGCATACTGGCGGTGGTCTGGGCATTGCATGATGGTATATTGCCAATTCCCTCACCATTCAGCTGCTCCCACTCTTTTTTAATTTGTGACACCCACAAAGAGAAACCAGCAAAAAATGTTTTTGACGTTCTCCACTTTAGTCAGTAATCACTCAGTTCATATTAACTAGTTTTATTTTTGCCGTTTTCTATTGTGTGTTGTAGTAAAGACATTACTGAGGAACATGGCCATATTTATATGGTGACTACATCATGAATATTCAAAAAGAACATACATGGTTACTAGCAAGGGAGTAGCTAAAACCTTGTACTCATTAAATTAAAAATTAATGTATTTTTACATTAAAACACGTGCTCATTAGATTAGAGACTTTTAAAGGAACTTTGTTTGGCATGTGATGTACACAGTTTTCTTATGCTATTTTTGCTTTGCAAGCATAAGCAAAATTTTGCAGATAAGGCCTCCAGGTTGTAATCAACAAGAACATGGAGCACAAATTTGCTTCATTTAACTGTAAAACTTTTATGGACTAACCACGCTTAATTACTCAAAACAAACATCCCTTTTGTGATATTCTTTTGACTTGTCTCATGTTCATCTTTCCTCCGCGCTGTGAGTCTATTTACTACACATACTTTAATGGGCAGCTTTTGTCAGTTCAAACTGCTCACTGTGAGCCCCCTCAAGAAAGATTTCAGGAGAGTAATCAACCGCAACTAGAACCATTTTGTGCTAAGAAGCCTCGGTCAACTTGTGCAACAGAGATGGAAGGGATCAACATGACCTCTCTCTCTCCTAAACACAAAAAGACAACACCAGACGCTACATATTCATCATTTACGTTTGGCTTTGTTTATTAACTTCAAAGTTGTGACAACAAGGTTCGTTTGTGATTAGGGTCTGCCACACGGCACTGCAGTGCTTATTAGAGATTCGAATAAAAAACTTTGACATTAAGATGATTTGAAAATTAGAACCAGTTATGAAATTGGAAAAGTAAACACCTTCCAATGCTCAGCAGAATATACAAATATACACTGAAAATTAAACTTGCTGTAATTTGACACTAAGTTCTGAAGTCCATGTAAAAAAAGTCTACACATTTCTGATATGTTGCACTTGATGTTCATCACATCTATTGGATTTTATCTTCTCTTGCTCTTCTCTCTCATTTTTGGAGACAGGCTCTTTAAGCATCTGCAACTTTCCAGGCACTTTTAATTTGTTAAATCCTAATCTGTAGACCCAAAATACCATGAGCAAGTGTAACAAAGTACAGCATGCAAGTGCATCAGAGACAGAACCTCTGCATGTCACAATATCTGAGAACATCCACCTTTGGCAGGATCGATGTACAGTATGTCATGTCTCTTTAAAATGCCTGAGCTGCTTCTTGAAATTCCTCTTCATTTTCAGCAGTTTTATCTATTCTTTGCCATTATGCTGGATTTGCTGTAGCTTGCCTGGGGTGGGCACGGCTAATTTTAATCACAAATAATTCTCTGGAAATGGAATAGCAAGCAGAGTTTTGTACTTCACAGTGATATCACTTTTAAAGAGTTCACACCTGCTTGCAAATGCTGCATTCCCCCAATGTGTGTTCCCAGCGGTGTAACATCATTTTAGAATATGGCTCTCTTTTTTTAAAACCAGGGTCAAACTCAAGGCAGGAAAAAAAAGGTAGTCCGTTTTCACTTTTTGTATCATTCTCCACACCTCACGCTGCCTGCTCCACTCTGCTTTCATTACTCCCTGCACCAAAAATCTCTAATTCTTGCAATTATGAAACTAGCTATCTGTTTTGCTTGTCATTTTACACTAGGTTTAAATTGATACATCTAACAAATACTGCACACTCCCATGGTCACCAGCAGTTTGACATAATCAGTCTAACAAGTCTATGACTTACTTCTACAAAAATCAAACTGATTTGATTTTTTCTTAAATACATGAACAGGCACAGAATCACACGAAGGCTACTACTTACAAGAGGAAAGTGATCACGGTTTGATAAAACGCCCATGGATGACACCTTTCTATTAATCCATCTCCTTCTCAGCAGGTTACCTTAATAATCAGAAAGACCTGGAGAAATCTCTGGATGGTTGAAACCCAAGTCACATGACTTGAATTTTCCAGTCATAGCCTTCATTTACATAATCATGGTGAATCTGAGGCAGTCAGCATTGTGCTCATGTGAAACCAGTTGTCCATTGTGACATGTTGGAGTAAGTTGGTGGACTTGTCTGACTTACTCTGATAATATTGTATTTAGTCACAGGGAAGGGCTCTGTGGGCGTGAAAGATGGCATCCAATGAATGCTCATCCAGAAGTATAATGTATAAAATATAGTGATAAGGAATAAGGAACATGCATATTTTGAACCTCACAAATAGAAGAGAGGCTTGTCTTGATAATGTCTCATGTTTTGCCTACTAAAACAGAATGTAAAACAGAAAAAAGGGCAGAGACCGTACTTAACTTGCAGTACCTGTTGATGTTTTATATAGTGCTGGCTCCGTCAGGCAGCATGTTGCTGTCACAAAAGGCGACAAGCACAACAGCAGGCAGATGCTAAATGTGATGCAGGTAATGATTTTCAGTCATGTAAATTGACATGCTCGGATGACAGATCAGCAAGTGCGGTACTCAATTCTGACATACCCTACGACTAGAGGTTGTGTAATGAGACATCAACCTAGCATGGGGTGATGATTACATAAATTTTAACAGACCTCAAGAGACTGCCTTACAATGCCCTCCTGCTGTGAATTCGAGTACCTCCCACTGGCCCCTTCCATTTTTACTTATAACATCTAGTTCAAACATTTCCTCAATTGAACACTATTCAAAACTCTTTTTAGCATTGTCCCCAGAAAGCATTTTTAAATATGCATTGGCGACAGTGCACAAAGGAGACCATAATATAATGGAGAAACACTATGGAAAAACTGTGAGAACACACCAGAAATTCTGAACAAAAGAAAATCATTTGACAGGGCCAGCATTAAACTTTTTATGAAGCTCCATCAAGTTCAACTTCCATCTAGCCCTCTAGGTAGACAAATGCTCAAGGTGTTATTTGAATAATCAAATGAATCAAAAACTGCTTAGTATTTAATTTTGACTGAACCTTTGACATTAAAACACTTTAAGATCACTCCATCCACTTTCTAATCCACTTCAGTTCAGAGTTGTGGGGACAATCTTACCAGTTATGAAATAGGATTCTGTCACAGCTGGCATTAGGAGTATGGCCATGTGATTCACATCAGGATTCAGGCTGTAAAATGCCAGAATAAAAGGACTAAGGTTTGCCTCAGTGTAGTTAAACTGAGCCAGGTATTCTCCAAGATAGTATATGGCAGCATGGAAGCCAGCTATCAGCTTACATACATGGTACTCTACTGCCCATGGAGGGGGGGGTGGGGGAATGGGCAGTATTTGTTAAGAAATAAGGTCCAGAACTGCTGGCCTCCTAGGCCATTTCTAAATCTGAAATGGGTTTTCAAAGACATAGCTCTGGACAGGGCTTTAACACTAGAATACCTGTAGCCACGGAAAAACTCATAATCCCGGGCCACTTTAAATTCCTTTGCACTTCTCCACTGGTGTCTGTTTTGCAAATGTATCTATCAGCACAAGCAGCCTGCTATCCCATTCCCCCCACCACCACAGCTCAAGTCTGGTTATCTGGGGTTGAGGTAGGTCTGGAATTGTAGAGGGTAAATATCGTCATTGGAATTAATACATTTCATGTGCGTTCCATGCTACAACGATCTTTGGGTTGGGGTGGAGAGTGAATGTGACTAAGAGAATAAAACTGGGGGGGGGGGGGCCACTAACTTTTACAAGTACCATAAATTTACACCGGCTGTTACAAATTCAAATCAAATGTATGTTTTTATTATATAATAGTAATAAAAAAAGCAGTTCACTACTCAAAATGGTAAATTATGGAGGACCCAGGAATCAAACCCACAACCTCTTGATTATGAGACACCAACAAAGCAGACATCTATTTTGTACCCTAAGCCAACTTATGTTTCTTCAGGTATATTCTTGAATAAAAGCACACTTGTTTTGTTATACTTGTACCTCTTTTGAAAGTGGTCATTTGATATTTGGACTTCAGTATTTTTTTTTTTTTTTTTTTTTTTTTTTACAGAGTATACACTTCATGTCTACATTTTGTCAATTATTACTAAAACATGAAAAACGTTTGTTTTAGTTATGTATTCAACAATTCCTGCCTTGCATTTCCTGTCATCCTACATTTACTTAGATTGTTGTAGACACGGAACACACATGAAATACTGTATATGTATTTCAAATGATGATATATTATTTACCCTCTACAATTCCAGGCACCTCACACACAGATAAACAGACTTGAGCTCCAAGAATCTTCTGTGCAACTTGAGCTGCATCTGTAGGGGGATAGAATGGCAGGCTGCTTCCTGCTCGACACATCTGGAAAACAAAGGAGCTGATGTTTTGGAAGACATTGTAGTCAGAGGTTAATTATTGTTTAGGAAGGCCTACAGAGATGGTAGATCTTTCATTTTCTCTCTTTTGTTTTGATACTTTGATCCCACCTTGTTAAAGTTAATAAATCACCTTTCAATATATATTTTTTTCTTCACTGATTTTATTCTGGGTTTGAGAACTCCCCTACATGCCATATAGACATTAATTAAAACAATAACAATGTGCTGAAGAAAGTACTTTAAGTCCTTTCATGTTCTGAAGCGAATACAACATCTTTAAATATTAATCTGAGATCAGGGTTGGGGGCTGCAGCCTACGCAAACAGCCTTAGTTGTAAGGAAGGAACCAGCCAGCCCATCACATAGCCAATTCAGGTATACAAGGGTGTATTCAGACAGCAGTGTCACAGATGGCCAGAACAGATGACGCACTCCCCTCTAAATAAAAAAAACACTTCAGATGGACAGGTTGTGAGATATACAGAGCTCCACTTTTATAATGTGTATGGAGCTACATAGACCTTTATTCTAAAGAAAAGAAAACAAAAGGCAGAGGTCTGGACAGCATGGTGGCAAGTAATGTCACAGCCCCAGAGTGCTAGGTTTTAACCCTTGTCATTATGTGTGCAATCTAAATGCTCTTTAAATTCTCTCCACATGTCTACAAACATCGCCCCCCCCCACTGAACTCTGAATTTCCTCAAAGCCACACAAAGTTAATTTGGCGTATCTTAAATAAACAAAAAGTGTGACTGCAAGGAGGGTTGGGTTTTACCACCTGTCGAAGGCTGCTATGTTAGTCTCTGGCCCCCATAACCCAGAACTGAAGTATTTGGGTTAAATAAACAGACAAAGGATGGCTAATAACTAAATGTGAAACCGGAGGCATTTCAACCTATATACGGTACAAAAAAATATACCTTGCATGCTAGGCAGCCTACAAAAAGCACTGTAGTAGCCAACATATTACCCTGAAGAGAAGCAGAGCTGGATGGGTGATTGACAGTGAAATGTCACACAGTTTGGCTGAGCTCTGTATTCCAGAAACCCCTGGAACATTCATGTTACATTTTACAAGGCAGGGAAGGTTCAAGAAGACAGGGTGAGACTCCGGAGGCAGTAAGAAACAGAGCCTTGGAGGAAGCAACGGGGGTTTTCTGGAGAAAGACAAAGCATGGCTCAGTGAGAAATGATATGGGACACTTCAAAAGTTAATGCAACTCCAGATTATCGTGCAAGAATAGCTGTGTCTGTTATCACTGCTGCTTTACGAGATGTTTGTGGTGGCCATAACAGCAAGAAGGGGACTCATCTGAAAATAAAACTGTGATTTATTCAACCATTTTTTAAACAAGATTTATTCTGTGCAGGGTTGCAGGAAAGCTACCACGAGCCTATCCCAGCAAGCACTGGGCAAAAGATAGGAACAATCCCTGGAGCATTCATTATTAAACATGCCCAAATTCGGACTTTGATTCAGTGTGTGTGTCATGGTCTTTCCATCTTGGTGCTTGTCATAGTATTTATTATTCTTGATATTGTTGCAAAGTGCCAGCAGTAATGTGCACTTTAGTTCAATATTCTACCATATGTTTTTACTGTTATTCTATAAATATTCATCTTTGTGGTGCAGCCCTAGCATTAGTATCAGAAAACTACAAAAGATGGTCAGGAGTTCCACTTTTGCGGCTTGAGGTATCATGAAGTTGTGACGTCATTCATTCTTAAATGTGACTTCCCATTCCTTCCTGAGAACGTGTGGGGGAAGGTAAATTCTCATCTCCTACTGTGAAGTTGGACAAGTTCTTATCCAAGTCAGATTTTATGACAATTCCTAGGAGTATTTTGGAGATGCTAGATAAATACAGAACCTAGTACTGGCTAGAGCAAGACATGGAAAGTTTTAATGCATTACAGTTTAAGAATGGTGAAGGGGATTGCTGCAGTGTGGCATAGCGGTTAAGGCTTTGGACTTCAAACCCTGAGGATGTGACCATGAGCGACTCACTTAACCGGCCTATGCTGGAAAAAACAAAAGGAATGTAACCAATTCTACCATAAATGTAAGTCATCTTGGATAAAAGGTGTCAGCCAGATAACGTAATGTATGTTTCACTATTTGTGTCATCTATCGTCCAGACTCTTCCAGAAAAATATCTGCTTGGGTGTACCACTTCCTTCAGAAAATGCTGTGTGTTTGCTGGTCACTCAAATTCTTAAGCATTTTTTCAGTACTGCCATTTATCTTGCTTTTTCAATGCAGGAATATGACAAAGGTCACAAATTGTGAAGAAAAAATTGGTAGGCACTAAGTTCCCAGATAATTCGTATTCAAGTGCTTAAAATCAGGTCACCATGCTATTCAATGTGACGCTTTTCCTATTCACAATCCACTAAAAAAGGCCACATCTTTATCACGTGTGTGAAAATACAGTATTGAGCTACAGTATTATGTAGCCTTGCTCATAAAACAGCCACGTGGATGGCACAACCTGAAAAATGCAATATACAAATTTAGCGCAGCTAAAAGGTAAGTAGATTATTGGAGTCATATCAGACAGCAAGACATGAGAGTAACACAGACCATCACAATTGCCCCGTGGTGAGAAAGGAACCCATGATTTGTGCGCACATCACTAGAGGTGTTCACGTTACCTGTGATGTGCATTGATAAAAGCTCCCCAGCCTATAGTTTCCCTGCAAATAATGAAGCATTTGCCAGTTATTAACTGTACCCCGAGTATATCGATCTCAAAAAAATTTTAGGCTCTTCACTTTTTGAAAGAAACTTAATAGAAAGCAATTGTTTTTAGGAATGTGAGCCGGTGCTCTAACGAAACATCCTACCCATCGAAATGATCTACTCACTGATACTACGCATGCGCGGACCAAAATTACGCAACATTTTGCATGTGTGATTTTTAATCTTGTACAGGCCATTGTATCCATGCACGAGTAATGACCGTCTTGTGAAAACTTTGCATCAGGCTGTGTCTCTTTCGGGCATTAAATGATGCATCTAGAATAAATTGAGAAATGTTAACATTTCCATAAATTTGATAGACGACTTCTAAATACGTTAAATGATGACATGGTATAAAGTTATAAGTTTAATGTTACGACTTACAATAAACGGATGGGTGTAACATATACGGTGTATATACCATTCATGCCAAGTAATCTGTTGCTTTTGTTGACATAGTGTGTAATAAATAAACTACGGTAGGATACTTCGACAAAGTAGGACAAATCGTCAGAACACCGCCCTCTTAGCCTCTTGATTTGGTCTTAACGCATTTAGTATATTCTTCTCCCGACAAATATTGCTAATGACTTTACTCACCTCTCTTCCCGAGTGCCTGTCACCGTTCCACGGGGCTAATGTGTACCACACCGCGGAAAGCGGTCCCGTCCAGCAGAGGCACCTCCTGACGAGGTTCGTCCAGGTGGAGAACTGGAGCGCCGGAGAAACAGGGAGACCCAGAAGCGGTCCCAACGGTACCGTGAGGCGGAGGACGGCGTGACGAGCCTCCAGGGGATAGGGGGCGCCGACATGCCAGTGGGTCAGCCTATCCCGGACAACCTCGGCACTCGCCAAGTTTCGAGTCCTGCAGTCCTTTCTAGAAAGACTCATCCGAAAAGGAAGAAGGGAGCCGAATCGATTCTCTTGATTCCCTCGCGGGCAAGGCTGCTTTGGCGCCGAAGTGCCGGACGGATTACTGACCTGTTTCCGTCGACATTTTATATTTAAAAGGGTACCGACTGACCGTTTCTCATTGTTTCTGGAAGCCCACCCTGTGTGGTCCTTCCAGCCGAGAGCCTGTGGAACCCACTGGATAGAAGGGGTACGCTTAAGCCCGCTGCCGTTAGATGAGGCCTTCTTGGGTTGCTTTCGTCCAAACAAACTGCCCCGACACCGTATCACGGCGGCCCTGGCCGAGGCGGACGGTACAGATGCCATGCCTCAGACCGAAATTTCTGTTGAAGCATCAAGTTTCCAGTAGAAAGCAATCTCAGTGGGATGAGAGTAACACACTTTCCCAACCACGCGAAGAGAGCCCTTCAGGAGCAGCACGACTCATTCGCAGGGGCGGGGAGTCTTTTTTAAGTGGACCGCTCCGCCTCAGTTCATTGGAGGAGAAAGAAATATCCCTGCCCCTTTCGATGAGCCCCTCCTCCAACAATTAGGCAGACCTGGAGGAACGCATCGGTGTTTTGAAATTTCCGTTTAAGATTGCGTTATGACTCAGATGTCTTCTCCCTACGGAGGTGTCGATGACACTTTGCAAAGTACACAGGTACGTGCCAGCCTTGGCGGATACTGGCACTTACGATAACACGTTTTTAATATGACGAATTCATAACTTGTGAAACATCGTTGTTGTTTAAAAATAAGACGCTACCGAAGGTACAATGGAACATCGAAGTTTCCCTGCATTCCTTCCCGAGATGACTTCGGAACGCTGCAGAAGCTGTTAGATTTTTTTTCTCCCATTAATCTCAATAGAAAGAAGATTAAAAATTAGAACGCATTTTTTGTGCTCATTGTAATTCTTTATCTTATTATACAATGTATGTTTAGCGTTTTCTGTTGAGATAAAAAGCAATACCTAATAACATGGAGATGATAGAAACCCTTTAATACATTCACTTTATTTTGTTAATTTACCCCTAAATATTTTAGTTGAAATAACTAGATGATGATGAAAACACAATAGGCGCTGAGAGCTGGTGTCTTGTTAATGTATGCCTCATTGAAAATAAATAAATAAAATGCCTCATGTGCATGGGCTGCAATATTATCTTTCTGAGCTTCAAAGATCAGTTAAAGTTGCACTATTCTGTGATTATACACAGAAAACTGAGATAAGCCACCTAAATTAAATTCTCCCCCAGTTATCATACACACTCAGAATGGGGCGCCAATCCACCACAGGGCAATTTACATAATATTAATATTCCATTGTCACACTCACTTAATCCAATTGAGGGTCACAGCGGTTCAAGCTTCAGCCAACAGCATCCATAGAAGGCAGGGACAAACCACAGACAGGGAGCCACATGACCCACTCGAGTACACACTCACGCCCACTTTCAGCCAAATAGCCTAACATATACAGTATGATTTTAGAACATTGGAAGCAAAAACAAAGTGTCCTCGGGGAAACTTCCCACTGCAGCATTGCACCCTCCCATTTTGAATAAATTACTTCAATAATTAAAAAGGACTGATATCATATTACTGTATTAAAATGGTTGGGATAGGAACCTTCTACTGGATCAGTACTAGATGTTCCTGCTTAATGACACATTAAGAGCCATTTTCTGATAATTGTGACTAACAGAAGAACCAGGGCACAGGTCATATTTCTTTTGTCCTTGTAGCTAATGGCTAAACGACTGGATTTTTCACATAATGATGTCTCAGGTTAAGACTGTGATTGATACGATACCCTGTATAGAAGCAGGGTGAGAGAAATAATAAGATGTAGTATACTATGGGTGCAGATTTATATAACATGTTCAAGATTAAAGCTGAAGGGTATCTGTATAATAAATGAAATTATTATTCAACCTTGCTATCAGCGTATGCTCCCAACCTCCTCCTCCTTAAAACAAACCTTTGTTAATGGTTTTATATATTATTAGTTGCGAAACTTTTCTAATTTTGTGTCATTTTAATCAATTTAAAATCCCAATAAACCAAGTTGAATTTGAAAGATTGCACTGGGACCTAATATAATGAGAGACTGCCATCTTATGGTATACTGCAGAATCACAAAGCAGATACCTCTTGCTCCTTGGGAGGCTTTGTTAAGACAGGAGACTTACATCAGCGTGTGGGTAGCAGCTTAAAGAAAAATGACTTTGAGCCATCATCAGGTGACAAGGTGTATAGATATGTTTAATTTAACTAGTATTGACGGTTACTTAAAACATGCAAATGCTCTGTTTGGTTTTGTGTTAAACAAACAAAGGGTTGTCTTCTGAAATGTAAAAGAGAGACACATAAAAACACACCAAACCCAGAACTGTCCTATTCAAGAAGGCCAGCCTATACTCACTAAACACGCAGACATTTAATCATAAAAATCAGGGCTTCAGGGTTCTTGAAAGAGAAGGGCATTTGTTTTGTTATGAAGCAACTGATTTGCATATCAGAACTGAGTGAAGAAGCAATTCTCTGCTTGTGCCTCTCAGCAAAAGTGCTGCTTCATTACAAAGTGGACCATTAATCCTGTGACCTGCAATGCACTACGGACGAGTAATCTAGCTGTCAACTTTTGGGTGTAAAGGTCCAATATGCTGAAGACAACTGAAAAGAAGGTATACTTGCTCCAGCTGCCACCCAAGAGACAGTGGATGTCTCTGCAGTAGAATTTAACTGCTGTGTCACTCCACTGCTGTTGCTATACTCCTGGAGATGTAAACTCAGGACCCTGGGATTACAAGTAGCAAGTCCTACTGTTAAGGTAAGCAGATCAAAATTCAGCCAGTAGATGATCGGCTGTTAGCGGAGAAGGGGATTGTTGAGTACACATGGTAGCAAGTGTCTCTGATGAGGAATGTGATCAGGCTGGGATGCAAATTCAGGACATTATCATTAGAGGCAGCAGGTAAAATTCCAATATAAACTGACTCAGGCTGGAGGAAAGAAAATTACTGGCAATTCCATAACTGGACATGTGATTGACCGATTTTCCACAAGAGAGTGTTTCCTGGGTACTGTTGGGATAGGCCATGCTCCACTCTGACATTGGATTAGATTAAGGAGTGCAAATGAATCACTGGGCAACAGAAAGAGTGATTTTGATTCTGCTGTACTGTCTAAAGGGAAAAAAATACGATAATGATGTCACACCTGCTATGTCAGAGGTAGTTCATTCTCTCCAACTTCTGTCTTCATAGAGCTCCTGGCCAGAACAGGGGCCTCATGTATAAACGGTGCGTACACACAGAAATGTTGCGTATGAATGTTTCCACGTTCAAATCGCGATGTATAAAATCTAAACTTGGCGTAAAGCCACGCACATTTCCACGGTACCTCACACCCTGTCGTACGCAAGTTCTGCTCTCGGTTTTGCAGACTGGCAGCACCCAGCGTCAAAGCAGTGGTACTGTTCCCGTGTGGTTACCCTTTTTTTCTTAGGTCCACATTCCTGACACAGTTTTATAAATACACTGAAACTAACCACATATTGTTTATTAGTGTAATGCATCTGTTTGTAATTAACCTGTAACAATATAATGGTCCAGGGAATAGCCATAGTATTCCAAATACCATAGCTGCTTTAGCTTTGTTACTGTCACTGCACCTTCTTTTTCTTCTTTCAGCTGCTCCTGTTAGGGGTTGCCACAGAGAATCATCTTTTTCCATATTACTCTCACTGACACCACTCAGAGTATTTATATCACTGTATCTGAGTGGGGAATCACAGCAGCAGTTGATCAGAAAGAGAATTATCGGGATACAGTATCAAGCACACGCTGCCTCAGCCACGGCAAAACGCTTCAGAGACTTTCCTGTACGGACCTCACGGTTCAGAAATAGTTTCATCCCAAGAACTATAAACGCATTCAATCAAGTACTACTTGTAAAACTGTTTGTACTTATAAGTACAATCACCTCACTGTAAACTTGCACTACAGTTATAATATTGCACAACCTGTGCCACTTTATAAAGAGCATATTTTCATATGATGACAATATCATTTTTAAGATGAAATGCAGCAAAATATGTTTATTATATTATACAGATAAAACTTTAACTTCATTTAAATAATCTGTATTGTTAATAATTAAACATGTGAGGACATGGTGCCAGAGCGCTAGCTAGTTCACGGATTGATCCTACCTCGTGCTGTATTGTTGCTGTGCTGGTGCGACACTGGAAGGATAGATGGATAGAATAATTAAACACATACTACGAAGATATTTCAATGTTCCTTAAAAGTTTTGAACAATCGCCGTTGTAAGCTTACAGATGGCTTAACATCTATTACAGAGCTGATTGTGTGGCGATTGGGTATTTGGAGAAAGAAAAGGAAGGACAGGAATTGGAGGTTAGTACGTTTGAAAGAGACAGTACTGCTGCAATAATTTCATCGAAGGTTGCGCACAATCACTGTGCCACCATGTTCCCATGTTTAATAACATGCTTTCATTCCTATCATCATGAAAAAGATATCATGTATACATCTCAGTATTTTAATTATTCAGACAGCTGTAATATCACAAATGTAATGAATTCTGTGTCCTGTCGGAGAAAGAGAAAGCACAAGAGCAAGTAGTGATTCACACACATAGAGCACATAGAAAATCAAATTCAAAACAAAGCATTTAACGTGCTACTTTAGTTCCGATGGGATTTGAGAAACTAGTAAATTAAACAATTTTATGATGAAGTTTATGATTTCTACTTTAATGACAAAATAAACTACGTGATTAAAGTGGAAATTTCGAGATTAAAGTTGACATTTCGTGCTTTTTTCCCACTGTGTGCCTATTTTTTTTTTCTCTGTACCCTAATAAGCTTTCATGTGACACTCAGATGGTGGGCTACGACTCGCCTTTTCACGGCGACTTTGATATGTGACAACTTCTTTTTTATTTCGGGAACTGTGCAACTTTGTGAACTTGAGCTTTCGAGTTTCTCCGACACTCTGTCACTCGATCAATTTCCTTTTGTTGATTATACTACTGTTTAAGCCAACAAATAGTACTTTTTCCTTGCCTCCACTTGGTATTCGTTGAAATTCTTATATTTTCCTCATGCTTTTCCCATTGTCTTTTCACAGAAGGCTGAGCTTAAGGGCTATTTATATTGATTTGCATATTCAAAGATGAGTAATTCTGGGAGGAGTTGGGGCGGGACAGCAGGCGCGTGCACAAGCGTTACTTGTCACGCTAATCGGGATGTATGTAGAGGAAGAACGTGGAAGTTTGCATACGCACAGATTCCCTTTTGTGCTTACGCCATTTTATAGTGTGAGTTCTACGCACGGCGTTATACATGAGGCCCCAGGTGATTTGACTACAGGTCATGAGGTTCTTAGCGTTGGGCGTGAAGAGGTAGGCTTACCTATGGAAGTGACCTCAGTGTCCCTTGCCTAAGTCCACCTACACTCTAAGACAACAGTTAACTGATGTTGTGGGTCACTGACATTTTGGGAGGCTCTTGAACCCAACACATTGATAGTCATGACCAGGATGAGCCGGCAAATGAAGGCACTTACACATCCAAGCAAGGGGAAGATGTAAATGTGCTCAGTGCTTTTATTAAAATCCAACAAAAAGTGTTTGCAAAAAGTGCAGTGCTCAACCTTCAATAAATAATCCATAAAAACAAAGTGGAAGTGGAGGTTAAAAAAATAATAAAGTCAAATGTAAAACCAAGTTTAAAACCAACATGCTCATGCTGGTGGAAGAGAATGTTAACCTGGAGGACAAACTGCTCTCTAGATTTAGATCTTACACCCTTTGTGGCTTTGTTGAAGCAGGTACACAGACTGGGTCATCCTGCAGAGTGGAGGCCATGTCTCTCGGTAAATCACAAGTTTCACCTGAGATACTCAAAGGCAATATTGGCTTGTCCTGCTTCTGAGGAACACCCCAGAGCTTCTCTCTCCTCCACTGACTATGGGCTTTACAAACTGTACCTCTATTGTCTGCTTCCCCAAAAAGCAGCAAGTCCCAATCATCCTGGGGCACTTTGTTTCGATGCTTAGACATCAAGAGGCCTTTCCCGCCCCCAATATTACCTTCCCTCTTCATACTTAAAAATAAGGTGACAATCGTGGAAATCTTCATGTTTTGGGCTCTATCATCACCCAGAACTTGACATGGAAGGCCAACATAAACTCCATAATAAAAAAGGCATAGCAGCAGATGTACTTCCTGTGAAAGCTAAGGGAGTTCATTCTACCACAGGAGTGGCCGATTCAGTTCTAAACAGCAATTATTGAGTCAGTCCATCACAGTATGGTTTAGATCAGCAACTGAACAAGACAAGAACAGGCTACAACGAATTGTCAGGTCTGCTGAAAAGATTATTGGCAGCAGTCTCCCTGTGTTGTAGGACTTCTGCTATTCTAGAATCATGAGGCAGGCTACTGACCTCACATATCCAAGCCACAAACCTTTTTTTTTGAGCCTATCCCATCTGCCAGGCATTATAGACTAAACCATGCCGAATTAAGCAGATATAAGAACAGTTTCTTGCCACAGGCCATCAAGCTCACAAGTGGTTTATTTGGCTCCCCTTGCTCAGTATAAGCACCGCGGCGCCGCCCCCACACACACACCAATAACCAATATATTCATATATATAGTATAATAGAAACAGGACCACCAGTCCCAGGTTCAAATAAAGGATGATTTATTGCACAATACCTCAATGTACAGCACAAAGCAAAAGTTAACTCTTTTCCGATTCACTTCTCCTCACTTTCCACCACACTACCCTCCTCCAGTTGAGTGTTGCTCATCTTCTTCCTAGTTCCAACTCACTTAGAGAAGTGAATGCAGTCCCTTTTATTGAGGACCTGGGAGTAACTCCGGTGCATGGGCTGTTACCTGTTGGAAGCACGTCTAGGTCACTTGGAAGTCCCACATAACAGGGAGTAACTCTCCCTGCAGCACCCTCTTGTGGCACTCACAAACTCCAGCAGGGCTGCTTTGCCAGACTACCTTTCTCAGCATACCCTACTGGTTTCCGACTGGGTACCGATTTCCAGGGCCACTGACACCTAGCATCCTGGGGAAATAAACAGTCCACAGCGACAGTTCTTCCCTGTTCTTCCTTACTTATCCTGGCCAGGAAAGGTGCCATAAATATAACCGTCAGGGACGCTTGTCCATTCGCCTGAGCGTCCTGTCCATGTAAGGGAACTCTTCCTTTGGCTGGGATGTCCATCCATCTACTTGATGAGTCTAGTTTGGGTAATGCCTCTTTCTCTCTCTTGGATACCTTTATGTCCACTTGTGGCCTCCCGTCCGGGTAAGGAACCTTCCCCTCTACAGGTAGGGATGCCCGTCCATCCCATGTGGCTCTTACAATAGTTAATGTGTATATATTGTAGTATTTCCTACACTACCTTGTACTTTGTATGAATATGTTTACATTGTATGTCTTTTATTAATCTCAGGTGTGTACTTACCAATTGCGTCAGTCATGTAACCATACTTGGAGAGTCAAATTCCTTGTATGTGTGCTTATTTGGCCAATAAATGTGATGCTGATTCTGATTATGTGGAATGTATATGCTGTTCATGCATTGCAACATAGAGACTTGGATAAGTTGGAAATACGGATCCCTGTGATGGTGTGGGCTGGCTCCAGGCTACCAGTTCCTTCTGAGAGCCTCTTAAACCCACCAACGTTAATAACGTTACTGAGATGACCCAGACAGATGAGGACACATGCATCCAGGCAAGGGGTAGGTGCAAAGAAGTGAACAGTGCTTTTATTAAACTCCAAAAACAAATCAGTGTCCAAATAAATAGTGCAGTGCATAAAAGTTCATTAATAAATAATCCATAAAACCATATCATCTGTGGAGGTTATATTTCAGTGAAATAAATATCCATAAAAGCAAGGTTAAAACATGGCAGGAATCTCTAAAAATCTCAGTCCCCAGTATTTCCCTTTAAAACTGATGTCTCTTCAGTTTACCCTGCTTGGGTCTCGCAGCAGCTTTCCATCTGATTTTTATGTCCTTGTCTTTCTCCCTTTGGTCCTGTGCAGGCTCCTTTAATCCTTTGCTGCCTAATTGGGCACAGGTGAGAGGAGCTGCCCCCTCTGTGTGACCACTGAGGCACCTGACCAATCTACTAACTTCCACACATGGATGGAGTGCGTTCAGCCAGGTGCCCCAATTAACCATGGAGCAAAACGCACTCATGTACACCTGCGCCCAGTTGGCACCTGCACGTTCTTAGGGTGTGATTATTTATTTAAAAAGGACCAGCTATTGCTGAACCGCCCACCCGCTATATCACAATCCCCACGTGTGTTTTCTGTGATTTCCATAAAAACCTTCAAATTTAGCTTGAGTAGCTTTATAACCCCATACATTTATCAAAAATTGCATTCCCTCACTATACCTCTGACAGTTTGCTTTATCACCAGTACTGTTTTAACATACTGAACGATACACATAATTATCGCAGTCAAGCTGCATCCTTGAGTAAAAATCCAATCTGACTGTTTGAACTCCGATTGGATATTGGTGAGTGGAACTGAATCAGAAATCAGTACTACAATAACAGTGGCCTGCATTCAATTAAAAAATAAAAATCAGAAACAATATGGTTTGGGGTGTTTACCAAAATCCAATCTGTATCACAGGTGGCACAGTGGTAGCGCTGCTGCCTCGCAGTAAGGAAACCTGGGTTCGCTTCCCAGGTACTCCCTGCGTGGAGTTTGCATGTTCTCCCCATGTCTGTGTGGGTTTTCTCCCACAGTCCAAAGACATGCAGGTTAGCTGCATTGGCGATCCTAAATTGTCCCTAGTGTGTGTGTGTGTGCCCTGTGGTGGGCTGGTGCCCTGCCTGGGGATTTGTTCCTGCCCTGTCTTGACTGGGATTGGCTGTGTTAGGATACAGCGGGGTGGATAATGACTGATTGGCTGACAATCTGTATCACATACTGTATGTGGAAAAATGGCAATCAGGTCAAACCAGTGTCCTTCACAAACCGTGCAAAGTCTTAGTGTATTTAGTGCACTCATCACTTACCTAACTACTAGCCCCTTATTACAACTGGTGTGGTGGAAGTGCCGAGGCCCATGGGCCCCTACAGGGTGTCAGAGGTGGCTGGGGTGGTGACCCGGCCGGGACACCCAGGAGGACCAGAAGAGGGCTTGCGCCTTCCCCAGACCATCTGGGGGCAACCGCCCTGGTTCCTTTGGGGGCCACAGGTACAGAGCTTTGAAGCTCCACCATGTACGGGCCCGTGGTCGCCATCAAGGGGCGCCCCCATGCCTTGGGAGCCCTGGACCTCAGCACTTCTGCCACACCAGGAAGTGCTGGGGGGAAGAAGAGCAGGGACACCCGGAGTGCTTCCGGGGATGCAGCGGGCACTTCCGCCACACAGGGGCGTGTCGGCGGGTGATTGCCGGGGAGCACCTGGAGCATATCCGGGTGAGGATAAAAGGGGCCGTCTCCCTTCATTCGAGGCGAGAGTCAGGAGTGGAGTGAGCTGTAGAAGAGAGAAGGAGGCGGTCTGAAGAAGGCAATGTGTGGCCAGGACTGTGGGGACTTTGGGGGTTTGTGGTGCACTTGGAACTGTATATATTTGTAAATAAACGTGTTTGTGGGTGACATGAACGTGTCTGCCTGTCTGTGTCCGGGCCAGCCTCCACAAGGCTTGAGCTTCCAAGCTCTGCACCCGTGGTCCCCAGTGCAACTAGGGCGGTCGCCCCCTCATGGTCTGGAGGAGGCGTAAGCCCTCCTCCGGTCCTCCTGGACGTCCCGGCAGGGTACCACCCCCAGCCGTCCGCCACAGCTGAAACACTGGCTCATCATTCCATCAAATCCCATTTGTTGTAATTTCCTATTTACCAGCCTCCCAGTTAAAACTCTCAATAGAGCACTCAGCTGCACAAGTTCCCACTTTACTTCAAGCACATAGAGAACATCAACTCTGTTCTTATTCAGTTATTGGTTACCGATTTCTTCACGTATATAAAAAATTAACTTCTACAAACCCTCTTCAAAGTTTTACTATGTCTAGACCCCAATCACTTAGCTGGGCCCCTTCATCCTCACAACTCTCAGACCAGACTATCTGCACAGGGTGGCAGGTCACTTAGTGTCATGGCTCCCAAACGTTAGAATTCTTTACCTTAATGCATCTGAGAAAGCTCCTTGTAATCTTCCTTCTAAACTTAACAGAAAACTTTTCTTTTCTGCCAGTCTAAACTCTTAGTTTCTGTAGATTTTGTTTTCTTTTGTATCTTCATGTTAGTTATTTTTTGTTAAATACTTTGTTTAATTTATTCTCTTATTATTACTTTATTATTGGCTCTGTGGTTTTACTGTCCTCTTATTAATGCTATGCATAGAGACCCTGGCGTTGAGAAAGGTGCTATATACTCGACAGTGTACTGTAAATGTGGACAAATAAACTTGGTGTATGTGTGCTGCTACGTCTGCTTTGGCTTGTTAACGTTTACTGATGCTCACAGCAGAGGATGGGCCTGTTTTAAGTACTCTAAAGATAAAGTGACCTGTACTCCAAAAATTACAAACTCTGAGCTTTGAAACGCCTGCTGTGTGCATTTAAGAAAAAATAAATTTTCCTGTACTCTTAAAAGCATTTTTCAAATTATGATCTCTGTTTCAATTGACAAACACTTGTGTGCCTTACTTTTACTTTGGGACTTAAAAAGATACAAAACGTTAGTGCATTCTATTAGCTGCTGTGTGAATCTCGCTGAAGATATTTGCAGTTAACAACTTCTCCCTTTTAACTGATTCAGCTCTCCAGGCTGTGGCTGTTTTTTTTTTTTTTTTAAAATAGCCATTCTTCCATTTCACCCATTCAAGCCTTGATTACACACCAGTCAATCACATGCTGCACCTGCTCATACTGGACCAGTCATTGTTACCAATTAACTAAACATGGTAAACTGGTCATGTGGGAGGAAAACACACAGGAATCCTACAGCCACACAGACACCACACAGGAGTCCTTAGCCTAAACAGAAGGGTGTAAAGGTGGTCTTTGGTGCCTTCATTTCTTGCAGAATATATACTCATTGAAAGAAAGGTGATATGGTAAATTTATACATGCTCTGTCAGGAAACTGACAGTTAAACGTTTTGAGCAAAAACCATAAGACGCATGCAAAAAACAAAATAAAACAAACAAAAAAATATATAAAGAGAAATAAAACTGAAGCCTAATACGACAGGCACTAATAATGGTGGAGAGAATAAGAGGTTCAAAACAAAACATACAGTACAGGCCAAAAGTTTGGACACACCTCCTCATTCAATGT
>JANRMT010062796.1:51451655-51468216 GCA_026402145.1 Polypterus bichir lapradei
AACACATTGAATGAGGAGGTGTGTCCAAACTTTTGGCCTGTACTGTACATGCAAGAAAATTAGAAACTTTGAATACCTCTGAGATTTGGTATCCGCATTGAGGATAAGGATTTGCACTCATAGCTGTCCTTTTATTCTGTCACGTCGCTCACACATGGGTCCTGACCTCAGAGGCCACGCCCCCAGTAGCACTGGTAGTGGACCAAAACAATGGAAATAAACACAGGCAGCCTTTGAGAACCTAAAATCATAGCAAATCTTGACAACAGAGTTCTGCTTTGGTTTCAGCAAACTGCTTCTTTAAGCATTTCTTTATTTGCAAGGACAGTTTACTTGCTGGTATATGTATTCTTTGCCAGGGTTAATTGGTTGTGTGAAAGGATGCCATTGAATTGTGCCAGAATTTTATGCTAGGAAATTTAGCGTGAACTTCACATTAATTTGAAAACTATATACCCCATTTGGTAGCTGCAGAAAAAAAACAAATTGCCATGCAAGATGCAAGCTTCACCTTTTCAGGCAACAGTACACCATAAATAATTATTATTATCTGAGCATGAACAAGTGTGCCCTGCAATAGGTCAACATCCCATTTGCACAAAGATATGGATCCCTGATTAGCATTTAAGTTGTTTGAATTCTGTCTGACCTTTGTCCATCCCTAAGGCTGTATAAAATCATTTTTATGTGTCTGTTGGACTCTCTGCAGCACAGCAGTTAATCTTCCATCACACAACATATTTTGAGATTACAAGGAAGCATTACTTGGAGATATTTTTTCTGTTACTCTGCTTTTTTGTTTTATTACTAGGGGTCTTTGCCCCCTGCTCGCTTAGTTCACCAACCCTAACCCCAAAGTCTCGTCTTGTTGGACATGAAAGTATCTCTCTAAGAAAGTCACGTCTCATCTCCTTCTAAGATTTTTTTGATATAAAATAGAGAGATACAATTGCACAAACTCATTTTCTTTATTTGCTTAACTAAATTCAGTCATGCTAAGAGATGTTTTATATTTCTTTTTTGTCCTGCAAGTTTAATAACTCTTTTATACTTTAAATGCTGAAAACACAATTGTTAGTTTTTCCATGAACTTGAAATTTAAGACTACATTGTGAACAGGGTATCTGCTCCATTTTCAGACTAGAGTGTAGTTAAAACATTTGCCATTTTTGCTGTTTTGCTTTTAAGGGCCATCTTCAAAAATCTTCAAAAATGAGTTTGATCAGCCTTACCTTTAAATGGAGGGCATTTCAAACAGACAGAGGGGCAGCACCATGATAGCCTGCTGTGAAGCTAGCACAGGGCTCCTAACAGATCTATTTAGCTATTTGCTGCACACTTTGACATCTCCTCATTTTAGAGGTGATCTGCCATAAGCATGCCCAACTCCTAAAATACTCTGCCCCCACCTAAAGCATGTTTAATACATATCACCTTCCCGGATGTGTATTGGCAACAGAAGTATGCCATGACCACAGCTAGAAACTCAAAGCAAAATGATGCAGGTATAAGCAGGGCCAGCACCACCATTAAGGCAAATTAGGCATTTGCCAGATCATAAGGGGAGAAAAACCTAGCTGCATGGGTTAGCTACCAAACAGTCGGTCGGCACACTAATAAGCTTGGTCTATGCTGAAGAATAACTGGATATTAGCTGGTACAAAAGTAGTAAGGGTCCTAGAACTGAATTTGCGAAGCAGTAGTTTTAAAATGCTAATGTATTTATAAAACATTTATATTTAGTTTTCAATGCACATTCATATTAGAAATCCAACTCAGTTTATACAGTAATTCTCCTTTTCTAATCCAGGAAGGGCTTTTGTTTAACTCAGCATTTTATACAAGCATTTTTAAGCATGATGTTTGTAAGTGATATGGAATCACAGCAATATTAAGAAATTAAAAGGAACGCTCACCAGTTGTTGTTGCCATATCTTCAAAAGGTCTTCACTTCATCTGCTGCCAGTATTTGTAATCTGAGTGACTGAAAACAAGCATGTACCATAAGTCATAAACTATATCTAGTAAGTGTATTACGTGACCTTTCATTCCTATTTTCTCCACACAGTCACTCTGTTTTTCATGTTAACCTACTATACATTACAAAATGAGTTGGCTGTAAACTGGGTGAACCCTCTTGGAACTATGGGTAGGGATACCAGGAATGCAGAATTTCAAGTGTAAAAAACTTTTTAGACTTAACATGTGTTAATCATTAATTTATCAACAGGGGTCTTCTGGTGAAGTTATTAACATGTATATAGCGCTACAGTTTCTGAAATTAAACTTAACAACAAAAAATGTTTAAAATAATTATTAAAAAGGGGCGGCACGGTGGCACGGCAGTAGCGCTGCTGCCTCGCAGTAAGGAGACCTGGGTTTGCTTCCCGGGTCCTCTCTGTGTGGAGTTTGCTTGTTCTCCCCATGTTTCCTCCGGGTGCTCTGGTTTCTTCCCACAATCCAAAGACATGCAGGTTAGGTGCATTAGTGATCCTAAATTGTCCCTAGTGTGTGCTTGGTGTGTGCGTGCCCTGCCCGGGGTTTGTTTCCTGCCTTGCGACCTGTGTTGGCTGGGATTGGCTCTAGCAAACCCCACGTGACCCTGTGTTAGGATTCAGCGGATTGGGAAAATGGTATGGCCTGTGTAGATGATGAGCTGACCAGGAAGAATCAAATACAGCTGCAAGTTATTGCACCCTCTGAAACTATACCTCTAGCATTATCAACTTGAACTGCTTTATAATCAACGCTCATTTAATTTTGCCTTCTTATAATTTGGGCATATTATCTATAATAAATAATTAATTAAAAGTGAAACTATTTCCTGTCTGTTCTTTCACTCTATCTAGGAACTGCAGTGCCTGACATTAGTGGTACTTTTGTTAAGGTCTACACAATAAAGAGTATAAAGAGGAGAACAGGGTCACCGAGGACTCTATACCACAGAACATTAACAGAGGTTTGTTCACTTATTTTCTGAATTTGCTTACTCACAGAAGATTGGAGCCTATCCAGGCAGTATTGCACACACAGCAGGAAAAAACTTTACACTGCAGAGGACACTTACACATTTGGATCAATCTACTGTAGTGTGTGGCCAGGATGCCTCCACGCTGGGAGGACCAGGGGGGCAAGCATGCCAGAGCGTTACCTCCCTCGGGACGCTAGATAGCAACCCCTCTGGGCTGAAAGCGGTGCCTCAGACTCCTGCAGGGCTTCATGGGAGTTGGAGTTTGGTGCAGCCCTGTTGGGATCCACAGGTGCTGCCAGGAGGTGCTGCAGCAGGAGCTACTGAGCCATTACGGGCAGTCCTTCCGCTACTCCCGGAAGTGCTGCTGGAAATTAGTCATCAAGCACCTGGAGCACTTCCGGGTGTTTTAATAAAAGAAGCCAGCTGCCGCAACTCGAGGAACCACAGTCGGGAGGAGGAAGACGAAACGTGACCAGAGTAGTGGGAGGAGAACAGAAACAGAGAAGGAAAAGAATTGTTTTGTGTTTGTGCTTGGACTTTTTTGTGGGAATGGGGAAGATGTTCTCCACGAGTGAAGAAAAATAAAAAACTTGTGTTTTTATAAGTGTGCCTCCTGTGTCCGTCTGCGTCAGGTTGGGTGGCTGGCATGCCCCCTAGCGGTTCTGTCATGCTACCTGTCATGCATGTCTCAGAAAATGAGGAGACTGGTAGATATGGAGAAAAAACCTGCATATATACTGTATAAGGATAATGTGTTAAATCTCAACGCCTTCATTTAACACCATGCTACTGGAACAGCAAGGCCTGTGTCACCTCAGCTGTAGAGATTTCAAAATGAACTCCCACTGCAATGCAGTGTCCAGAGGAATTCATCAAAAGATAACACACCTCCATCTGTATTCTAACAGTTTATTCAATTCAGAATTGCAGACTGGGGGATATGCTGATTGCATTAGCTAAAAGGCAGGAATCGACCTATCACAGGCTAACTTTCCTTTTCATTTTAAGTTCTTGCATAGTTATTCTATTTCAATTGGAACAAGGATTCAAAAATGCTTTTTCCTTTTAAAAAAGGACTTGTACTTGTCAAAAAGCTCATAATTGAGATGTAACAATTAGAATTTAATAATGATGCAGCTATTAAATAAAGAATAAAAATTGTGGAAAAATGATAATAAAAACAACAAAGTTTTTGCTAAAGTGAGCCATGAATGAATATTATTGAAATGTGTGCATTTATTAAGATATGGGACTTGTAATAAAACATCATTTTAAATAAATTCAAGAATTCCTCCACAACTTGAATGAAAAATAGTTTAATACCATTTTTGTAGTTATGCAGTTTGCTTACTTTACATATATAACATATATAACAAAAAGTCTATTTACTAAAGCCACATAATGATCTATAATAATCAAAACAGTACAAATCAAACCATATACTGTAAGACTGCATTTTTGTGTGTGTTTGTGGGTATGTGTGTCAAAGGTCTAATCCACAAACATACTCTTTGGATCTGTATTGTGTATTTCTGAGAATAAAATGTAAACATCCATCATTTTAATTAACCCACGTTATCCACCACAAGATTACTGGGCACATGCCAATTTGGATTGGTCAATCAAGCAAAAGAGCATATCTTTGGAATGTGCCCAGTGTAGTGTGTAACAAAATAATCAGTGATTCCTGATTTATGCTTTGGTTATGTAGATATATGTGTGATTTTTTTTAACTCTCTTTACATATGTCACACCACGATTTAGCTTGCATTTAGCCAAAAACACCAAAGTATTATATACACTTTATGAACTACTAGCCGTCCGCCATGGCTCCACCCGCGTAGTAGTGAAGCAGGACAGTGAGGAGGGCCCTGCCTGGCTCCCCACTCCTGATGTCTCACTTCTCTCTTCCCTCAGCCCACAGCCTCTGTCTTGGATTAATGCGAATATATCACTCCTCCAAGCGAACTATGGTTCTTCAGAGAAGTCATAAAATCAACTGGAATGTTCAAGCAAATTATAGAAAAAAACCCAATCTAAATCCGTTAGGTAGTTCTCTCTTACGCTAGAGAAGTGGAGGTAAGGAACGGCCCGAGGCTGGCACGTGAGTGAGGAGGGCCCTGTCGCTTATCCCCTCGGCTTGCTGCGTGTCTATCAGACTCGCACAAATAAATCTGCACCGTAAGCAAACTATGATACTTAACGTGATGAGAGAAGTTACAAAGTCATCTGGAATATTCAAGCAAATTATAGAAAAAAAAAACGATCTAAATCCGTCAAGTAGTTCTCTTGTGAAAAGCAGACAGACAGACAGACAGTGAGACGTTGGATTTTTTATATATAGAGATGTAAAGACAACTGTCAAAACAAGATACAACAGAATGTCTAGCACAGAATCTTTTCCATAATGAAGAACTCACCAGAATATTCTGTTTATAGACAGAAAGCTGCCAACACACCTTGCAGTTTGCCTGTTGACGTTCTGTCTAGTTTAACTTCCGAGTGTGTCATTTGGGAATTCATCAAGTTATCCAGCCTTTGGTCCTTTTTCACTGAACCAAGGAGAAGGACCAAGATCTCACACACAGAAAAGGAACATGGTCCTGTCACGCCGGAGACTCTTGTGCCTTTACAGCTGTTTGTTCCAAGAAGTTAAAATCAGCATTACAAGTCCAGCTTATGCTACTTTTCTCGAATGTTTGAGTAAATTCTCTTTTACCATCTGTTTAAAGGTGTGTGTGTTTTTGTGTTTGCAGTGGTCTGCAAGACAAAAACGATCTACTTTTCAGAGAGAATGTGACACCAAGCAAGATTAAAGCAGGCATTGAGTGAAAACCCATGCACATGTGAGAGGAACATGTAAACCTCCCACAACAAGACATAACTCGGGTCTAAAATCTTTGTTTAGTTAGGATAAAACACTAATCACTGTTTAATCCTAAACAGTGTCAATGAAAAGACAAAGAGCCACAAAAAGGTTTTGGGGCAGCCTCCGGTATACTTGAACCTGGCTACAAAACGTTAAATTGGTTGTAGAGTTGTGTACAGATTGGAGTCCAAAACAGTACTGTCAGGGTGAGGTTAAGATGGCGGTTTTAAAGTAAGGTAGAGGAAGTGAGGTAATCGTGACTGGGACCGGAAGTAGTGTCTTCAAGACCAGAAGTGACATCACCGGAGTCATGACCAGAAGTGGCATCTTTCAGGATGGTAAGCAATGCCATCTGGATCGTGATGTCACTGAGGGCAGGCGGAATTTCCCATAATTGGTCTGCAGTGGAAAGAGAGAAAGGATTACTGCACCTCGCCACCCCGTGGTCTGGTGTGGAATTACCCTCATTCAAGCCCTTTAGCAGCTTCCCATGTGCATGTGAGTGACAACGGATATATTATTATTAATCACTGTACAGTAAAAATGAACAAACTATAGCATGCTGATCATTTCATTCTCCATTTTTATTTAAAAACAATCTGCAATCCATTCTTAAGAGATGTGAAGTTGGACACTTGGTCACAATACCCATGGAAGACTGAAAGCAGTCAAATTAAAAAAAAATGCATGACTCAGGAGGGTTAGCACCCAGGCGCCATTCCTCAGATTACCAAAGTAATCAAACAAGGTTAGCAGACATTTTATAAAACTATTGTACACAAAAAAAGGGTAAGATGGAAAACAAGCATTGGATGGATATTAAGTGCATTAAATATTTAACTACTAAATACACAGTAATCTCTTCCAAATAGCTAATCCACCTATCTTGGTATCATCTGCAAACTTAACCAGCTTGTTACTTATATTCCTATCTAAATCATTTATATATATTAAAAATAGCAGCGGCCCTGACCCCTGTGGAACACCACTGTTTACATCGGCCAGTTCTCATGAGGTTCCTCGCACCATCACCCTCTGCTTCCTGTGTCTGAGCCAATTCTGCACCCATCTAAAAACATCACCCTGAACTCCCACTTCTTTTAACTTGATGCCCAACCTCTCATGTGGCACCTTATCAAATGCTTTCTGAAAGTCCAGATAAATAACATCATATGCTCCACTTTGATTGTATCCTTTTGTTGCCTCCTCATAGAATTCCAACATGTTAGTAAAACACGACCTCCCTCTTCTGAACCCATGCTGACTGGTCAGAATAACTCCTGTCCTTGCCATGTGTTGCTCAATCTTATCCTTAATAATTCCTTCCATTAATTTTCCTGTGATGTATGTTAAACATACTGGCCTATAGATGCTTAGATCTGCCCTGTCACCCATTTTTGATAATGGGATGATATTTGCCATTTTTCAGTCCTTTGGAATCTCTCCAGTGAGCAGTGACTTCCTAAAAATATGTGCCAAATGTTTATACAGTATATATAAATACATATGTACTCACAAGCCTCCTTAAGAACTCGAGTGTAAATATTATCTGGTCCTGGTGATCTGTTTGATTTCAGCCTAAACTGAGGAACTGTTACTTCCAGCAATGTCAGTCATTTTGATCCAAGTATTTTCATCTATTATCTGACATGTTGCATTAATTCAGGCTTTTCGAAGCAGGTCTCTACTCTGACAGCATCAAGGACAGTACAGGGATCCTTCCAGGGTGGGACATAACATTCGGTAGCAAGGTGTAAACAAATGCGCTCATTCCTTTCCAACCTGTAGGTCTGGTTATAAAACTATAAGAGAATGAGGTCAGTGCTCTCCATTTATTTACTTTCCGAGTCGGCTTTATTCAATCTCTTCGTCACGGCCGGCTCCCACCCCGTGGACACAGGACCTGGACGGTGCACATTAACACAACCATTACATTTCAAAATATATTGCTGATCAATATAACTGATAATAAATGAAATAACGACTCTGTCAATTTTTAAACAATTTAAATAGAAGATCCAATAACAAAACGAACTATTAAAAAGGTCTGGGTGTTGTAGATGGCAACAGCCGGACAGGCGCCGAACAGCTGCGTTTGCTTCTCACCATACCCGTCCCTCCGTGTTCAAGGTCCTCTTTTTATCTACGACTGGTAATTCTGCATTCCTCACTAGTTGTTAGTTTCTATCCACTGCTCTCCTGCTGTCACTGAAGTTCCTTTCAGGTAACGGTGTCCAGCAGCTGGATGGCCTCGTACGCCTGCCGTGCTCCGCACAGATTTATGAGAAGAGCAGGCGGCGACCAGCCCTTCCCAACTCTTGCTTAGCCAGTGCTAGCTTCTCTCCAAGTTTCGTCTCTCGACTGGTTTCAGATAGCCTAAATACTCGAGCAATTTTTGAAAGCGGCTGGCGGTCGCGTTGAAAAAGCAATCAATCCCGAGAATGAGGCGGTAAACAACGCGACAGGCCGCGCAGATTCCGACCAGGACCGGCGCTATCGCATTGAACAGACGGTTGAACAAAAGGTGCAGATGGCACAGAGCCACGTAGAGTCGCTCCACTTCTCGGAAGATTCGCAGCCATGCGTCGGTCAACTTGGAAATCATCCTTACGCTCTTATGTGTCGCACCCAGCTGCCATCCGGAGACCCGAATAAGCTCCTGCACCAACACTGGACACGAAATCCTCTTGAAGTTTGACGAAAAAAAAAATCATACGACACTGACCCCTTCCTACGGAAGTCTACATGAAACAAAACTGATGCCGTCTGACTCGAACATCTGCTATTTACGAGGCACTTTAGTAAATGCGCGATATTTACACGCACATATTTGAAAAGGAACATACATTATTAGGTTACTAAAGTGCAAGGCGACGAAGAGCGGTATTTATTTCTCTAGAAGTATTTACTGTATGTTATTTTTGAATGATCGTATTTTATACAACTTTCGCACCTAAGTGAAACAGTAGAGACTAGAGCAGGAAAAGCGGAACTTGCCCAAATATACTTGGCATTATAAAAATGATTGGTTTGGGTAAGCAGTGTTTTCCGGATGGAGAAAGCATTACTGCAGTGGTTAGTGTGCTGCCTCACAACGTCTGTACTCCCCAGGGGTTGCACTTTTGATACACTGAGGATTCGAAGCTTGGATTGGTTTAATGAAGCGCACTGCTTCCAAACAGCGTAGCGAAGCTTTTGAACCACGTGACTGATGACGTCCACAGCTTCTAACGTCACTGAAGCACACCGGCGGCGCTCTGACTGTTTCGAAGCTTTGCACTTTCCCACATGATAGGAAAAGGGGATGTGAACCTACCGTTCGCTATCTTATACAAAGGATATATTGAATTAAATGTGGAATCCAGAAATCGTGGGGCCTGTTATCCGACAATAAAGTACATACAATATTATACTATTCTTCTGTATTGGAACCTACAACGTTTAATTAATGCTCTATTCTCTAAATCAATGATTCCCCCAAACTCGATTATGGGGACCCCCTGGGGCTGCAAGTTGTTGTTCCAACCAATGTTTGTTTTTAATTGGACTCCTAGCCTAAGTAAGTAAGCTGTCATTTCCCCGTTTTGGAGTCAGTGAAGAAATTGCAAAAGTAAGTGTGTTATACGTTTTAATAAAAAATTAAGCAGTTATATATGGATAATCTATTTTTTTACATTTCATTTATGTTCGTCCTGATTTCCATTCTGCCTTTCCATTATGGACTAATTAGTGGGACTGATGCTGAAGCACTGCCTTTTATCATTCACGCGGGTGATGTGCTTTGCTTCTTTTTTAATTGTCACTATTAGGATACAACAAAAGGAGCAGACGACTCAAAATAAGGGAAAAATAAAAGGAAAAACAACAAAAAAGAGTTAAAGCATTTAAAGATTTAGAAAAAGTAGAAATATTTCTAAATGTTTTGTAAAATAAAAATCATACTACTGTTCTTTTCTGAATGCAGCATAAGAGAAGGAAAAAAACCCAGCTAACTAAATGAGATCAATAATTATTAATTATTATCACTTATTGGGAATCTTGTTGGAACAGAAACATGCAGCCACAGAGGGTCCCCAGGACCACTGCTCTAAATTTTCTTATGCACCCGCGGTTCCAGTTCCTCAACCTCATTTCCTATAAACCCTGTTATGATTCTCTTAGCCCCTTGGGGCGATTATTCCCCAAGTACTAATGGAAAAATATTAATATTTCACATTTCCTCACAGCAGAAACCTCCCTGATGTGATAAAGTTGTCACATAATTATGAACGAGTGGTGACTTATACTGTACAGCTCATTTGTATGATGGAATGCCAACTAATAGGCTGGCAACTCATGCCCAGGCTGATGCCGCCTGACAGTACTTTTACTATAGCAATATAACCATACAGTTGTGCTTGAAAGTTTGTGAACCCTTTAGAATTTTCTATATTTCTGCATAAATATGACCTAAAACATCATCAGATTTTCACTCAAGTCCTAAAGGTAGATAAAGAGAAACCAGTTAAACAAATGAGACAAAAATATTATACTTGGTCATTTATTTATTGAGGAAAATGATCGAATATTACATATTTGTGAGTGGCAAAAGTATGAACCTCTAGGATTAGCAGTTAGTGTGAAGGTGAAATTAGTGTCAGGTGTTTTCAATCAATGGGACGACAATCAGGTGTGAGTGGGCACCCTGTGTTATTTA
Source organism: Polypterus bichir lapradei (assembly GCA_026402145.1). Classification (NCBI taxonomy): domain Eukaryota; kingdom Metazoa; phylum Chordata; class Cladistia; order Polypteriformes; family Polypteridae; genus Polypterus; species Polypterus bichir. The sequence continues at coordinate 51,462,192 of JANRMT010062796.1, forward strand.
AAGAACAGGGATCTATCAAAGTCTGCTCTTCACAACACATGTTTGTGGAAGTGTTTAATGGCACGAACAAAGGAGATTTCTGAGGACCTCAGGAAAAGAGTTGTTGATGCTCATCTGGCTAGAAAAGGTTACAAAACCATCTCTAAAGAGTTTGGACTCAACCAATCCACAGTCAGACAGATTGTGTACAAATGGAGGAAATTCAAGACCATTGTTACCCTCCCCAGGAGTGGTCGACCAACAAAGATCACTCCAAGAGCAAGGCGTGTAATAGTCGCCAAGGTCACAAAGGACCCCAGGGTAACTTCTAAGCAACTGAAGGCCTCTCTCACATTGACTAATGTTCATGTTCATGAGTCCACCATCAGGAGAACACTGAACAACACTGGTGTGCATGGCAGGGTTGCAAGGAGAAAGCCACTGCTCCCCAAAAAAAAAACATTGCTGCTCGTCTGCAGTTTGCTAAAGATCACGTGGACAAACCAGAAGGCTATTGGAAGAATGTTTTGTGGATGGATGAGACAAAAATTGAACTTTTTGGTTTAAATGAAAAGCGCTATGTTTGGAGAAAGGAAAACACTGCATTCCAGCATAAGAACCTTATCCCATCTGTGTAACATGGTGGTGGTAGTATCATGGTTTGGGCCTGTTTTGCTGCATCTGGGCCAGGACGGCTTGCCTTCATTGATGGAACAATGAATTCTGAATTATATCAGAGAATTCTAAAGGAAAATATCAGGACATCTGTCCATGAACTGAATCTCAAGAGAAGGTGGGTCATGCAGCAAGACAACGACCCTAAGCACACAAGTCGTTCTACCAAAGAATGGTTAAAGAAGAATAAAGATAATGTTTTGGAATGGCCAAGTCAAAGTCCTGACCTTAATCCAATGGAAATGTTGTGGAAAGACCTGAAGTGAGCAGTTAATGTGAGGAAATCCACCAACATTCCAGAGTTGAAGCTGTTCTGTATGGAAGAATGGGCTAAAATTCCTCCAAGCTGGTGTGCAGGAATGATCAAGTTACCAGAAACGTTTAGTTGCAGTTATTGCTGTAAAGGGGGGTCACACCAGATACTGAAAGCAAAGGTTCACATACTTTTGCCACTCACAAAATGTAATATTCAATCATTTTCCTTAAGAAATAAATGACCAAATATAATATTTTTGTCTCATTTGTTTAACTGGTTCCTCTTTATCTACTTTTAGGACTTGAGTGAAAATATGATGATGTTTTAGGTCATATTTATGCAGAAATATAGAAAATTCTAAAGGGTTCACAAACTTTCAAGCACAACTGTATGGTTATATTGCTATAGTAAAAGTACTGTCAGGTGGCATCAGCCTGGGCATGAGTTGCCAGCCTATTAGTTGGCATTTCATCATACAAATGAGCAGTAATGGTGCCAGCTGTAGGGGAGCCAAAAAATCATGCCTGTCAATATCTCAAAATATTTGCAGCCAATGTGGTAACAGCAAGTGGTGCTTCTGGATAGTGAGCTACCTAAAAAAGCCATGGAAAGAGAGAAAAGCCATTGGCACTTGGCGCAAGTGAGCACTGGTGTAGTGCTACAAGTACAATATTCATAATGACAGCAAATTGTAACATCTTTAGGACCACTGATAACATGTGTGAAAATTAAAAAGCATGGATAAGGGCTCAACATTGTAACATTGCCAAACACCCTTGGACTAGGTGGTCCTTTGAGATATTACAGACTTCTCTCCCACCCACTTTTCACCATAATCTTCTCCCAACTTGTTTAAATTTCACACTTCTCCATTTATAAGGGGAATCCTCAGTTGCTTGATGAAAAGTTGCGGTATGCAAAAAAAAAAAAGGCAAGTTCCTAATGCAAAAAAATTGTATATAGCAAATACACAATGCGCGGTCGGAAAACTGAGAGTACACCTTATGAGAAGGATTTAGGAGTCATTGTGGACTCTAAGCTATCGACTTCCCGACAGTTTTCAGAAGCCATTAAGAAGGCTAACAGAATGTTAGGTTATATGGCACGATGTGTGGAGTACAAGTCCAAGGAGGTTACGCTTAACCTTTATAATGCACTGGTGAGGCCTCATCTGGAGTACAGTGTGCAGTTTTGGTCTCCAGGCTACAAAAAGGACATAGCAGCACTAGAAAAGGTCCAGAGAAGAGCGACTAGGCTGATTCCAGGACTACAGGGGTTGAATTATGAGGAAAGATTAAAAGAGCTGAGCCTTTACAGTTTAAGCAAAAGAAGATTAAGAGGTGACATGATTGAAGTGTTTAAAATTATGAAGGGAATTAGTACATTGGATCGAGACTGTTATTTTAAAATGAGTTCATCAAGAACACAGGGACAAAGTTGGAAACTTGTTAAGGGTAAATTTTACACAAACATTAGGAAGTTTTTCTTTACACAAAGAACGATAGACACTTGGAATAAGCTACCAAGTAGTGTGGTAGACAGTAAGACTTTAGGGACTTTCAAAACTCGACTTGATGTTTTTTTGGAAGAAATAAATGGATAGGACTGGCAAGCTTTGTTGGGCTGAATGGCCTGTTCTCGTCTACAGTGTTCTAATGTTCTAAAGCCAATTAATTCTTTTATTAATTAAAACGTGTCTGTAAGAAGAATGGAGTTTTTACTTGGCATTTTCTTTGGTGGAAATCTACAAAGCTTTAGTGAATCATATACTTCATGTTTTGTTTTTAGGCTATTCTATTTATGAGTAGCAGTAATAAAAAGGCCAAATATTAGAAACTAAATCTTATATCCAACACTGGTCTCCTTCATGAAGAAGCATTTCATCATAAACAAGCCTGACAGGACACCTAGCTGTCTCAATGTCACCAAAGTCTGCTTTATCATAGGATCAGCTTCCAATGGTCTGTGGCCCTCTTCAGCACAGCCTTCAGTTTGTAACTCATATGAAATTCAAAGCTCAAGTTTTTCTTAAATCATAATAAACAAAAAAAAATATGGACCAGAAAGTAATATTCTTTGCAAAAGGTAGATAATAAAAACATCACTACCCAAAAGATACAGACCTTACGCCATGCTGGGTTACAGATATCTCTCTATTATAATAAAAAAAATCCTGGGACAAGACAAGACTTCTTTGCCTGGGACGAGATGTGACATTTTCAGAGAGATACTTTCATGTCCCGTGAGACAAGACTTTGTGCCAAGAGATTTAACCACACCCGGGGCCGGAAATAAAAGACAAGGAGTAGATGACAAAGTAGAACATTGTAAAGAATTCAAAAATGTTGGTGTGATACACATGCAGAGCAGGCTGGAGATAATGAAAGTACTAAAATTCGAAAGTCTCAAAAAAATAATAGTAAAGATCGCATTAGTGCAAACAAATGGAAATTATTACCCAGTGAAATAATGGAACAGTGAAAAGAGATCGAATATATTGTTCAGATTTAAACTTTATGTCGGAGACTTATAGATCATCTAATTTGTGTTGCCATCAAGGAAAAGTAGTGTAGTGTATTACAAAAAATGATAATTGGTTTGTGGCACTTCAGTCTGCTCTGACATGCCACACAAAAGGTGGCTTTTTACTAAAAATACAATGCAGTGTGATCAGTTCAGTTCAGATTTATTGTGATGTGTACAAATTACAATGAAAGTCACTACGCTTGCACCTGGCACACATCTCACTGTATAGGTTATGTAAAATAACAACACAGAATACAAAAGACTGGTGGGGGGAGGTTGACATTGGGTTGTCAAAACACCACCCACTACAGCCACTGCAAGCAGACAAATAAGCAAGAAACAGATCTTTACCTTGAGAAAATACGGGGGGTGTTTAAATATAAACAGGAATCTATGAGCTATGCTTTATTTATTGAATACAAGTAAACAACTTACACACTATTTTTCTATATAGTCTCCTGAAGAGTAGAAATCTTTTAACTGCATGTTGACCCATTTCTGCACAGCGTCAATAACCTCCTCATTTGGCTTGAATTTCTTCCCTCCTGAAAATTCCTTAAGTGGACTGAAGAGATGACAGTCCCTCTCAGAAAGACTTGCACCAATCATACACTCTAGACTGAGAGAGATAAAGACACTCATCTCCAAACTGTTTTTTAAGTCTCGAATATATCTGAGATAGAATGACTCCTTCATTTGTCAAAAATTGAATAATAATGTGCTGCGCAACACTGCTGTGTACCTCCTGCTCCGACATGTTGATTATAACTGACAGGAAGGGGGAAAAGAGCAACTAGCACTACTAACGACAAGTTCATGTTTGTCCAGTGAGTCAGGTCTACCTTGCACTATTTAGAAGAACAGAGCAAGAAAATTCCCATTTATAATTGAACACCCCTCATAGTTCCTCTTGTTCCCTTTCATTATCACAAGGATGCCTTATAGACGAAGAAGGCATGTTGACTTAAATCTAAAACTTTGCAGCTTCAAAGTGGACGTATTTGTTACGTTTTAAGGCTTTTTCATTTACCTGTAGACCAATGACACCTTTACCACCCTTAGAACACAGGAAGAGACTTGAGGGGAGCCATGATGTCACTTCTGCCCTAACACTGACAGTCCTGCACCTTATGCCCCAAGTGCTATTTAATTTCAATGGAGGACGGCATCCAAGCATGTCCATTCAGAACCCTTGGAAGCCTTTTTCTCCAAGCTGATGAAGTGAGTGCCAAGACCTGAAGGTCTTATTTCTTTATTTGTATTTCTCCCTCCTTTATTTATGTTTTTTTTGGCATTGAAAAGGGCTCACCTACAAACCCCAAACCCTAAAATATTTCTCTTTTTAAAATACTAGGAAGATTTGCCACCTGCTTGCTTCGCTCACCAACCCCACCCGCCTGCCACTTCACATCTCTGCCACTCGCGTATTTAGATTTTACTTTCACCAAACAAATTTTTTTTTTTTAATTCTCACAGATACACCTCTTCATTGGGAAGAAACACTACTTTTCCCTGATGGCGACGCAAATTAAGTCTCTGACTCTGACGTTTAAATCCGAACAATATATTCAATCTCTTCTTACTGTTCAATAATTTCAACGAGTAATAATTTCCGTTAGTTTGCACTAATGCAATCTTTATTATCCTTTTTTTGAGACTTTCAAATGTTAGTACTTTTATTATCTCTAACCTGCTCTGCATGTGTACTGCACCAACATTTTTGAATTCTTTACGACGTTCTACTTTGTCATCTACTCTTTGTCTTTTATTTCTGGCCCCGGGCGTGGTTAAATCTCTTGGCACAAAGTCTTGTCTCACAGGACATGAAAGTATCTCTCTGAAAAAGTCACGTCTCGTCCCAGGATTTTTTTATTATAATAGAGAGATATTTAAATTATAAAGAATACAGTTTTCACGTACCATAGCACAGGAAATTCTGGAACTCCCTAATTTATTAGGCAGTTGGTTAATTTTAGATTGGAATTGGGTAGTAGCACTTGAGCAGTAAAGAGGTGTTACTGTGTTAATGAAAATTCATTACAACAAAGAACCTAATGGAGTCCAGAGTCCTGTTAATTTAATAAAGTCTAGATTACATGACAGAACTATAGCATATAATGCTTTATTGCAGTGAATAGTTATTTGATCTCTAGTTGAGGTACCCAGCATTGCCTGGATGATAAAATAGAAAGTTGTAAAGATAAAAAGTAATTACAAATGATATTTTAACAGGTTTTCATATCCTTAAAACTGTCTTATTAATTATATAACATTTTTCAGTATTAGAAAGCCTCTTGTGTACAATTTTCTTGGTTTTTTTTTCTTCAAATGCAAGTAAACACAAATGGTAATAAATAACTCTGGTGACAATATGCCCCTACCTGACAAAAACAGTGACCCTGGTAGCCTATAGGCCAATTGTAAACTACAAGAACAGACAATTTATAAAAAAAACGCTTCACTTTAGAGCACAGTTTCAAATGTCAAAATAATGTATACGATGATTGTTAAGAAATAACTTCCACCTGAAAAATATTGAACTTACAGTACAGGCCAAAAGTTTGGACACACCTCCTCATTCAATGTGTT
>JANRMT010062796.1:51509904-51520261 GCA_026402145.1 Polypterus bichir lapradei
AAAAAAAAAAAAAAAAAAAAAAAAAAAAAAAAAAAAACTATATGTTGAGAATAAAGTTGAGATGTTGACTTTATTCTCGTAGTTTGTCATTACAGTAGAACATTGGAAAATAAACTTCATCTTAAAATTAATATTTAATTTACTAGATTTTCTCAAATCGTCATAAATTATGTCACGCATGAAATGCTTTGTGTTAAGTGTTCCCTGACCCATGTTAAACTGACTTTCTCTTGCACTAAGAGGAGGCGCAGGCAGCGATCACCATACAGAATACATTAATTTCATGATATTCCTGCTCCTTGAACAATTACATTGCTAAGATAAACACTTGATATCATTTTCATGATGAAATGCATTAAAGCATGCACTAATCATGTGGGGGCATGGTGGCGTGGAGTTTACACTGCTGCCTGGCAGCAAGGGGGTCCCGGGTGTTCCCTGCCTTGAGGTTTGCATGTTTTTCTGGTGGGTTTACTCAGCGTGCTTCAGTTTCCTTTCAAAGTCATGTAGGCAGTGGCGGTTTGTTCTGCTAAACTACCCTTAAGTGTATGTGTGTGCTCGTATTCACCCTGCGATGAGCTGGCACCCTGTTCAGGATTTCTTCCTGCCTCGCACACGATGCTTGGTGGGATGGAAGCAACCCTGAATGGATGGCATAATTAAAAATGTATAACAAAGATTTTTTTAAAGTTCTGAACACTCCGTGTTCTAAGTTTATAACTAGCTTTAATTTCACAAAGACGTTTATCATGTGGTGATTGGTTATTTGGAGAAAGAAAAAGGAAGAATAGGAACTAGGGTTTTGGCATGTCAGATGAAGACAGCACGCATACAATAAAGAAATCCTGCTCAGAAGAACATCCACTGAATTTTGTATTCGTGTCTCCGACCACGAACCCAACATTTACACAATCTTTAAGTTAAACCCGTGCGATACCCATTCATACATCCAGTTTTTTAGAGCCTTGTCACACCTGCCATAAAGATCTCTACACTGAACAAACACCTGGAGTCCCCTTACTGCGAGGAAGCAGCACTACCGCCACACCACCATGCTTGTTTAACACATGCTTTAATGCATTTCATCATGAAAATGATATCAAGTATTTATCTTAGCATTCTAAATGTTTAGAGAGCAGGAATATCATGAAGTGAGTGTATTCTGTGTGGGGATCGCTGCCTGTGCCTCCTCAGTGCAAGAGGATGTCAGTTTAAGAAGCGCATAGTGATTAACAACTGCGTCGGGGAACACTTAATACAAGCATTTAATGTGTTACATTAACTTATGATGGGGTTTGAGAAAATCTAGTAAATTAAACATTGATTTTAAGATGAAGTTTAGTTTATGACAATCTACTTTAATGACAAAATAAACTATGAGAATAAAGTGGAAATGTCGACTTTAATGTCGACATAAAACGTCAAGATTAAAGTGGAAATGTTGAGAATAAAATCAACATGACTTTATTCTCGACATATAGTTTTTTTTCTTCACTGTGTCCGAATTTTTTTCTTCTTCAGCCCTATTACGCTTCCGTAAACATATATACTTGCCTGTTGGCAAAAATATTCTGCACTCTAAAGTAATTTATACACTGAAGTACATGGCACAAAATTGATGTGTTTTTTAATCATGTATTTTTTGTGTTCAGCATTCCTGAATTTAATGTCACCTTTAATTTTGTCGTTGATAAAGCACCATTCTTCCTTCCTCTGTAAATGGTTTTAGTGATTATTGTTTGAAAAAGAAATTCGAGATAATTTGCAGGATCATTTTAGAAAAATTTCTACATTACCTTCATTTATTCTGGTATCCCCTATCAATTTATATTGTAGAGAATGCTAAATTCCTCTTCAAAGATCTCCTTGAAGATTCTAAGTCTCTAAATAATGAATCTGATTTTAACAAATAATTTTCTTATTAGAATAGTACAATGTATGTGATGATATTTTGGTTGTGTTTGTGTTTTAAATATACCAGAAAGCAGTGTGCTGTAGTAAACAAGGCACAGGGCAGTAAAACACAATTCTCCTGGTTTGATCTTCATTACTAACCCACTGCACACCTCTGTGTCTTTATTCTGCCAATGTTCAAGTTGTAAAAAATAGTATGTAAGAAAAAAGGACGGTGGAACTATACTTCTGTATTTATAAAAAAATCCTTTGGATTACACTCACTGTAAAATTCTTTTAAAGTTCAGATTTTTGTAATATTACCCTTTATTAATAATATACAGTAATCCCTCCTCGATCGCGGGGGTTGCGTTCCAGAACCTCCCGCGATAGGTGAAAATCCGCGAAGTAGAAACCATATGTTTGTATGGTTATTTTAAGCCCTTAGAAACTCTCCCACACTGTTTATAAATATTCTCCGCACAGTTATACAGTAAACCCTCGTTTATCGCGGTTAATCCGCTCCAGACAGATAAATGAATTTCCACGAAGTAGGATTCTTTATTTATAAAACTAATATTTTTGCAGTTAGAGCATAGAAAACCTGTTTACGACCTTCTAAATACGTTTTTTAACATTATTAGAGCCCTCTAGACATGAAATAACATCCTTTAGTCAAAAGTTTAAACTGTGCTCCATGACAAGACAGAGATGACAGTTCTTTTTCACAATTAAAAGAATGCAAACATATCTTCCTCTTCAAAGGAGTGCGCACGTCAGGAGCAGAGAATGTCAGAGAGAGAGAGAGTGCGAGAAAAGTAAACAAGTAAAAATCAATAGGGCTGTTGGGCTTTTAAGTATGGGAAGCACCGAGATAAAGCAGCCGCAATGAAGGGATCAATGTGAAGATAGTCTTTCAGCATTTTTTACAGGCGCGTCTGCGTCCGTATCTTCTAAGCAAACAGCCTCTCTGCTCACACCCCCTCCGTTAGGAGCAGAGAATGTCAGAGATAGAGAGAGAGAGGCAGAGAAAAGCAAACAATCAAAAATCAATACAGGCTGTTAGAGCTTTTAAGTTTTCGAAGCACCGCGTGGGAAACATATCTTATATCATTGAGGAGTTTTATTTAATACGTAATACGTGCTCTGATTGTGTAGCTTCTCAGCCATCCGCCAATAGTGTCCCTTGTATGAAATCAACTGGGCAAACCAACTGAGGTAGCACGTACCATAAATTAAAAGACCCATTGTCCGCAGAAATCCGTGAACCAGCGAAAAATCCGTGATATATATTTAGATATGTTTAATTTAAAATCCGCGATGGAGTGAAACCACTAAAGTCGAAGCGCGATATAGCGAGGGATCACTGTAGCTCTAACCTAGTGATGAACGATATATAACAGATTTTACTAATCTAGCCTTGATCAGCTCCTAAAATCAGGCAATTTTAACTTCATGTAACAAATGACACATACATTTTAGAGTTTACTTTGAAATTATTTAACTGGTAATAGGGACTTGGTGAAGACATCAACTCTGACGTCACATGTGATGAAGACCATGGAGCGGCTGCTGCTTCACCACCTGAGGCCACAGGTTCGCCACGCCCTCGACCCTCTGCAGTTCGCATACCAGGGGAAGGTGGGAGCGGAGGATGCCATCATCTATATGCTACACCGATCCCTTTCCCACCTGGACAGAGGCAGTGGTGCTGTAAGAATTATGTTTTTGGACTTCTCTAGTGCCCTCAATACCATCCAACCTTTGCTCCTTAGGGACAAGCTGACTGAGATGGGAGTAGACTCACACCTGGTGGCATGGATTGTGGACTCTCTTACAGACAGACCTCAGTATGTGCGTCTTGGGAACTGCAGGGGCGCCACAGGTGACTTACTTTCTCCGGTCCTGTTCAGCCTATATACATCAGACTTCAAATACGACTCGGAGTCCTGCCACGTGCAAAAGTTCGCTGATGACACTGCTATTGTGGGCTGCATCAGGAGTGGGCAGGAAGAGGAGTACAGGAAGCTAATCAAAGACTTTGTTAAGTGGTGTGACTCAAACCACTTACACCTGAACACCAGCAAGACCAAGGAACTGGTGGTGTATTTTAGGAGGCCCATGCCCCCATGGACCCTGTGATCATCAGAGGAGACTGTGTGCAGAGGGTACAGACCTATAAATACCTGGGAGTGCAGCTGGATGACAAATTGGACTGGACTGCCAATACTGATACTCTGTGTAAGAAAGGTCAGAGCTGACTATACTTTCTTAGAAGGTTGGCGTCCTTCAACATCTGCAATAAGATGCTGCAGATGTTCTACCAGACGGTTGTGGCGAGTGCCCTCTTCTACGCGTTGGTGTGCTGGGGAGGCAGCATAAAGAAGAAGGACGTCTTACGCCTGGACAAACTTGTTAAGAAGGCAGGCTCTATTGTAGGAATAAAGCTGGACAGTTTAACATCTGTAGCAGTGTGACAGGCATTAAGCAAACTCAACTGCTGTCAATCATGAAGAATCCACTGCATCCACTTAACAGTGTCATCTCCAGGCAGAGGAGCAGCTTCAGTGACAGACTTTTGTCACTGTCTTGCTCCACTGACAGACTGAGGAGATCGTACCTCCCTCACACTATGCGACTCTTCAATTCCACCCGGGGGAGTAAATGCTAACATTATTAAGAGTTATTGTCTGTTTTTACATGCACTTTTATTACTCTTTAATTTAGTAGTATACTGCTGCTGGATTATTTGAATTTCTCCTTGGGATTAATAAAGTATCTATCTATCAATCTAAGAGTAAATAATTGTTATTTATATATAAAAATCCAACGCCTGCCTGTCTGTCCGCATTTCCTGAGAGAATTACTTAACGAACTTAGATCGGGATCTCCTCTATAATTTGCTTGAATATTCCGGTTGATTTTGCGACGTCTCTCATTTCGGTATGTATCATAGTTCTCTTGCGGTACTAATTTATTTGCGTGAATCTGAGAGACATGCAGCAGGCCAAGGGGAGGCGTCTGGGACCTCCTCACTCACGCACCAGCCTCGGGGCGTATATCTTACCTCTGCTTAGCTAGTGAACGAGAGAACTACTTAACAGATTTAGATCAGGTTTTTTGAACATTCTGGTTGGTTTTACGACTTCTTACATCGTGTTAAGAATCATAGTTCACTTGCAGGAGCGACATATTTGCGATAATCCGAGACAGAGGCTGCAGGCCGAGGGGAGGAGGAAGCGTGACGTTAGGAGTAGGGAACCGGGCGGAGCCCTCCTCACTGTCCTGTTTCACTACTATGTGGGCAGTGCCATGGGGGACGGCTTGTATATGTAAAACTACAGAATATTTGATTATATATGTTCCATTTTAATCAGAATCTTGTAATCCTGTAAGACTGAAAGAAAAATTTCACGATCCTCACAATGAACAGCCATTTAGATTTTGTCACAAAAACAATGCAATACCTTCATTAAACTGTAATCTGTCTCTTTCTAGCTCCCATAATCTGATCTGGTCAGTTAGTGTAGGGGGCAATACAGGCACCTGTTAAAACAAAAACAGGAAATGTAGCACCTTTTAAAGAAAGCCACAAACCACACAGCAATAAAGATTGATTGGTTCAGACTTATTTCTTAAATTATCATTGAAACCTAACAGCCACTGATAAACTCTCTGCTCCCACAAAGCATACACTGTAGCTGTAAAAAAAAGAGTAAACATAAATAGTAACATTATTTGAATGCATTATTGTTTAATGCAATCCTTCATCACACTAGACATATAGTTATCAGATACCTTGCTTCAAATCTTTTTTTATAGTCTCATCAGTCACAAATGGAATTAATCACAGGAATTTTCTGCTGTTGTCCTGGGTGGAAAAGATTACCACATGCTAAAAATCACACTAAGCAGAAGTTGTAATCTTAACATGAGCAGGGAGAAATAAAAAAAATGTATCTAAGTACCCTTAGTTGATAGACTGACATTCAAAACAAACTTAAATTTTAGAAACCCTTGTTTGTTGAGTGTTGGTTTAACTTGACATCAAGTTATTGTGTACAATGAAGTGATTTTATTTACCTGTTTCAACATAATTGGATGAGCTCTTGTTCTTAGAAAATGAATGATCTAAAAAGACAAAATAGAAAACAAAATATCACAGAATACACATAAAACCAAATGTTTCAATTTTGCAATTAAACTACTGTAAGATAGAAAAGAACCCAACCCACCCTGTCACTGACTGAGCCAAGGAGGTAAATATTCTGGGAAAACCCAGGTGCCAGAGAAGTGGAGAGGAGGGTTAAAGGATCACGATCAAGGAACAACAGGAAAGAACAGTATAAAAAAAAAAAAAAACACAAAAAAAACCCCATCAAAACACAAATGACCAACAGTTAAAAGAAGTAGCAAATTAGCAGCTGCACTCCAAGTTTCAATTGAGTTGCTGCACTATTAATCTGTGTTGTGGACAATTTAAAGTCTATTAAATTGTAGAAGGAAGATTGCCAATTATTCACAGTAATGCACTCAGGTGCCTTCCAGCGGGAGGGAAGAATTAATTTGGCTGCCAGCGTACCAAGACAGAATAATTTACATTCCGGAGGTTTAAGCGGAAGCACTGAGGGGTCTAAATGAAGAAAGATTTCAGGAAATGGATGCATTTTACAGAAAGAAAAAAAGATAGTAGGTGACATAAATAAGTCCAAAAGTAAAAGACAGGAGGTCAGTGCTAGAATATGTGGAGTAAAGTGCTAGATAAACCAAAAAGGCATAACTGACAGAGGCAAGTTTCACAAACAGATGATTACCGGGAATTAGATAAAGTCTATGCAGAATTCCTGACAGTTGGAATATGTAGAGGAAGATCTACCATTGGAGAAAGCAGTGTCTTAATGGGGAAAGGCAAGAAGAAAGGTTTTTGTATCAAAGAGGAATCAAGGGAAGACATTTTTAAGATGCTTTACAAAGTAAGAAGTACAGGATGGAAACAGATTTTTATTGGGAAAGAAAGAGCAAAATAAAGAGTGCAACTGGTGGTTTGGTAGAGAGATGCATAGAGAAACTCCACATGCACTGATCGAAATTGAAGGTAGAAAAAGAAACTTGAACTAGATAAATTCAAATGTACTTGAAAGACTGAAAAATCATAAGTCCTGAATTATGAAACAAATCACCATGCACATTGATCCACTTCCACAGCCAAGACGGAAATATGCAGGGCCAACCACCTATTGAGAGAGCAGGGTTATGAAATATGGGAGTGATAGAATTCCATTTTCCAGAGGAAGAAAGAATCTTTTTCATACACTGCCAGATGTTGACAAAATATAAAAAGATAAAAAGAGGAAAGTTTGGAACAGAAATTAGGACTCAAGTCACAAATTTGATGACTTCAGACTCGACTCAAAAAAATCAAAAATGCTCACAATTCAACTTGGACTTGAACAGCAATGACTTTCACTTGGACTTTGACCTCTGTCTTATGACTCGTGAAAGCTTGATGTCTAAAGCCTGGCTTATACTTGACGCTTGGACATGGGGAGTGAGGGCTGCACAGTGAAAATGATGTCAGGCATACACACGCACGCAAACCAAAGATACATAAGAGTTACCTAAATCGTAAGTTAGTAACTGTAAAATAACAGCCAGTTTAACTTTACAGATTCCTGCTATTGATTTGAAGCTTTTCAAGTACATTTTATTACGTTTACATTGTTGCTTGCACAGGCTGTTAGGGAGAAAACGTGTCCGCAATTGTCAAAACTGGGCTCTAGTTTGTTAAAAAAGATGGAAACAAACAGGATTAGCCACAATAAAATGGCATAGTGGCAACCCATTAAAAATAACTTGTCTGAAAATAAACAGTATTGAAAAAATAAATGCATAATTAATTAACTGATAAGGAAAAAGGATATATCAATATCCCATGTTGGCAACCTTCTCTTTACTTGTGCAATTTTTGTGCCGGGATGCCAGGAATAGACCTAGATTACACTGAAAGCTAGTTAATCCTTCCTAAATATCAACAATTTCTTGAAAGGATAACCAGAAACATTAAAAAAATACTGATACAAAAATTGTCTCTATGACTGTGTAGGACAGACTGGCATTATCCATTTTGCCAGGCTGGTACCCAAATCCTGTCTTAAACTTTTGCAACAACCTTTTATTGCCAACTAAAGTCTCAGTTTGTCTGACTGGGCCTCAAGTTTGGAGTGCAGCATCTGATAAGGTGATTGATACCACACCATGTAACAGTCAGGGACATCTCTCTCTAAGGTGCAAAATGAACTAAAGTTCTGAACAAAGGACCATAAATTAAGGATAAGTAATATTGATGGACACAATTAAGCATCAGTGGTCATTCAAGAGGATGGACTTATGTGCACCCAAGAAGCCAATGATACAACCTCTATTCCTGTCTATAGAAACCCAAGTAACACCATAAAAAAACTGCTTATCTCTCACTTCGCTACACCTTGATCTGCCCATAATTTGGCTGCCCATAGCCTGAATTCATAGCTGACAGGGTGTGGCTGCAACAGAGGTCAAAGCTATCCCTCTACTGCAAAGGCACCCGTGCTAGACTGAAAAGGTGGAATACTTGTCTGTGTTTGAGTTTTTGTGTTCTGTGTTTGGACAAGGTTGCGATTAGTCCAACCTTGCTGAGGGACAGCGAGGACAGGAACAAGAGAAACAGAGACTATATGTAAACCATGTGTTCATCTTGCTAACGACAGTCACTGTCTGATCACCAGTTGACGCAGCAGCCATAACTTTGCTAGCATCTAAGGACACTTTTGTATAAAACCTTTGATGTGAAGACTGCAGTACTGCCTACAACCAGTAGGTGATGAAGGAGACATCCTAAACAAAGAAAAGAAAGCACACTGAACACGTGTTTGGAGAAAGTCAGCCAGGAAAGGAATCAAGCATCACTCAGCTCAAACCATAAGTATCCTTTAATTCAGATAATTATTAACTGTAATTTAACAGGATAAAGCCAGCAGGACTAAAGATAATAATCATGTGAAGAATACATTCTGGCTATAAGTTTCTCATCTTTAAACCAAAAGGAAAGGGCAAAGCAGCGCTTCACACTTGCACACACATACTGAGACAGAGAACTCTGTGTGGTAGGGGTTGTTTTTTGAGCCATGACAAATGCTAGCTGCTGTGAACAAATGAATGCCACTTGCCAGCAATAAACCTTTATAACCAACTAGACAACTCCTACTTCTTAAACTCGTGAATTGAAAATTCAGGATTCTTAACGTCATGTGCCTTTTTCTATAAGAGAGGAAAGTTCCATCTAAGCCAAGAGATAGAATTGATAAATTACGTGCCTTTTTCTATATGAGAGAAAGAGTTAAGTGAAGCTTTATTATTTTTTGTTTTGTACTGTTTATGTCTTTTGCTAATATATATTTATATATATATATATATATATATATATATATATATTTCCATATATCCATCTCCTATTATCCTTATGTTAAAAAATAAATTGTATTATTTTGCTTATTTCAACAAGTATGCCTGGGTTATTTGTGAAAGCAAGTCTTTGGACACATTTTGAATCACAACAGAGAAATTGAAAGTGTTAATGTAGACTTTCACTGATAAATTAACCTTTCTCATAAATTGTACAGATCTCTTCAGATTTTTGGCATCCTAACCGGAATATGAAACAGAAATCTCACACCCTATTTACTGCATTCATTTGCCATCCTGTGGTGGGTGTCTTATTGATTACTAATGAAAGAAGACTCCTACAACTATTACTTCCTTCATCAGTAAACTGATGGGAAACACTCGAGTATGATCACCCTCTTAATTCTCCCCTTGCTGCTCAGTGAAGAAAAAAAACATTTTACTTAACTAAAATGCATAAAATTATTTGTTTACTTACTATTTCTCAAGAATTAATGTTAAATGATCTACTCCATGCAGCTCCTGGACGCTGCATTGTTAATTTCGGGTTGCCCGAGAAGTCAGTGATAATGAAAAAAAAAACCCTTCAATTATTATATCAAAACCAGCAGAAATAAGTGAAGCTAATGTGGATTGTTGCTAAAGTACAAGATTACCGTATTATGCATGTTTTTTCTGTTGCGTTTATGAGTGAGTTTTTGTTGCAATTTAACCGTGAACTTCATTGTTTTTAAAATTTCATGATATTATTTTCTTTCTTCTTGGTTTATTATTTCATTACATTTACTGTACTGTATATGTATTTTCTTTATTAATAATTAATTATTGCTCTTTACAATTTATGCTATGATACAACTCTATTTTATGATTTACTAGCAGAATACCCGCGCTTCGCAGCGGAGAAGTAGTGTGTTAAAGAAGGTATGAAAAAGAAAAGGAAAAATTTAAAAAATAACGTAACATGATTGTTAATGTAATTGTTTTGTCATTGATATGAGTGTTGTTCCCATATCTATATCTATAT
>JANRMT010062796.1:51520661-51534131 GCA_026402145.1 Polypterus bichir lapradei
GAGACAGAGTGTGTATTAACTTGTGGATTTCTCTGTATTTGGTGGCAGTGTGACGAAGTTGCTTCGGAAGACGGTGTTAGCCGCGGAGCTCAGCTCAGAGCGAAATGAGGTAAATGGGAGGGGAGATGATGACGTGACTCCCCCACCCGCCTTAACTGTCAATCCCCCACAAACACAGTCTCTCGGAATTTGCATAAGCACACCCCTTCACCTGCAATTTTAACTTAGTTACAAAGTGATCAAAACTCTCGTTTATATCCTGCGTCCTCTCATTAAACTTGTATCCCGCATTACCCGTGGGCACGAAAAGCACCAGCGGCAGCCTGTCTATTAAGTTAATTTAAAGTTTAGGTTTATACCTCGCTTTGTTTCCGAAGTAGCTGTACTGATGAATATGGTAGTATGTCACTCGCTCGCTTCTTAATGTTTCGCTGCCTTCTCAATTATAAAATGCATGTTTTGTTCAGCGTATTTTGGAGCTCTTCCTGGTTTTCTACATAGTGCGTTGACAGTCAGTTCACGTGATTACGTGGGCGGCGTAATGATGTCACACAAAACTCCACCCCCACGGCGGTCAAGCTCAACTCCATTACAGTAAATGGAGAAAAATACCTTCCAGTTATGACCATTACGCGTAGAATTTCAAAATGAAACCTGCCCAACTTTTGTAAGGAAGCTGTAAGGAATAAGCCTGCCAAATTTCAGCCTTCTACCTACACGGGAAGTTGGAGAATTAGTGATGAGTCAGTCAGTCAGTCAGTCAGTCAGTCAGTCAGTCAATCAGTCAGTGAGTGAGTGAGGGCTTTGCCTTTTATTAGTATAGATTATTCCTACTTATTGTAATTTCCTATGTGTTACTTTCAGCCATTATCACTAAACTGGTGTTGCACAGTATTAGTGCTTCTGCCTAGCACAGATGAAAGCTCAAATCCTTGGTTACTCCCTGTGTGGAGTTTGCGTATTCCTTTTCTGTCAGTTATCCACAAACATAAGCACCTGGAGTTTGTAAAACATTACAACTTTAACTGGAACTGTATTCTATGGTCTGATGAAACAAAAATTGAACTTTTTGGCAATAAACACTCAAAGTGGGTTTGGTATAAAAAGAAGGATGGCTATAATTAAAAGAACCTTGTCCCAACTGTGAAATATGGTGGAGGTTTTGTGATGTTGTAGGGCTGTTTTTCCTCCAAAGGCCCTGGAAACATTGTTAGGGTACAGTGGCATCATGGATTCTATGAAATATCAGGAGATTTTAAATCAAAACCTGTCTGCCTCCGCCAGGAAACTAAAACTGGGTCGTCATTGAATCTTCCAGCAGGATAATGATCCAAAACACATGTCCAAATCAACCCTGCAATGGTTAACTGAGCACAAAATTAAGGTTTTGCCATGGCCATTTCAGTCCCCTGACCTGAACCTTATTACAAACCTGTGGAATGAGCTGAAAAGGATAGTACACAGGAGAGGGCCTAGGACCCTGGATGATCTGGAGAGATTATGTAAAGAAGGATGGTCTCAGATGCCATGCTCTGTATTCTCCAACCTTATAAAAGGTTACAAGAGATGACTCCTTGCTGTTATATTGGCAAAGGGAGGTTGTACAAAGTATTAAATGCAGGTGTGCCAACAATTGTGGCACATATGTTTTTGTTAAAAATATTTATTTCTTGACGAGGGCTTTGTTTTTCTTTGAATGAACTTGTTTCAATTAAAAGTCAGATGTTTTTCATTTTTTCAGTGCAAGATTGCAGTTCTTCAGCAAGCAGTGAATTTTTCTAACCCTTCTTACTATTTTTTACAAGAGGTGCCCATAATAGTTGAGGGCACTGTATAAGGATATGACATGAATGGAATCTGAAACTATAATGGGGGAAATACAGATGGAAAATGCCAACAGTTCAAGAGAGAAGTCAAAGAGTAAAGGAGACAAAGGACAGCCCTGTCTAGATCCCCAACTACTGGGGAAGGGTATTCAAGATATTTAAATTAGACAAGAGGACTGCAGAGAGGGAAAAGTAAAGAGTCTTGAACAGATTTACAAAACCTGTACAAAAGCCCATTATGTGCACTAAGAATTGCCAATTACTGAAGTCAAAAGCCTTCTCAGGATCAAGAAAAAGAAGAGCAGCAGGGCTTGAAATGGAAGGAACCAAATCAATGATATGCAGAAGTCTATGAATGTTTTCAAAGAGAGTATGAATGGATTCATTTACTAACGAGTTTCTGTAAGTGAGAATGAGAAATGGGGGATCTGTATCTCTGACACAGAGTAGGGTCTTTACCTATCTTTAAAAATTGAGTAATAACTGCCATGTTATTTCTAGGGTTTAGATGGCCAGAAGAGGCAGCTTCACTAACCACATCAAAGACAGGAAGGGACAGACACACCCATTTATCCACAGGGCCTCTCCTGTGCTCAAACAGTCTCCTCTAAGCTTAGCCAATGAAATTGTAACATCTAGAAAAGAAGCTTCTTTCTCTGTAAGACGGGGGAAATGGAAGGACGTTGAGGAATGATTTGATATCAGAGGGGAGGAGTACTAGAGTTGTCAATAAATAGTCTAGAGTGGAAATCTGAAAAATTCCTTATTGATTTTACGGGAATCATTTCAAATGTATGTATGAATGACTGTATGACATTTTACTAGATTCTGAAAGTAGGCAGCCAACTTGGCTTAGTCCTAGAGATGTAATAGCAATTTCTAGTATGACGATTTATTGACCATAGGGGGCCATGCCCTTTCTAGGGATGAGAGCTTAGGTTCAATTTCCTTCACGTTTTGGAGTTTACAGTGTAAGAAAAGTAAAACAGTAAAGCCCCAAATAAAGTCTTTATTTGCCTCCAAAAATCACACCTGCATTAGCTGCAGAAGCAGTACAGAATGTTAGAAACTCATCTACACTGAGAGCAGGTTGTTTATAAACAAATTGTTTTTTAGTAGAAAGGTACTGAACTTCCACCTCAAAGCATGGGACCTAAAAAATGAAAGGTGTAACTGCAAAAGGTTAAATATGTGGTTAGATAAGGCAGATGAGACCAATGAGTCATCTGCAACTAAACAAGCAATGGTACATAATATACAACTATGATCAATACAAAATTATGAATTATGAAAAGAAAAAAATGAATTCTCTCCCTGAAGGTAAGTAAATGAAATGGAGCTATTAAATTAAGATTGCCAGCAGAAGATTGGACTCAGTGTAACAATGGATTTAGTGTAGCCTTCACATTAATGCTGACCAGAAGCTCACAGTAACAGAATTTAAGAAGACCGCTAGTTAAGTTGGAAAAGGAGGGGTGATACAAGATACAGCCATGTGCAGAGATGAAAAATCATTTGCAACCGCCCAGCTTGGCCTGCAAGAAACAGAATCAACCCAAGCTGTAGTCACCCAATCCCAAGTTCTTAATTTGTAAGTTGTGCCACGATATAATAAGAACACTACATCTTCTAGATTCAGCAGAGGATGGCACCGCAACCCTGTAGTACTTGCTATTACAACATGAGACATCCAGAGCCAGCAGATGTGACTACTGAATTAAGGTCGTGTCTGGAGATGGAAGAAATCTAGGAGGCAAGGAGTACTGCTGACCTGAATTCAAGGCTTTAATGTTCCACTAAATAATGTTAAGCGTTGCCATAATTCAGTTAATAAAACAGACTAACTGGAGATAAAGTGAAATAACAAGAACAGGAAGTAGTAGTGTGCTGTTGTCTAGTGATTGATACCTTTAAAAATATAAAAACCCAAAGCTCCCTCAACTTATGCATCTTGCAAAATCCAACCAAACAACCTGAAAACCACCTCCAACAATACCCTGAACAATGTGTAATTACCAGAAAAAACAAAAGAACACCTCCAACTTCTAATATTCACATTCCTGACTATACCACAATCCACCATGGCAGCAGGCTCACTCACCTGTAATGCAAAGAAACTAGCACAAAATGAGAACAAGAAGAGGGGCCCAAAATCACCCCAACCCTCACTATCATAATTAATCACAAAGAGTAAACAATGTCTTACAATAGTATGTGCAATGCGAAGAACAAGCATGAAAAAAAGGACAAGAAACTGAAGGGACAGGATTAAATTTGGCACCTGGCAACCCACAATGACCCTGAAAATGCCATAAGGCTATGGCTCTCCTATCTCTATCAAACATATAAGCAATGCAAAAAGACCCTTATTTAAACACCAGTGCCAGTAAATAAAACATCATCAAAATTATATTAAGAATATAAAAAACATTCTAATGGTCTAAATAAGGATGAAGTCCAGCTGCATGCACTTTTTGAGCAACAAGCCCATTCACCTACCTGTTTACTGTAAAGGAACTGAAATCCAGTTAAAAGTAAATCCTGTAAAATTAATATTTTCAGTATGACATGCCTCCTTTAGAATTAGTTGGTGGTCTGAAAACTTTATAAACTGAATTATGAGAGGCTGGAGACCAGCAGCATCTGCACAGTCAATGTACACCTTAAGAGTCGGCATGATCTTGGGGCAATGTTTGAGAGATTCAAGGACCATTTGGGCTAAGAAAATGGACTGAAATGCTTTCTCAGCTTTTAGGTTATCACTTCAAGCCTTGTCTTCTTGATTGACAAGTTTAATTTTCAAGTAAGCATCTTCAAACAGCATGTTAATTTCCAAATTGTGATGGGATACAGTGAACTGTAAAGTTTTGACATCACTATTTAATCTTACCTTCTTAGTAGCCTTCAGCTCAGCATATGTACCACTGAATGTGAGGAGATTTTTCATAAAGTTCCAGTAGGCATCCAATAGTGGACTCCTATGGAAGATGCTGCAGTTTAATAAGTTAAAATCTGAGGAATGCAGACTCCAGCCAGAAGACGACATTTTTTTGTGACAGTATCAGTATAGAGTCAATTTAAATATTACTAGTATGATTGGACAAAATGCTGAACCAAAAGGTTTGGTGTGGCAGCGGAGTTGGAGATCTAGCCAGCCATCAGATTAAAGCATCATGTGACTCACTTACCAAATGTTTCTTTAATCACATTACCAAATGAAATAATCTGATATGAACTGTGACTGCCACAATTTATCGAAGGTATAAACTTTTGGGCTGTTAAATTTTGTGTAACTACCAGAAATATAGGCATGTATAAATTATGACAGAAAAGGTTAACACTGTAAAGCAAAAAACAGGGTACTGTTAATTTCATGATGAAAAATAAAGTCAGAAAGATTAGGAAAATACAGTGCCTTGTGTTTATAACCTATATTTTTTGTATAAAACGAATCTTCACTTTTTTTTCATTTAAACACTGATGCTGATAAACAGGAGTTCTTCTGTAACTATTAAATGTAATTAACATCCTTTTCATTTTAATAGTTTTCCCTTAGCATAATGAAAAAATACTTCAAAAACATACTGGGCACTGGATACTGGGTAACATGTTACAATTAAGCCTAAAGCAGATCCATTAAAACTGCTCTGTGCAAGAATAAATTACCTGTTCTGCAGTGATGCCATTTGCTATAGCCTGCTGGACACTTTCTCTGGTAACTTGTGCCACCACGAAGTTTGGGAAATGACAAAGCATTTCAGAAAACAATGCCACCAATGCAATTTGCAATGCAGATTCTGAAAATAGTGAAAAAAATAAATAACTACAATCTTAACACATATGCAGAGCTCAGTAAAAAGCAAAAATAAAACAGTACAATGATTTTAAAAATGTCAATTAATAAGAATAACAAACATCTCTCCTTTCTATGTAACAAAGAATATTTAGCCAAAATACAATAATTCAACAATACATATCTACAATGTACATGATGCACGTAAATTGGTCACTTCAGAGGGAATTCAGTGCATACAAATATAAATTAATGAACATTAAAAAAAATTTTGCAATAGACTTAAGGTCACATTTTTAAATGTGGTTTATAACCACAGAAAGGTGCAGCTAAAGACTAGGTTTAAAAAATAAGCACCCCAGTTTGAGAAAAAAAAAATCTGCATCCACTAACCACTTCACCAATTAATCCATGTAATCTGGTCTAATTGATTATGATGCATGTAATTTCAATGTATTATTAGCAAGTTTTACAAAACTAAACAAACAATCTCGAAATCATGCCTCTTTTAACCTTCATAATCTCCAGAAGACATTCTCTTACATCTTGGGTGTAGTCAGTGGCATGACATCTGAACTGACCCTGTTTAAAACCTCATTATGATATCCAGCAGCACGGATATGTGGATATAACCTTGTTGGTGTTTATCATGGTGGCAATCCTATAACTAGGGCTACAAGAACAGGTGTGTGTACTATTCAATGGGGGTCTTTAAGACACTACACTGCATTGGAGATTAGAATGAAACTCATCGCTACTCAAAATAAATGAATAAATCAATGAACTAAATGTAATGTCTCAAATAACTTTTGTGAACACCGCAATACTAATCAAAAGACATCAGTAAATTGGATTTGCAAAAAATGATTTTTAGCCTGCATTTGCATTACATTCCCTGAGTGTGGAACTTGTATACCATCCTATTATTTACAAAGAGTTACTTCAGATTCTTATTAATTGCCTAGTGATTCCATATTGGCCTGGTGTAATTATGCTTAATGACTCACAATCTAGAGCTGTTTCGCCTCCTCCTGTACCTTCAGCAAACAGATAAATAGAAACAAACCAGTCTTGTAGCACACTCTGCCTCCTTTTGCCCTCAGCATGAACAGCAAGGGCATGGATCCTAAACATATTGGATACATTATTTAGGAATGTGTACCATGCGGAAATGACTTTGTTGCACAAATGGACAGCGGCGGTCTTTCTTCAAACTGCATTTTCTGCCTCATCTAAAAGATGTTCGATAGAGTTAAGAGCAGAGGATTGTGCTGGCCACTAAAGCAATACAAATTCACAATCTTGTTCCAGGGAGCAATTGATGATGGTGTGTCCAACTAAATGTGCATAAATAATTACTGAAAAGGGATGAACTCGATTAAAACTGATATTTCAATATGCCTTGCCATTCAGATATTCTTCAGTGGGTATCATATGTGCCAGGAAACCATTCTCCAAACCATCAAACTACCTCCACTGGCCTGTGCTGTTGACACCAAACAGGTGTCTTCATGGACTCAAGTTGCTCATGAAACAATTATGATTCTTCCATCAGCATTGATGGATTCTTAAAAACAAGCAAACTTATTCAACTCCAAAACAGCCCTGTTCAGATGATTTTATGCCCACTGTAGACATGCTTTCCTTTTTTTTGCTGACAACATTGGTACCCAACATGGTCTTTGGTCGTTGTAGCTTATTTGTGACAAAATCAAATATAATTGGTGCACTCAGAGATGATGTTTTACACCCCCATGTTAAATGTTTTTTTTAAAAAACATTATAAAGTTTGCAAGTGAATAATTATTTTGATTTTTTTTTTTATTTAAATAAGCCCAACATTTTTCTTTTTGACTTTCCTCTGATGGTTAAAACATGAATAAAGTGACACAGACACTGGTAATAAACAAAATGTTTCTAATAATATATTTAGAAATATTAAAGAAAAAAATATGATTATATTTTAGGGAACTTTGGATAGCACTAGCACTCTCTCACTTCGGCTCTCATCACAAGTTTTCCTGACACAACTCATAAGTATTTCATCTGTTAATGGATCCCTGCTCTAACTCTCTTTTCTAAGTATAGAATCAGCAGGACCTTTGACATGAAGCACTCCCTGATCTTGACTGATTGACTAACCCTAACCCTAATTGATTGAGCTCTCTAATCGTTGCACTTTTTTTTCCTGAATCAGGTTACATGTTTACATCAGAAGAGACAAAAAAAAAATATTACTAATTCAGCGTGAGCAGGAACACTCAAGAATAAAACTGAATAAAAAAAAATTACATCCACAGTCATTCTCAGTCACGCACAACACTCACATCCACATCCACAGTTTTCCCAGTCTCGTTCACGCACAAGATCTGACACGGTTTTCAAATAAAGAGGGGGTGTAACAAAACAAGTTTGTACCACGTCTTTATCTGAAAACGGCGTCAGATCGGGGGGGTGGGGTGTGTGTGTGTGGCAGCTTGAATGTGAGTGAGAGAATATAACTGAAAAAAACTTTGACAAGTACTATAAATTTACAGATGCAAATCAAATGTATGTTTTTATTATATGATATAAACAATAAGAGCAGCTCACTACTCAAAATGGTAAATTTGGGAAGCAGCTGATATCAAAACCGCGACCTCTTGATTGGAAGGCAGCAGTTCTTAGCATTGCACCACGCAAGATGTCGTACCTGCTTTTTTTTTTTCTTCGGTTAAATTCTTCAATAAAAGTGCACTTGTTTTGTTATACTTGTACCTTTTGTGAAAGTGTTTATTTCATATTTGTATTTCAGGCTTCACACATTATACATTTCATGTGTACATTTTTTCAATTATTACTAAAACATGAAAAACGTTTCTGTGTTAACTATGCTTTACATAGATTGTTGTTGACACGGAACACGCTTGAAATGTATGTATTCCAAATGATGATGTACTTTTTTACCCTATAAAGCTCCAGCACTTCACTCGAAGATAAACACTGAGCACTGACAAACTTTTTTGCGAATTGAACTGCAGCGGTGGGCGGGGGGATGGGATAGCAGGCTGCTTGCTGTTATCGACACATTTACAGGACAAAAGACGCTGGCGGAGAGGTGAGAATGGATTTAAGGTGGGCCGGATTTACGAGTTTTCTTGTAGGCTCTGATAATTCTAGTGTTAATAGCTGATTGATTCAAGTAATTTAATCAGTAGTAAACATCAAATTAATTTTTTTTGCAATATCAGAGTATTTTGCCCATCACTCACCTATACATTCTGTGAAAGGATCGGGCAAATGCCAAAGGCTGCAAGGAAAAGGGACTTACTTTTCAGTTAGCATGTGCCACTGCATAAAACACCTGCATTTTTCTGCTTTTCATATTTGTCTAATAAACATTATAAAGTACCACTGTACTGAAAGGACAAGGACCAGCAGTTCATTGGTAGTAATGGTATTGTCATGAGTATAGTGAAACCTGCATGTCCACACAACACACCAGTTTCATACTTGATGGAAGATAATTGAGCCAAAATGCAGAAATTATACATTCGATACAAAAGACCATATTTTAAAAGTAGTTGTCTAGAAATAACTGAAGTACATTTAAATAAAAAACAGATTTCTGACAAAGTTTATCATAATACATCAACAAAAGAAAACATGAAAAACGGAACTCTAAGTATGAAAAATAGTGTCTGAAACAAACATTTTGAATTCAGAAAACCAAAGAATTGAATCAACCAAAATGCACCATCTAACTTTATTTTTGAGTATAAAGTTAACTTTTGTATCTATTTTCATTTTGCAGACACACACTAGCTCAGTAATAACAACATGATTTAATTTAAATAAAATAAGCTACTAACCTCATTATTTAATAATTAAATTCACTGTGTTCTATATGTGTAGGCATTACTGATAAAAACGTCCATTGCATTTATATACTGTTATTAGTGTTACAGTGTGTGTGAACAGTTTTAAAAAGACAGAAGCAGAAAATTGGAGCCTGGTCAATAGGTCTATCCTATATTTCATCAGGCTACCAGAAAATCAGAGGTAAAACATGAATAAATTTTACTTTAAAATGATTTTTATCTTGTTCCTTTAATATTTGTACTACATCAGCTTGCATTCAAAACCAATAATTAGCTTAGATTATAAAGAAAACACATTTATTTTCCATTCATATATATTACTGCTCTTTTTTTAATGTCTTGAATGCAGAAAATTGCAAAAAAGTTATGTAAATTATTATGAATAAATGATCCTATGAACTCTAATGAGCTTTAGCATTTGAAAGATGGGAGCAATGCACAATGATAAGAGAAAAAGGATTAAAGCAACAAATTGTTTACAAATTTATTATTTCTGACCTGTGTACCCATATATCCTGTAGTTAGTATCAACAACAACAAAGCCTTGTGTATGGGCGTCAACTGAAGTGCCTGACACTCCTGAAGCTAGGTTGATGGCTAAACGGGTTGGATAGTACCGTCTAGATTTTCTCTGCAAAAGAACAATAATACATACATAAAGAAAAGAACAGATAAATACATGTTCACAATAAACTCATGAAAGATTTGTTTAAAGGATAACTTTGGTATTTGGTCAAATCTATAGAGACACTTGGCCAGTCTTTAGACTGCACACATATTGTAAAAAGCACATCCATGTCCTTTGTGGTGAAAAAATATACTTTTGTGAGATTCTGACATTTTTAAAAAATCCATTTGTGCCCTACACCTCATTGTCTGACTTACTCCATAACAACTTTTCACCTTGTGGATGTGGTTTCCTGTAATATGTTCCATGAATGTCGTAGTTTCCATTGTTATTTTGAGAGTGATTTAAGCATTTACATTAAGATTTAGAAGAATAAACTGTCATATTATACCTATTCACTCACACACAAGATCTAACCACATGCCAACTCCCACTACTGTGAAATATCCAATTCACCTCAGTGTTCTCCCTAGCATCTTTTAGCTGGGCACTCCGCCCAGCTAATTTAGTTGAGTGCCCGGATGACATTGCAAGATGACAGCCGCAGATCTACAGGCACAGGTAGATCTAATGATCTGCAGAGATGGCAAGGGGGGAGTGGGCAAATATTTTAGAAGCAAGTGAGGTGAGGTGAGAGGCGTGGGCGAGATGTTGCTAATCACTCGATGCAGAACAAGCTAATAGTGGGGACGAGGCAGAGCAGAGTTCACAGGCTAACAGTCTGGGGAGGTGGGCTTTCGAGAGGGGGCTGTACATGGTAATATCAGGGGCGAAGCAGCAGTTCACAAGCAAAGAGGATGTGGAGGTGGGCAGGCGAGAGAAGGAATGATAAAATAAAAAAGTCTAGTGGAACTAGCCTGTCTGATATCAGAAAAAGGGCGTCAGGAAGTGACGTCTCTGTTCTCAGTGCTTTCTGTGTAGTGCTGCTAAGCATACAGCTGCTCTCTTCTTGTTCAGTACATAACAAACCAATATACTGTATATACAGTGGTTTAAGCATTAGGTGTGTTCTGTGTACTAAAATCCTTGTAGCACTCATTGTGGTTCTTGTTAAAGTGACTCCCTCTGCTGTTCTTATATTTGCTCATATATGGACCTACGTTCATATAGCATAAAGTGTACAGAAATCCTTGCAGCACAGTGTCCTGAGCAAAAGTTTTGTCACTGAATTGCTGAGTGTTTTGTTAAAGTGACCCATCTGGCATTCCTTTTTTTGTTCATATCTTGCCATGCTGTAGTGCAAGTGTACATTGAATATCCAACAGGCTCTCACTTTCCAACTCAAAAGTCTTATTCATAGGTACTTTAATTTTTTCCAAACGTTTTACCAACACGAGTAAAAAAAAAAAAAAGTGTTCAGAAAACAACACTGCTCAGTTTTTTCAGAAAAGAGACGGCACAAACTAATGACAGTGCAGTGTCAACTCCTGATGTGGCAATTTCAGACAAAGACATTGCTCACGTAGCCGGCGGAGACTCAGCAGCCATGAGCTCCTTTCGGCCAACCTCCATCTTGGTTGCCTCCAGGCATCACGGCCGGACCGTCTGAGGTTGGCTCTCCTCCCTTCTTCCTTCGCGCTCACGTGGTCGCACCTCGGAAGCTGCAGCTGAAAAACACCCCCATCAGACCAGAGAATCTTATTTCTCACCATCTCAGAGTCCTTCAGGTGTCTGATGAGACCAAGATAGAACTTTTTGGCTTTAATTCTAAGCGGTATGTGTGGAGACAACCAGGCACTGCTCATCACTTGTCCAATACAGTCCCCACAGTGAAGCATGGTGGTGGCAGCATCATGTTGTGGGGGTGTTTTTCAGCTGCAGGGACAGGACGACTGGTTGCAATCGAGGGAAAGATGATTGCGGCCAAGTACAGGGATATCCTGGACAAAAACCTTCTCCAGAATGCTAAGGACCTCAGACTGGGCCGAAGGTTTACCTTCCAACAAGACAATGACCCTAAGCACACAGCTAAAATAATGAAGGAGTGGCTTCACAACAACTCTGTGACTGTTCTTGAATGGCCCAGCCAGAGCCCTGACTTAAACCCAATTGAGCATCTCTGGAGAGACCTAAAAATGGCTGTCCACCAACGTTTACCATCCAACCTGACAGAACTGGAGAGGATCTGTAAGGAGGAATGGCAGAGGATCCCCAAATCCAGGTGTGAAAAACTTGTTGCATCTTTCCCAAGAAGACTCATGGCTGTATTAGCTTCTACTAAATACTGAGCAAAGTGTTTGAATACTTAGGACCATGTGATATTTCAGTTTTTCTTCTATACTAATAAAAGGCAAAGCCCTCACTGACTCACTCACTCACTCACTCACTGACTGACTCATCACTAATTCTTCAACTTCCCATGTGGGTGGAAGGCTGAAATTTGGCAGGTTCATTCCTTACAGCTTCCTTACAAAAGTTGGGCAGGTTTCATTTCGAAATTCTACGCGTAATGGTCATAACTGGAAGCTGTTTTTCTCCATTTACTGTAATGGAGATGAGCTTGAACGCCATGGGGGGCGGAGTTTCGTGTGACATCATCACGCCTCCCACGTAATCACGCAGTACATAGAAAACCAGGAAGACCTCCAAAAAGCGCTGAAGAAAACATGCATTATATAATTGAGAAGGCAGCGAAACAATAAGAAGCGAGCGAGTGACATATACAACCATATTCATGAGTTCTGCTACTTCGGAAACAAAGCACGATGTAAACCTAAACTTTAAATTAAGTTCATAGACAGGCTGCCGCTGGCGTTTGTAATTTAGTGCCTGCCCATATAAGGCCGTCCGTCAGCGGCAATCCAATAGCAAACTGCCACTAAATATTCACGGGTGAAGGACTGTGCTTATGCAGCGGAAGATGAGATGGTCAGGGTGGTGTTTGGCACAAACTCAGCGAAACTGCGAGAGAAAGTTTTAAGTGCCAGGACTTCGGTAACATGAAATACAGCCATGGACATCGCACGAGATGGCACCAGCACAGCTGGGAACCTTCGATGCATGTACACCGAGCGGCTCACGTGAACTGACGCAGTGCACAGACAAAAAGCAACAGTTCCAAAGAGCGCTGAACAAAAACCGAATTACACAATTGAAAAGGCAGCAAAAAATATGAAGCGTCTGATACATACAAGCATATTCATAAATGCAGCTACTGCGGAAACAAAGCACACGGTGGAAAAAGTCAATGTCCTGCTAAAGGAAGACAGTGTAAAAAAAAAACCCGTGCATGCAGTGTGTCAGGTCTCAGATAAAGAAGAAGACGAGCTGTTTATTGATGCAGTAAGAAACGAATCGATGAATGAAACCTGTCATTTTTACAACGATTGACAAACACGGAATGTAACTTGAACACAACACATC
>JANRMT010062796.1:51543032-51613493 GCA_026402145.1 Polypterus bichir lapradei
GAGAGACACACACAGGCGCATGCACACACGCGCGCGCGCGAGAGAGAGAGACACACAGGCGCACGCACACACACGCGCACGCGTGCGCGAGAAAGACACAGGCGCACACACACATGCGCGAGAGAGACACAGGCACACGCACACACACGCGAGAGAGACACAGGCGCGCACACACGCGCAAGAGAGACACAGGCGCACACACACGCGCAAGAGAGACACAGGCGCACACACACACGCGCAAGAGAGACACAGGCGCACACACACACGTGAACACTCTGTCGTGTTCACGCTCGCCCCAATCTGACACTGCTGTTTTCGAATAAAGGCGTGCTATAACAGAGGTGAACACAGATCGGAGAAAGAGAACAGAAGCCCTCCCCGCAAGAAACGTCCACTCACATATAAGGACAACGCAGCTGCATCAGGCATAAAGGCGAAAGATGGCACCGTTTCGATACAGGACGAGGTCCGGCATCATTCTGCCAATCACCTGTCCTTCAAAGAAACAGCACCGCTTACAGAGCTCGCCAGCGTATCGTGTAAACTCCTGTTTGTGATTATGTTTTGTGATGGTCTTTACATAAGAAGCATTTATATTTTACTTATATAAAAGCCAGATCGAATGTTACTTATCTTGATTTATTTATCTTCCTACAGCGTAAAGTCACAAGTAGGCTGCAGAGCTTCCTCTGTTTGATCAACAAGGGAATGCTCACAAATTACACGTGTAATGCCATGAAAAATAACTGCTGACACTTTAGTACGCGAGCAATGATACGAGAATGCAGTTAGACTTTTTTTGGGCACTTATACCACGGTAGTGTTTAGATCTGGATAGTGTAGCGTTGGTGAGCTCTGCAAGCCGTGCTGTTTCTTTCAAGGACAGGTGATTGGCAGGATAACCCGGACTTTGTCCTGTATTCAAACGGTGTCATCTTTCTCCTTTACGCCTGGTGCAGCTGCGTTGTTCTTATATGTGAGTGGACGTTTCTTGCGGGGTGCAATGCTAAGATCTGCTGCCTTCCAATCAAGAGGTCACGGTTTCGATATCAGCTGCTTTCCAAATTTACCATTTTGAGTAGTGAGCTGCTCTTATTGTTTATATCATACAATAAAAACATACATTTGGTTTGCTTCTGTAAATTTATAGTTAAAGTTAGCAGGGTTTTCTTCAGTTTTATTCTCTTACGTTCAAGCTCCCACACACCCCATATTGTAAACTTGTTTTGTTACACCCCCTCTTTATTTGAAAACCATGTCAGATCTTGTGCACGAACGAGACTGGGAAAACTGTGGATGTGAGTGGTGTGTGTGATTGAGAATGACTGTGGATGTCAATTTTTTTTTATTCAATTTTATTCTTGAGTGCTCCTGCTCACGCTGAATTAGTATGCACCTTCTGATCCATGATGTCAAAGAAGCACTGACAAAAAAGAGAGACTTAGGTATATATGACATTTGGAATAATTCATTTTATGATCTGTATTGTACATTTTGGAAA
Source organism: Polypterus bichir lapradei (assembly GCA_026402145.1). Taxonomy (NCBI): domain Eukaryota; kingdom Metazoa; phylum Chordata; class Cladistia; order Polypteriformes; family Polypteridae; genus Polypterus; species Polypterus bichir. The sequence continues at coordinate 51,544,534 of JANRMT010062796.1, forward strand.
ATGTTGTTGCGCTAATGCAACATTATATTCATTATATTGATGTTTTTCTGCAGTTATATTTTTTGAATAAAAGCTCACTTGTTCTGTTATATTTGTACCTTTTGTGAAAGTGTTTCTTTGATATTTGGACTTCATGCTTCAGATATTATAAACTTCATGTCTACATTGTGTCAATTATTACTAAAACATGAAAAACGTTTCTTTTTTAACAATGTGTTTACATAGATCGTTTTAGGCACGGAACACATATGAAATGCATGTGTTTCAAATAACGATATAGTATTTATGAAAGGTGTGATTTTGCTTGACTTCCCACTCTATACAACTCCAAGCAACTGACACGCAGGTAAACAGACTTGAGCTGATAAAACTGTGCACCGGTGGGGGATGTGATAGCAGAGTGCTTGCTGCTTATCAACACATTTAAAGGACAAAACACGCTGACGGAGAGGTGAGAAGCGATTTAAGGTGGGACGGATCTACAAGTTTTTTCGTAGGCTCTGGTAATTCTAGTGTTAAATAAATTGTTTCATGTGGACAGGCAGAAGTTTTCACAATAGGTGCTTTACACATTATATATGAATGCACTTAAAAAGTTTGAATGTGTTGACACTGACTTGAAATAAATGTTGTTAATATAAGTGCACATATCAAAAGGGTAAATTCCCCTTAAATTAAATACCTCTGCACATTACGAAATATTACACAACACAAGAAAGCAAACTAAGACAACACCTGGAAGCTTTTTTCTATATAAAATGTACATTCCAAAGAGAACTCACCCTACCAAGCGTGGAAAAACTGAGCTGGAATAGAAATGACAAGATTTCAACAAGATCCATTCCTCGAGCCTGCAGACAAACATATATAGAGGCTTATAGATAACAAAAAGAACAGGGTTTAGAATACCATCTTTAGCTATCAGTCTACAAGATAAGACCTTCAAATTTTTACTGTGTCAAACCAATATAGCCCCCGAGATGAAGAATACTGAATAATGCAGGGCAACATCAGTTGGAGGACTAAGGATCTGCTCAGGAGATTAAAATATATGTATTTTGGGTGAAGTGACTTAATAAAGAATAATGCAGCCCAGAACCAAATTAGGATGCAGGCACTATTTTCAGACTCTACAGTAAGGAGTTGCCCAAACCTCTCCAAGTGGATCAAGATCCATTGCCTCAGGTAGCTGGCAATGACACATTGTTAAGCACAAAGAAAAAAATCCCAATCTACTGACTAGCCATGGCTAATGCTTATCTGTCCGGTATGATAAATATTTAAAATGTTTTACTTATTCTGATTTGCATATGTTGTAATTTGCCTTGAAACATATACGATAGACTCATGAAAAAAAAAATGTTGTATTCATGTTTGTTTCCCATAAATGTAGTAGATCATACCTGCAGTAAACTAAAAATAAGAGTACATTACACTTTGTTTCAGATGTGCACAGAGATAGAAAGATAAAGCCCTGTTAAAAAACCTCTTTAAACCAGCTGTGAAATGTTACACAAGACTGTGTTACAATTCTAAAGTCCCAGGACAGGACTGCTCATAAAATTAAACCATAAAAATCTGAATAAAACCATAATACTGTGTGTTCAGAACCCTTTTACTTTTTACATTACTAGGGGGCTCTGTCCCCTGTTCGCTTTGCTCACCCACCCCCGGGTTTGGTTAACTGGATACACAATTTAAAGAGATTGTTATTTTCATGGAAATTGTTACTTTTTATTCCTGATAGCAACACGAATTAGACGATCTACAAGTCTCGGACTTAAAGTTTAAATCCGAACAATATATTCGATCTCTTTTCACTGTTTCTGTTATTTCACCAAATAATAATTTCCATTTGTTTGCGCTAATGCAATCTTTGCTATAATGTTTTTGAGATTTTTGCATTTTCTTACTTCTATTATCTCTAACCTGCCCTGCATGTGTACCGCGCCAACCTCACAGGACGTACAAGTGCCTCTCTGAGAAAATCACCTCTTGTCTCCTTCCAAGATTTTATTTTATAGAGAGACATGAATATGAATAAATGTTGACAATGTTGCGTTTATTAAGAGAAGATAGCTACTAAATTGAGAGATAAATAAATAAAAGTCAAAATACTATTTAAATTGTTATAAAGCTAAATGGCAAAATATAGTAGTCACTAATTAGGTAACACACTTTTAAGAGCTTTTTGTGCAGTGATACACCTGGGAGCATACTTATGTACCAAGTAGAGGAGTACTGAGGAAGACAGTATCTGTATAACAAAGAGTGCTATGTAAAGATATGTAAAGATTCAAGTTGTTGTTTTCTAACATACTGTTAAATAATGCTGTGTTGCTCTCTGTAAAATAAATGCTTGGAATATGTTAAATGCTTTATATTAGATGCCCAGGAGTGTGAACTAATATGGATTAATTTTATTGGAGTTGTCCATTAGCAAATTAAATACCATGTATTAAAAAAAAAGTTTATTTGGTAAATTGGACATAAAATACTGACAGGCCACTTATAAGAGCTATATTTAGTACATTAACATAAGTAAATTGGTGAACTAGTTTCCTGTTTATGCACATGTTACCAGCATAGGGCAAATTTGTACTAATATTAATGGTAAATGTTCTTTAGATATTTGCCTTAGTTCATTGTCATACTTGTTTTTATAAATATGTTATGAAAAATTATACACTGTTTATCTTTATCTAAAGTTGCATTTAGAATAAAGACCCCCAAACAACTAAATGTCTCTGTCATAAGATGGATTAGTTACAAGAAACTACAGTCAAGTGAAACACTAAATTTTAGCTGATTAGCAAATAGGGTTAATTTTTTAAAACTTATTTTCAGAATCTTTTAAGACTGGTTATAGTTTAGCTATAGCAACTTCAATATCAGTAGTGTTACCAAGTTTCTTTCTTATTTCTCAATTAACTAATTAGATGTTATTACTGGTTTATAGATATTGGAGATAACAGAGTTCCTCAATTTACTTGTAAGCAATTTTCAAAGATTGCTAGCTCATGTTATTAAAATCATAACACAGAAAATATTTTATTTACATCGAATAAACATACCTCTGCTGTCTTCAGATATTGCAGCATGAAGTACCATAACTGAGATGCAGTGTCTAACAGAAGGAACTGGAAACCAGCAGAGGTGATACATGGAGCTTCTCCAGACTCACTGGATGGGAAGAGTAAAACATTATTTAATCTGCTAATATATCTACACACAATTGGTATAGAAAGGAATTCCCCCCTCTGAAAATATTCAAATTTTGTTGCTTTATAGCCTAAAATGAAAACACACACAAAAATAGTTTTTCAGCTTTAATTAATCAATTCAACCTATAACGTCCATGCCAAAGATATACAATCAATATTTCTGGAAAAAAAAATAATAAAAATAATAATAATAAATAAAAAACTGATAAAGTTTGAATTGGTAAAGGATCAAATGTGTCAGTTGTTTGTGGAACCAGCTTTTGCTTTGATGAATACCTTGAGTCTGCTGGGATACTTCTGTGCCAACTTTGCACGTCTGGACTGAGCAATATTGGCCCACTTGTCTTTATAGAACTGTCCAAGTTCAGTTAAATTGGATGGTGACAGTTGGTGGTCTGCAAGCTTCACATCATTCCACAGATTTTCAATAGGGTTTAAGTCTAGGCTCTACTTGACCACACAAGGGGCCTCATGTACAATGCTATGTGTAGAATTCATATGAAAAAACATGGTGCACAGACAAAACTGGAAATGTACGTGTGCACAAAAAAATCCAGATGCACAAAACTGTGTTTACGCCAGGTTCCACGCACTTCCCCTTTATAAAGCCCACTGAAACTGAAATATAATCCAAGTGCATGCACCTACAGCCCCTCCCTGACTCCTCCCACAATTTCACATATTTGAATATGCAAATCAATATAACTAATCCCTTTCATTCAGTGTTTTGTTAAAAGACATTGGAAAAAGCACATGGAGAAAAGAATTTCAGTGAATGCGAAGTGAAAGCAAAGAAAAATTTACTATTTGTTAGCTTAAGCAGTGGTATAATGAACAAAAGGAAGTTGATGTAGTGACACAGTATGGAGTACACACTCGAAAGTTCAAGTTCAAAAAGTCGCACAGTGCCTGAAAAAAAGAAGTGATCAGATATCAAAGTCGACGTGAAAAGCGAGTTGCAGTCCACCGTGTCTTTATTCTGTTTGAGACAATATTACAAAAATTGACCCCCGTGCCGAGGACACCACTCCAAGCGGTAATGGTGCTGCTGTGGCCAGCCCATCTTCAGGCACTCGCTGAGCACACACCTCTGCCTTAGAAACCGCTAGACAACCATCTGGCTGTGTGCTGACAGACAGTGTTCTTAAGTCAAAAAATTCTATAGTGGACACTGGCAAACGAGATGCTTGCCAATGACCTAAAGAATATAGGCCTGTACTATGTGATATTGATCACAAATGAAATGAACTGGTTAAAAAATAAATGCTGCACCTGATTACCTGTTTTTACATTCTGCTAATTACATTCAAATGAAGTTGCAACAGTGTCCGATTGGCTGATCCTTCAGCGGGACAAGGTCAGGTTCATCATATCGCATCTCTTCAGGTACAGGAAAGCCATGACTGTGTGCCATATTATGCAACACGCTACATGCTTGCACAAGGCGACACACTTTGTGTGGACCATAGAACCACAAATTAATAGAGTGGAAATGCTTTCTATTTACATATGCAAATTCATTCTCTGAAGACTCCTTTATAGTGCAGCGTCAGCACCAAGCACTCTGCTCTTTACATGGCTCTTTGAAGTAACTCGCTATCCCAATTTTTCCAACTTGTGCCTTTTTGCTGCATTAGTTGGAAAAAGCACCTGTGACGTTGATGTTTTTATATGCTCTTCTGCTATAGATGATGTAATGCCATCTCATTATTTTGGTGATTCACCCCTGGCTGCTGCAATTTGTCCAGTGTTGTTGCAATAGATGCATGCAGCTGGACTCTCTGATTACACTTGGAAAACCAGACGTTGTAAGTATTTTTGTGTGTGTTTTCATTTTAGGCTGTAAAGAAACAGAATGTGAATATTTTCAAATGGTATGAGTATTTTCTATACCCACTGTACATTTTAACTTCACTTTCTCTCTCTACATGCACACATACAGATGAGGTCACTCTTGTTAGAACCTTGCATGTTAGGTTTACTATGTACACTATCACAGTGAAAAAGCTAGGGTTTATATAAATTAATTTATCTGATACAAAGTAGCACAGGATCAAATAGTACAAATGAAAAAAGAGAAAATGTGTGGAAGTGTTATAAAAACTGAAAAGTTACCATGGCAAATATTGGTACCCTACTGAACAACTCACATCAATTTGATTTAAAAAACATGATTCAAATTGCAGCAAAACGAGATTCACCTGTAATGCATTTCTGAGCACTCATATGGCATGAATTAAACCAATGAATGATGGATTTAATACTTAGACCAGTCACTTTCATTCCTTTTTCCTTATTGAAAATGCCAAAGACAACACAGCTGTCATCCAAGACCATTAGAAAACAGGAAGATGCAAAAGTGTACAAGGTCATTTCCAGGAGACCTTGACATTCATGGCTCCAACCTTCCTCATGCTAGTGAGATGCATGCTGCTAATGGAACTGTCAAAAACCTCCAAATAAGTGTTAGGAAAAGGAAAAATCAATCAAATAACTGATGGTTGGTGTAAAGTGTTGAAAAATTCCCACGTAAAACATCCAGAAATTTAAAAGCTGACCTGAAATGAACTAGAATAATGGTTTCATCCTGTACTATATTCTGCACACTAATCCGTGAAACACTTTTCGGTGAAAGGCAAAGACCCACCCCCACTGCTAAAAGACAAACATTAAAAGGCACAAATTATCTTTTGCCAAACCTGCCTAGAGAAACCAAAATCTCTTTATGAGAATATTCTATAGAATGATAAAAACAAAGTAGAGCTCTTTGAAAATGCACAGCGGCAATTTGTTTATAGACTATGAAATGAAACTTGTAAAGAAAAACTACATCCTATCTACAGTTAAATATTTTGAAGGTTCATTAATGCTGTGGGAAATAATTTGCTGCTTTTGGTGCTAGAGGAAATGTCAGGATTATCAGGACATTTTACAGTAGGATATGCCATCCACTGTCAGAAAAATATGTATGAGTCAAAGATCAAAGGTCCTTTAGCAGGACAATGACTCAAAAGCACAAAAGAATTGTTAAAAATTGGACTATTTTAAACTTATCTAATGTCTCATTTTCATTCTATGTTCATAACTGTATTTAAAAAAAAAAAAAAAGTTACATTTAATGTCTCATTTTCACTCTGTATTCATACCTGTATTTCTATTAAAAAAAAAAAAGCTTTAGCTCCCATCTTTGGATGACAAGAACACAAGCAGCTCAGAATCAATGCTGTGGCAGACATGGTCTGGAAAAGACAGTTCAGGAGAGTGTGAGGAAGAGCAGATCAAAGCCCAGTGTTATATGTTAAAAAAATTATGTGTCAAGCATGGTACGCGTTAACCCTGATTCTGCAGAGGACAACTAATTGCCCTTGGTTTACTGCTGACCAGATGCAGCAGAGTAGCTACGGAGCTGCCCTTGCTTTGTTGCCATTAGACATGGCAAATTGCTGGTGGCCCGGTCACAGTACTATACATATTTTCCCCATATTTGTCATAACAAAATTTTCATTATAAAAAAATATTTTTATGATCCTGTGAGTTTCGTTATACACACACACCGATTAGCCACATTAAAACTACCTGCCTAATACTGTGCATGTCCCCCTTGTCCACAAAGACAGTTCTGACCCATCGAGGGATGGACCTCATAAGACCTCTGAAGTTGTCCTGTGGCATGTGGCACCTAGACATTACCAGCAGATTCTTCAAGTTATGGAAGAAGTGTGGTGAGAACTCCATGGATCAGACTTTTTTTCCAGAACATCCCAGATTGAGATCTTGAGAATTTGGAGGACAAGTCAACACCCTGAACTCTTGGTAAAAATTAGTTCATGAATGGCTTGAGAAAAATAATACTGTGTCAGGACGGTTTATCCTGCTGAAAGAGGCCATAGCCATAAGAGAATACTATTGCCATGACAAGGTTATGTAGTCTGCAACAATTTTTAGGTAGGTGAGACGTGTCCAAGTCACATTCACTTGAATACTAGGACCCAAGGTTCCCCAACAGAGCATTACACAGAGCATCACACTCCCTCCACTCTTCCCATAGTGCATCCTGCTGCCATCTCTACCCCAGGTAAATGACACACACGTACCCAGCCATCCACATGATCCAAAAGAAAACCTGATTTACCAGACTAGGCCACCTTCTTTCATTGTTCAGTGGTCCAGTTCTGACATTCACATGCTCATTCTGAGTGCCTTCAGTAGAGGACAGTTGTCAACACAGGCACTCTGACTAGACTGCAGCTACTCAGCAAACTGCGATGCACTGATGTTCAAGACACCTTTCTCTCACAGCCAGCTTTAGGTTTTTCAGCAATTTGTGCTATAGTCGCTCTTCTGACAGAAAGACTGACTAGCCTTTACTACCCACATGCATCAATGAATCTTGGGTGCCCATGACCCTGTTGCCAGTTCACTGGTTGTACTTCCATGAACCAGTTTTGGTAGGTACTAACCACTGCACACTGGAAACATTTGTTTTGAAAATGCTCTGTCTAGCTGTAACAATTTGGCCCTTGTCAAAATCGCTCAAATCCTTACACTTGCCCATTTTTCCTCGTTCCAAAAAATCACCTTCAAGAACTGACTGTTCATTTGTTGCCTAATATATTTCACCCCTTGAAAGGTGCCACTGTAATGAGATAATCAATGTTATTCACTTCACATGTCAGTTATTTTAATGTTGTGGCTATTTGCTGGCCATATATATCAACATATATTAGAAAGGAGGCACATTTTTTTTTTACAGAAACCATATCTATATCTACTGAATAACTCCATGAATGTGGTCATGTGCATGAAGAAAATTGTATAAAGCACTGTTCAAGTGCTCAGAGTGATTTTTTAAATGGCTTTGTATATTAGAACTGGAAGATGTTGTTCAAAATGTAAATGTGAAACAAACAAAAGTTTAAATTTGTGAATTAAACCTGGCAGCATCAAAAGATTGTCCATATCTTGTGGTTCAACTCTCTCTTTACTATTGGTGTTCTTACCTCTTCATGAGGCCAGCCTGGATAAGCAGCTGTGCCAAGTCCTGGCTAACAGCAGCACTAGGAGATCCCACCATGAAGTGTAGAATTACCTGTCAAGAAAAACAGATATAACATTAAAAATGTGATTAATCAGTAGCTGCCACAGACATTTCTTCATGCGCAGAAGGAAATAATGTGTGTGGAAGATGTATAGGAAAATGCTTAAATAAATTATATTTGTTACATTATATCATTGGAGGAGTTTATATTTTGCTGAATGCTCCAATGACACGAGGAAACAACTTCTTTAATTTGCAGACTATGCTTCAATTATCATACTTTATGTTTTCTTAATTATAAAATGTGATAGTCTCCTCCCTTATTCCATGTTATCAAATAGTGGAGGGAAAACTTGTTTATTAATTAATCGGTGGCTTGCTTGCGTGTGGAGTTCAATTGAGGGATTAGATCTGAATGACTGTTGGAATTTAAGGTAAAATCTCTGGAGAGATAATTACCCAAGTATAAAGCCCCTATCACACTATACAACTTTTCCAGCAGTTTCCTTTGCAAGCCTTATTTGCAGAATCATAGTGAATCAGTGGCAGATAAAACACGCTCTTTTAACTACCTGATGTGTAGTTCAACAACCCTAGTGACTCAGTCAGACCAATCTGCATCTCACTCCAACAAAAGGGCTTGTGTATCTTTGAGAGCTGTCAACCAATGAATGCACACCCAGAAATACAATGCATACAATCCAGCCATAGGTAAGAATGACACCCAGAGTTTTGGACCACACAAACAGAACAGAGTTGCTTCTGTTGAATGTCTCATGTGTGTACTGAAAGAGAACTGAGAAAGGAAATTAAAAGGGCTGAGATTCCAAGTCATGTATATCCACCAGGCAAAAAGATCCAGCCACTGCTGTTGTTACTGTACATCTGATGTCACCATCTGACTTGAAGCCATGTAAACTGCAAACTGTATGGCAGTGAAAACAAAGTCAAGAATAACAGATGTGATATAACAGTTTTGAATATTCAGGCAATAAATACCATATAAACTACTTTGTTGTATCAGTGCAAAAGCCCTTTTTTAACAGAATACTATTGCTTTTCTAAGTGTATACCGTGCTTGTATCCATGTTCATGTCGCTTCAGTCATACAGAATTGTTTCAGAGTTAGCTTTTACAAGTTGGTACTAATGTATATTCACCTAAAGGGTTACACAGCCGAGGATATGGGATTCTTTTAAACATCACACATTCAGCATGCCTCTCTTCTAATTAAAATTGCTGAATTAAACTGATTTGGGCAAGATCAATCTAATGCTTCCCATCAAAAATTTAATAAAACAAAAGCTTCTGTATGTTACATAATCCTCTACACAGCGTCAGCATCCTTTTTCATTGCATGGTATTTTCCTATGAAAAAAAAAACCAAATGTGTAAATGCCTTTGCTCAACTATCAGTGATATACTGCAAAGCTAACAAGAAAAAACTAAATTAAAAAAAACTAAATTAAAGATAAATTAACTGCTGTGTAGAGCATACAATTTTACATTTCTGTAGCTAGCATCATTTTGAAGATGACAGAAGACAAATATAAAAGGGCAAAGAACAATGTAAAGAATGTTTTAAGACTTTAACATGTCATGCACTAAAGGGTAGTGGGAGTCTGGGAGACAGATGAGAGTCTCAGATTTAAATTCATACTCATTTTAACAGTTCACTGGACAGTGAAACAATGGAAGAAATAAAGGAGTAGAAATCAGCACATGGTGACAGCTAATAAAAAAAATGTTCAGGATTACTGTAACTATTGTAAGAAAAAAGTCAGAGTATTCTGGAAATTCTATTTGCCATATTGGGCATTCATTCACAATTAATATAATAATATTACACCTTCAAATCTGCTTATGTACTTAAAATACTTATTGCTGTATACTGCTGTATTCTACTTTTACTCTTTCTTTGATTCACAGAAATGTATAAAAGTCAATGTTGGATATATTTACCTTAATCATTATGCACAATGCACCATATTTTAAAGCCGTTTGTGTATGCCGAATAAATCCACATGTCAATCAAAAGCAATAATGGTATTTTAACATACCCAAGGGTGTCTTCTTTCAAATAAATCACAAGTTTCCATGTGGTGTACTCTATTCATTAGTAAAATATTCAATTTGCACACATATAGAGTATGTAAAGGCAAGCAGCATGTCACAGCTGAGAGAAAAAATACAGTTTAGAAAGTTATAGAATGCTAGTGATAAAGAATATGAAGACCGTGGGTCAGATTCTATTCATAGCTTTGACTCTTTTGAGAATGACACGTTTTTTTGAAGGAACTAATGCTATGCTTGATTTGTAAGTATCGTAAGGCAAAGCTCTCAATTTACTGGTCGATCTGTGTTCCTACCCTCACCTATGTTCATGAGCTATAGGTAGTGACCAAAAGAACGAGATCGCGAATACATGCGGCTAAAATAAGTTTCCTCCGCAGGGTATCTGGCTTTCCCTTAAAGATACGGTGAGAAGTTCAGTCATCTGGGAGGGGCTCAGAGTAGAGGTGTGCATGCCTATGTAATACAACAGAGTGGTATCCTGTTCTGGGTTGTTCCATGCGATGCACCCAGACTGAGAAAGATGTTGAAACCTCTAATTTCCTGGATTAGTAGTTTGTATGCAAGTACTGCTGTATGTACAAAAACAATGTCAAAGAAATACTCTGATGCTCTGCGTGGTTTAAATGCTAGAAAGGTCTGGTGACTCCTGATAATTCCCTACAATGATCAGAAGAGTGTTAATTCTAGATATTTTTCAATTCAATTTTTATGAAACAATTTTAAGACATGCATGGAAAGACACAATGAAGGATGAAAATGATATTTCAAATGAGCAATTCCAAACAATGTGAATTTGTTAATCAGGCAGTGCTAATCTCTTACACATGTATTTAATTAAGAATTAATGACACAGTCTATGCTGAAATTTAGACACATACACTTACTTAGGGTGATACACTGAACGACATCTGCATCAGTGTTTTTAATTAGGTATGTGTTCGTAATGTTAGTAGTGCTAGCTATTAAAAAATAAATTTGCAAAAAGCATTAATAGTAATAAACAAAATTGTACTTTCTGAAAGTTTTTTTTCTCTTCAAGAGTTTGCCCTGAAACACTAAAATGGTAAAAAGTGGGTTCAGAAAATGTGTCAACTACCTAAGCAGCTTATATCACTAACCTATAGATGTTACTGGTAGTGGCCATTCTTTACATTGAGACATCATAAATGCAAAATTTAAAATATTTGTTGAAAAAATGTTTTTGGAGCTTTCACTTCTTATGAACGATACTAGTAAGACAGTTTAGGAATATTCATACTGCTTTCTTCAAATGTTTTAAGTGGTCATTTGCTAACTTATTGCTTGTGTCATACAGAGCAGGTTTCTGTCCATCCATATATAAATGTTTGTGCATTTACTTGGTGTATAGAATGCTATGTATTGTATTGAATGACAAACTAAAAAATATTTTATTAATACTGTGCATGTTTAAAGTATAATTTTATAATTACATTTTCAAGCATAACGATAAATAAAGTAGATGAAAGCCAGATTTTATTTGTTCAGGAATGAGTGTTTTGTTTATAACAATTAGCATTTTACCTTTATATTAGTTACTATAGGATTACTTTCCTCACACAAAGACTTAATTACAGATTTCATATGTATGACTGGTTTCGGTATGTCACCATTTAATCATTTCAGGTTCATTAGATTCAACACCTTTAGCCTTTTAAAAATGTAGGATTTATTGCAGAGTACATTATAGATGCATAAATAGCTTCAGAAGGAGTTCTTCAGAAGCTTCACATTGATTAAAATCAGTAGAGATGCAAGGCATGAGTGATTTAAAGAGATTTCAGAAAATAGTATGACAGCTGTTGGAACTTGCAGTGAATTTAAGAGATTTAAGAGATAGTTCAACATTCATCTTTTTTCTAGACTAACTTGAGACAAACAAAATTCCGAACAAGGCCTGGTGTGTTCAGAATATGAACAACCTTATATATAATTTCTCAATACATTTCATTCATACACTCACAAACATTGTTTCACTGCATGTTTAGCTTCATACTTTTCTGCACAAGAATTGGTTTCTGTGACAATGAATACTGAGTAGCTTTAGATGGATAGATAGATAGATAGATAGATAGATCTCGAGGCATGCGTACTGCCTGCTCATGTGCCCGAACGCCTTAATAGTCTTACTTCCACTGGCATACCTCTGCATAAACTCAAAATTAAAATTGGTTCAGTCGTCATGCTTCTCAGAAACCTCCTGCCAGCAAAAGGTCTCTGTAATGGCACTAGACTTTCTGTTACCAGCATTCACCGCAATGTACTGGAGTGTAAAACTATCGTGGCTGCTACCTCACAAACTGTCCTTATTCCCCGGATTTCAATGACCTCATCAGATTCAAATTTGCCTTATATTTTTACACGCAGACAATTTCCTGTTAGATTGGCCTTTGCAATGACAATTAATAAGGCACAGGGCCACACTTTCAAAAAGATATGCCTGTATCTGCAAAAAACAGTTTTCAGTCACGGACAATTGTATGTTGCTCTCTCCAGAGTTCCATCTTTTCATTCACTCAGTCGTATCCTCAAACCCAACCCATTTGGACAACTGTGTCTTTCAAAAAGCCTTCACCCATCAATGAATAATTATGCCACATATGCTACGCCGCGGGTTGGCTAGTTACATATTAATCTATATAGACCTTTGTAATAAAATGTTTAATATCATAAACTAAAACATATAATATGAAAAATTATTTCTATACAGATAAAAAGTATGTCTGATTTTTCTTGATATTACTGCAAATAAGGAAGGAAGCTTTATTGTACAACTCTCAAACAAATTCCATTTAGGTTACTAAATATTACTAAATATTCAAGCTAAGAAAGCACATTAAGCCAGGTAATGTCAGGAAATTTTGGCGCTGTATTTCCTCTCATTTGACAAATGTCTATATGCCATTAAAACCCATCAAGAAGGAGGTAATTTCAGTGAATGCAACCTATAGATTATCACAGAATATGTATCTATATATATATTTTAAATTGTATATATCATAATATATATTTACTATCTATAAAAGAGTTAATGCGTTTAGCTAACTCTGAAATGGTGTACCGACTAATAGTAGGGAAGCACCATTAACTTTATTATTTAAATCAGGCTGAAGACCTGTTTTTTATTTTAATAGTAACATTGTATAATCGGAGGTGCTACTGATTAGTCTGTTTATATTATTTTTCAACAACTGTAGAAAATTTTTTAACTTTTTCAACAGTCTTTCCCATGTTAATTTCATTCTTGGCATCCTGTAGTTAAACTTGGTGTAACATGGAACAATGTGTTTCCCACCAATAACAGAGTCATTATCAGAGCACTGTGATATTTTGCTAAATTATCACAATTTGCTGTGATGCACTGCATAGTGGAGTTGAAGACCACCAATATGGAAGTAAAAGTTCAATACAAAATAACTAAGGAGTCTGAAAGACATCAATGTTCCTGTTTACAGTTTGTGTGATTAAAAATGTAACAAAATTGTACCTGTGACAATTACATCCACCTAAAATATTTTTTTCTTTATTCTAACTAAATATTTTTCCACCTAAGAGCAACAAATGGCTGTTTCCTTCATTTAAAAGCAGTGGCCAAACAAGAAACTACATAAAAACATTTATGAGCTTCATGAGCATGAATAAATACTCTTCACACGTCATATCATCCAGTATTTTATATGAGAATTTCCCATCTAACTTGATCATAAAACATGACAGCATGCTTTAAAACATACATCTAACAAGGATTAGCTGTAACCCAATTCTCTCATCAATTATAAACATAGAATTTACAAGTCTTATTACAACAACAAAGGTGGTTGATAAATGTGCTAGACAATAAGGGCTGAAAAAAAAACAAAATAGAGTTTGGTTTCATGCCTGGGTAATGAACAGATCTTTGCTATTAGGAAAATGAAGGGAAATCATCAAGGAAATGTAAACAAGCTCTATTATACATTTGTAGATCTGGAGAATGTGGCAGGGAGCTGCAAGAGGAGTGCTTTGAGAAAGTTAGGTATGGAAAAATGTAGCATCTGTAGTGATGTTACAGTATGAGGAAACATGAACAATGTTTAAGAGAGATGAGAGAAATACGTTTTGAGGTTAAGGCAATACGCAATCTGTTCAGAATGTACTGTTCTGTAATAGTGATGAAGGTGGCAACCAAAGAAGTGCCCTGCAATGGGTACTCTTGTACGCCAATGATTTTTGTACTTATGGCAAAATGTAAAGATGAATTGAAGAAGGTAACGACAGGAAAGACCAAAATTATGGTGAGAGGTGAAGGGGTACGATCCATGTAGAAATTTTTCTACACACAGAGAGGATCAGACATATGCAATTAGTTACCAAGTTGTGCGGTAGACAGTAGAACTTTAGGAACCTTCAAAACTAGACAATGATTTTTGGAGGAATTAAGTGGGTAGGCAGAATACAGGTATATTACTCGTTAAAACACAACAGCTATTTTCTGGTATGGCATGTTTGTATTTTCATGTAGACAGTAATGTTAACTTCCTTTAGTTATTTGTTTAGGTGTGCAGTCAGAGGTTGGGTGCTGTACAGTGAGAATGTGGATGCTGTGCAGCCTTGTCTGTGCTTCTACTGGTGTCATGAGGCACATTTATAGAGTCAGGTATTTCAAGTACTGAAATCCATATCTCTTGTGGAACTTTGTTATCAACTAACTTAATTGTAGTCCTTTTCACCTACTTCTGATGAGATGTAATACTTTGAATGCATGTTTTTACCATTCATAGTTGCATGAATATAGCTGACAATACTTTCAGCCATACATCAACTTTTGCACATCATTGTAACTTAACAACAGCTGTTTCAGTTTTGAATTTTGAAATTTTGGATTAGGGATGCTCAACCTAGAGATCATTAATCTTTCAAAATGTTTTTAATACATTTAATTATAAACGTGGAAAGTAATGATAGAAAGCTTAGTATTATGGTATTTAGCACTGTGGTATTTAGGTAGTATCCAATTGCTTAAGAGTAAAGGGTGGGCCCTGGAAAAAGATTTCTATGGGGCCACTAAAAAAATAAAGAAATTATTTTTATACTTTTGCTTTTTCATTAGTATCAAAAAAAAAAAAAAAAAAAGCCACAGTGGGTGCATAAACCAGTGTGTTTCTTCATGCTGGCCCCAAGCCCGGATAAATGGGGAGGGTTATGTCAGGAAGGGCATCCGGTGTAAAATTTTGCCAAATCAATATGCGGACAACAATACAAATTTCCATAACGGATCAGTCGAACCCCGGGTTACCAACAACCGCCACCAGTACTGTTAGCCAACAGGGTTCTGGAGGAAATTGGGCTACTGTTGGCCGAAGAAGGAGAAGAAGAGGGGGGAGACGTGTCTGGAGGCAGGAGGAAAGTAAAGAGAGTGGAGCTGAGGGTAGGAACTTTGAATGTTGGCAGTATGACTGGTAAGGGGAGAGAGTTAGCAGATATGATGAAGAGAAGGAAGGTTGATATATTGTGTGTGCAAGAGACTAAATGGAAGTGGAGAAAGGCCAGGTGGATTGGAGGTGGATTCAAATTGTTCTATCATGGTTTGGATGAAGGAGAAATGGGGTAGGAGTTATTCTGAAGGAACAGTATGTCAAGAGTGTTTTGGAGGTGAAAAGAGTGTCAGGCAGAGTACTGATTATGAAGCTGGAAACTGAAGGTGTGATGATGAATGTTGTTAGTGCATATGCACTGCAAGCTGTGTGTGCAATGGGCAAGAAAGAAGATTTTTGGAGTGAGATGGATGAAGTGATGAACAGTGTACCCAAGGGTCAGAAAGTGGTGATTGGAGTGGATTTCAATGGGCATGTTGGTGAAGGGAACAGTGGAGACGAGAAGGTGATGGGTAGGTATGGTGTCAAGGAGAGGAATGAAGAAGGTCAGAGGATAGTGGATTTTGCCAAAAGGATGGACATGGCTGTGGTGAATACGTATTTTAAGAAGAGGGAGAAACATAGGGTTACGTACAAGAGTGGAGGAAGATGCACACAGGCAGATTACATCCTATGCAGAAGAGGTGATCTGAAGGAGATTGAAGACTGCAAAGTGGTGGCAGGGGAAAGTGTAGTTAAGCAGCATAGGATGGTGATCTGTAGAATGACGTTGGAGATCAAGAAGAGGAAGAGAGTGCGGCCAGAGCCAAGAATCAAATGGCGGAAGTTGAAAAAGGAAGACTGCAAGGTTGAGTTTAGGGAGGAGGTGAGACAGGAACTGGGTGGCAGTGAACAGTTACCGGGTGGCAGTGAACAGTTACCAGACAGCTGGGAAACTACAGCAGATGTAGTAAGGGTGACAGCAAGAAGGGTGCTTGGCGTGACATCTGGAAAGAGGAAGAAGGAAAAGGAAACCTGGAGGTGGAATGAGGAAATACAGGAGAGTATACAGAGGAAGAGGATGGCAAAGAAGAAGTGGGATAGTCAGAGAGATGTAGAAAGAAGATGAGAGTACAAGGACATACAGTAAGGTGCAAGGTGAAGAGAGAGGTGGCGAAGGCTAAAGAAAAGGTGTATGATGAATTGTATGAGAGGTTGGACACTAAGGAGGGAGAAAAGGACCTGTACCGATTGGCTAGATAGAGAGACCGAGCTGGCAAAGATGTGCAGCAGGTTACGGTGATAAAGGATAAAGATGGAAACATACTCACAAGCGAGGAGTGTGTGTTGAGCAGATGGAAAGAGTACTTTGAGAGGATGATGAATGAAGAGAACAAGAGAGAGAAGAGGTTGGATGATGTGGAGATAGTGAATCAAGAAGTGCAACGGATTAACAAGAAGGAAGTAAGGACAGCTATGAAGAGGATGAAAAATGGAAAGGCCGTTGGTCCAGATGAAATGCCTGTGGAAGCATGGACGTTTTAACCAGATTGTTTAATGGAATCTTGGAAAGTGAGAGGATGCCTGAGGAGTGTACTGTTTAAGAATTAGGGGGATGTGCAGGACTGCAGTAACTACAGGGGAATAAAATTGATGAGCCACAGCATGAAGTTATGGGAAACAGTAGTGGAAGCTAGATTAAGAAGTAAGGTGATGATTAGTGAGCAGCAGTATGGTTTCATGCCAAGAAAGAGCACCACAGATGCAATGTTTGCTCTGAGGATGTTGACAGAGAAGTTTAGAGAAGGCCAGAAGGAATTGCATTGCGTCTTTGTGGACTGGAGAAAGCATATGACAGGGTGCCTCGAAAGGAACTGTGGTATTGTATGAGGAAGTCAAGAGTGGCAGAGAAGTACGTAAGAGTGGTACAGGATATGTACGAGGGAAGTGCGACAGTGGTGAAGTCTGCGGTAGGAGTGACGGATGCATTCAAGTTGGAGGTGGGATTACATCAGTGATCGGCTCTGATCCCTTTCTTATTTGCAATGGTGATGGACAGGTTGACAGACGAGATTAGACACGAGTCCCCGTGGACTATGATGTTTGCTGATGACATTGTTATCTGTAGCGATTGTAGGGAGCAGGCTAAGGAGACCCTGGAGAGGTGGAGATATGCTCTAGAAAGGAGAGGAATTAAGGTTAGTAGGAACAAGACAAAATACATGTGTAAATGAGATGGAGGTCAGTGGAATGGTGAGGATGCAGGGAGTAGAGTTGGCGAAGGTGGATGAGTTTAAATACTTGGGATCAAAAGTACAGTGTAATGGGGATTGTGGAAGAGAGGTAAAAAAAATAGTGCAGGCAGGGTGGAATGGGTGGAGAAGAGTGTCAAGAGTATTTTGTGACAGACAGGTATCAGCAAGAGTGAAAGGGAAGGTCTACAGGACAATAGTGAGACCAGCTATGTTATATGGGTTGGAGACGGTGGCACTGACCAGAAAGCAGGAGACAGAGCTGGAGGTGGCAGAGTTAAAGATGCTAAGATTTGCACTGGGTGTGACGAGGATGGATAGGATTAGAAATGAGTACATTAGAGGGTCAGCTCAAGTTGGACGGTTGGGAGACAAAGTCAGAGACGCAAGATTACATTGGTTTGGACATCTGCAGAGGAGAGATGCTGGGTATATTGGGAGAAGGATGCTAAGGATAGAGCTGCCAGGGAAAAGGAAAAGAGGAAGGCCTAAGCAAAGGTTTATAGATGTGGTGAGAGAGGACATGCAGGTGATGGGTGTAACAGAACAAGATGCAGAGGACAGAAAGATATGGAAGAAGATAATCCACTGGGGCAATCCCTAACGGGAGCTGCGAAAAAAAGAAGTTTTTTTATAAGTATCAATTGATAGACTAAAATTATACACACAAATATTTATGGTAATTTAATAACAATGTTCCTTTCAGGTTAATTGAATTTTACGTAGTAATGCTGTCAGATTGAAAGTTGCTATTTGAATGTTATTCAATTTTTTTAAAGGTCTTATTAGAAGGAAAAAGCTGAAATTTGTTTATAAAAGTATGGTTGTTCATTTTACCTACACTCATTTTGGCATTATGTTACTCCAGATGTTATGGGCAAAGATGGCATTATTTTGCAGATTTGTTTATGCTTCCACTATCATTTTGTAATTTTGAATGGTCAACTTGTTATCTTCATTAGCAACACTTAATCAGTTCCCTTCACAATGTAGTTTTTTTCCTAAACCCATAAGTGAACTTGGAGAAATGTTTTCTAAACGCTTTTCATGCACCCTGAAAGTTTCATTTTATATCTAACGCTGTCCCATTCACTCTTAAACCTGAGATCCTTGTTGTTTAAAGCTAAGCAAATGCTAAGAAAAATGAAAACAACTCATTAATCTAATTTTCCTTTTATTAAAATGCTTTAAAATCTCCACTTTAAAGAACCACCATGCCGTGGCCTACAATAACTCTCCATCTTATGTGGCAGCTGGTTTGACACCTAACACCTAAAACAATAAGAAACAATAAAAAAAATTTTAAGCCACTGATACTGAAATATTACTATCAGTAAAGGAGAGAAAAAAGTAGACAGATTATGTGGAACCTGACTTAATACTCTGACAATTCCACTTTTTCAGGTGAGTCCATAGGTGCTGACAGTCTCTTTATTCCAAATGTCGCGATATTAAAAGGTACCCTGCTGCTGCCCATTGGACACCTTGAAAATAATAAAAGAAGTCCATCTTTGACCTGCTTGCCTCTTGCCTGCTTTTTTACTTTAGTCACCATTCTCACTGTGTTACAGTCTTACTCATTGACCTGTATTCCTTGTGATACTTGTTAAGACAATGAGCCATAAAAACAATCACATAAGCTGGCACCACACTACTCTACATTATTAACTTTTTTTTTCTGTTTTTCTACTCACAGTGCCAAATCACAAAGTGCTTATGACAATGAGCCGTTGTGTTGTAGAGCTCCTATCATGAAAGCTGGTGACCTTTAGAAACCTGTCTTCTGACTGGGTTGTGACTTTGGATCTGCCAGATCTCTGACTATCAGAGTTTCTTTCAGTTTCCAATTGCCTTTGGATTGTGTAGGACACTGTCCTCACTGGCACTTTTGATTTTTCTTTGCAATTTCTCCAAATGAAAGCCCTACACTTCAAAGGGTAATAATGCTGTGTCACAACTTATTATTTTCTTTCATTACATTTCAACTGATTAAATCTGAATAAAAACTGAAGTGAACTGTAAAACTTTTGCCAGTAATGTAGTTCATTTCAAGGTTTGTGAGAGCACCTAAACTACAGGTATTAAATGAGCCATCTACTTTAAAAGCATCAGAAAAGAAGAACAGCTTTAAAAACCTGATATACTTCCTTACATTATTATGAAGAAATGTTTTGAATGGATTAAACTGTTTAAGTAAGGAATGGATAAATCACAGTATTTGTAAATATAACAAAAATCTGAAATAGTGGACCTACTGACCAGAAGTGTGTTTGAGAAAACGGATTTCACACTTTGACACCAGTACAGGATCATGTTATAACTCATGGTTAGCAGTTGTTCACATATATTCATTGAATGCGAGAACTCTCTGCCCCTATTTTCCTGTTTTAAACACTATCTGGTACACTGTATTAATCCCCAAGGCTACTATTTGATAAAGAATTGTAAAACACAGTTGACTTATTTAGAATCCTCTTCATAACATTGCCTATAACAAATTTCTAATGTTGTGCCCATACTGCCATTAGTACACCCCCATATATTTTTGTGTTTGTTGTAAATTCAAGTTTAGATTGTCCTTAAACACTGATGCATTAACCACATAGACAAATGACTGTGCAAGATTTCCATTTGTTTGGTATAATGTAATTCAAATCAACATTTTAAAGAATATTCTCAGTGTATCAAATAAGTAATAATACATTTTAATACTGCAGCACACATTTTCACAATCAGCTAAATGTACAGTTTCTATCGTAATTTATGAGCCATAATGTTAACTAAGCCAAGTATTCACTGTAATAAATCGACTGAATAATTGATTATGAAATATTGATTTGTTTCAGGTCTAGTTTTGACAAACAACTTCATCTTACATTTTGCTGTGTGTTGTTCCCCAATCCCAGGCCTCTTTGTTAGACTGGATCTGTCTTTCTTCCAAATCCTTAAAGTATTTATCACTATGCATTTTTCTCCTTGGCCTTATGATTAAAACAAAAAATTAATGTCACAAAATCATGGTGTTAAGTGTTACAAAAAAATGTGTCATGTTTGTCCACAAATTCTTTGCATTGACCTCTAAAAGCTTTTTACGTTGCCATTGTGGTGGTGTCAGATTTTCAATTTTGATTTTTTAATGGGTTTGCACATTTTTTGTATCTATTACAATGATTTTGTAGAGTTGTCTGTCAATTTTTTATAGCACACTACGTGTGACTTTGGAAAGAAAAGCTGACTGAGCTACTAAAAAGTAGCTAAAAATGTTCTAATATTTTGTTTTAAATGTTCTTCAGGAAAAGTTGCTCTTTTTCCTTTTTTAAACAATAGAAACATCTTTATTTGTCATCCTTGTGTTTTCAACTCAGTTTAACAACTGTGACTAGATATTTGACACAAATCTATTTACCTTATTACATGCCTGTTAAACAATATTCAATGACAAAGAAGGTGGAGACTTATGCAATAAACATTTAATTTTTTTTCTTAATATAATTTTAGATGTACAAGAATACAGAGCCAATTCGGTCAGGGAGCCAGCCCATACCAAAAGTCTGTGTTCCCAGCCTCTTTCACACAAGACCAGCGTAGAGTCAGCACAAATATAAACTGTTTATAAATGAGTGCATTGTATTCTAAAGTTAAAGGTTAAACTGTAAAAACCTAAAACCTGTGCTCTTCAAGCAAAAACTTTACACAGCTTCAAAAACAGCTAATACATTTCTCTTCTGGAAACTTAGTGTTTAGTCACTGTGCAGAATCTGGAAGTTAAATGTTCTGAAACTCATCTGTGAAATAATCAGATTTAAATTAGCATAACTCATTAAGAGAAAAATGTTATGATGACAGCAATAGTGATTACATGGCAGGTTTCTTAGAAGTACCAATAATTGGGTTATTAACCAAAAAACTACTATATAATTAACACTGAATCCTCATTTGCATATATTCTAATATTAATATTATAATCTACTCAGGGAAAAAACAACTATACAATCTCAGTGCCAATATGTGTTTGCAGGCCAAGTGTATGAAGCAAGTGGGATCATCAGTATTCAATAACACAAGATGTGCTGGATTGCAGAATGATTCTTATGAGGAAATTTTAAAATAAACAAAATCCTAGTGCATCCAGTAAAGGCAGCAGTGACACTTGTTTAAGAGCAGATTAGTAGCTATCAAGTATAAAGATATACTGCATTTGGGTTGAATGGTTACACAGATTTGAACTTTGCTATTTACTAACCACTTGTATATTAAAGGAACATTCTGAATTCTGCATGTAGTGAACATGAGACAGTGGTTCAAAGAAGAATCTCACTTGTGATTTCTGTCCAATTAGTCTTTGGCAACAGTGAAAAAATTTTATGCAGCAAAAAAGTATTGGAAAAATTGTATAACTTTTAGCAATTCTATTTGATTGTCATAATACTCTCCATGACTTGAATGTAATACACTTCCAGACTTCTTCCATTCCTAGAAACATTTCCTGTACTCATCTTTTCTTACCATGTATAATGCCTCCTGCAATTATTTCTGTATTTCTAACATGGTAGCAAATTGCCTTCCCTTTGTTCACAGTTTTAATTTTAGAAACTAAAAGCACTCACAGGCAAAAAGATCTGATGAAATAGTTTAGTGTGAATCAACAACCACATTGTTTTTGGTCAAAAATTTTGATTGACAATGCATTCAGGTTGGCAGTGATAGTACAGTGGTGTGTGCAGCTGTATTGTCATGGTGAAACATTGTGTGCAGGTGCCCCATCATAGTGCAAAATGGTACTGTGTGCGCCATGCATTTTTCTCACCCGTCAATTTCCCACAGATAATTCAGCAGTTTAGTGTAATGTTACAGATAAGTGGACTACTCACTGAGAAACTTTATTTTCTGTTAATTTGTAAAAATTAGACCATCTTTGTTTTGATGTTCAATACAACCTACCCTGCTTTGTTCATTTTGGAGGAAAACAAATTCACTGAAATCACAAGCACAATTGTAGAATGTCAGAAATTCTCATCTTGATCAACTCAGAATAATGACACATAGTACAGTATACTAATTAACAAGACCGAAGGCATACAGTATCTAGCAGCATAGTTGATAAATACACCCTATTAACATGCCATTGACCAATTCTGCGAATTTTTGACCCATAAAACACCATATATAACATCAATGACAACAGCCTGTGGAAGAGCAATCATGATGAATTATACTTCAATCTTTAATACTTGCACTAATTCAATTCAACTTTCATTCAGGAATGGGTAAGGAGTTCTGCTGGATAGCACTAAAAACCACACCTTTGACTCTGGTAAACTGCACATACCCAATAAGCAGAGGAGGATCACAGATTCACCTGATGTATGTAAAGACCTTAGTACAACAGCTTCAAATAAGTGATTCCTACAGGTCACACTCTCGTATTTACCTTCATGGAACTAACCACATTTTTGTAAATTTAACATACAAAAGCACTTAAGAGTTATCTGTGCATTGCATTTATTGTCAAGAAAAGTAGTTGCTGTTATACATTCTGCACTGTGTAATCTTGCGTAGCAGAATGACAAGTCTTCTGGTATGAGATGTGGGGTTCAGAAATCCTGTGAAAAAGAAATACAGGTGTCCTTAAGAGTGCCTCCAGCTTTCTAAAATGCTCAAGATGAGGTACGTTCCTGCAAAGTTAAGTAATTCAGCTTGTGAACATTTTTAGTATACAGTATGTTTATCACTCCTAAGTTTAAAAGAGAAACACTTGAGTATTACCTGTTAAAATTTAATTTTTCAGATAGGACAATATATCATTTGAAGATACAAATGACAAGAATCTAGGAACCTGCAATGAGTGATGTAATGTTTAAGGAATATGTTAATATAAATTCTTATTACAAATCTTGCATTTTAACCTTTATTGGGAGGGACAAAACCTGAACACTTTGCATGTTAACTAAGCAATATACTTTTTTGTTGATTAGGAACCAGAATCTAAAGCTGATAGCTAGTAAGTGTAAAATGTATGTATTGACTGTTACTTCTCTCCCTTTTCATGCAATTTTTTAAACCAAAAACATTTATGAGCAATATCAATTTCCAATGTAAACTATTCCAGAAATATTAAATAGAAAAAAGACTTCAAAAGTATCTAGGATTAAGGATGATTTATGAGTAGTACATGGCATTAAAAACTAACATTTGCTCTCATCTGTTTGTCAGGAATAGATGCTGGACACAACTCTCTTAGTAGTTCCTTAATGTCTTTATCCTCCAAATACTCAAGATATTGCATATTATAATATATATACAGTAGCAAGAAGCACATTATGCCTTCAAAACAACAACTTCCTAAACAGCCACAGTTTCCAAAAGACAATATAAAATTTGTTATGGGTCATTGATAACGGGAATGAGACAGAGTAATTGAGTCAGGGGGAGAACTTTGTTCCTTGATGGAAACAGAATTGTCTGCATCTTAACATCCGCAAAACAAAGATACTGGTTATTGACTTTCATCACACCAAAGAGCCTGTAGATCTGGTCACTATTTAAGTCCACTCCTAAAAGTACTTGGGGGTTGACATTAATGACAGGTTGGACAAGTCTCAGAATGCAGAAGAGCTATATATGTAAGGCAGAGCATAGGACACGGTCAATTCCCCATGGAGGAAGAATCAAAGGAGAGAATTAAAACAAAACTGAGTGCCAGTATGAACAATGCTGCACATCCTCACTCTGACAGATGAAGTACTTTCAGCCAAAGAATCATTGTCAAGAAATGAAACAGGGTCTCTGCCTCCTCTAAACCAAAAGTGCATAATGCCTCATCGTGACAGCCAGTTCAAAAGCTTTTCTTTTTTTTTTAACTTTTCTTGCTTTTTGGTCATTCTGGTGTACGTTCAGACCATAATGTTTCTAAGAGTTTCAGCAAAAAGCCAAATATCCTTCAGGGGACAAATAAAGTTAGAACAAAGGAACAAACAAATGAACATTCTTTCTGTTTATCTATAATGCAGATGAAGAGGAGGATGTGGGGCACAATGTGGGTTGGGCTGTAGTTGTAAAAGGAGCATATCCAATCTTCTCGACATATAGCAGTGGCTGAGAACCTAGCCAAGTTGGCAGTGAAGCTCTCACAGTGAAGACCAAACTGAAGATAGTTGGAGATTAAATATTTAATTAAGTATATAATGTCAAAAGGTCTACATCTTTCAACAATTACACTTTAAATCTAAACTTCCACTACAAGCTACTCTTACTATTTGAGAGTTAGAAACACTATTAAAAGAAACCTGAGGAACTTTATAATATTTCGTTACTATCAATAGTTGCCACTATACTATATATTGATGAAGAAAATACTGCAAGGAGCAACTATAGAGTTTATCAGATTATGTCAAATAGTGTACCCATAGATTTTCTATGGAAAAATATGAGAATAGGACCTTTTAATTAGAATAAAAATTTACAAAGCAATAACCAACCATCAACAAGATATACGTCTCAACCATTTGTGAACAGAATATAATTCAATTAATATCATTCATTGTACACATTTATCTCGATTAAGATTATCCAAAATATACCCAGGACAAGAAACAAATTGTGACGATGACATTGATCAAGTTTTGCCTTGCTAGAATGTGTTCTAAATGCCCTACACTTTAACCATATATGGAAAAACCTTTGCTTATTTGTCAGATAATTTTGAATTTATGATTATTCCAAATTCTCTGATATCATTAAGCTGGCTTCACACAAATCGCAGGCCGTACCTGTGATTGCCCAATATGGACTGCAACATCCCCAGCGACTCCTAGTCTTATAATTTGACATCTTCATTTTGGCCAGCATCAGCAAATGAAATCAGTATGTTTCACATGCTCAACTAAAAGCTGTGTAAGTGTATTGTTGCCCTTATTTCAATTAAACAAGGGACAATACACTGTAAAGAAAAAAAGAAAATCAGTTGTGGTATCTTACACATGATTTGATCATTATCTTATTTTACTCAAAGTGACAGAATCCACCTTCCCAACTCAGTCGGCAAATGACATGTTTTTTTTCTTAAATTTTGAAAAGATCAAATTTTCTCTGCAAACTACAATCTAAACAATTATTAGAATTTATCAAGAATTTATTAATGTTTATTACATAGCTCTTTGATTTGGGTAAGAGAGTGCTAATATTGATGTGATTGGACTTAATTTGAAATTGGAACATACTGTATGTTTCAAATTAGCATCAACAGATTTATTTATTTATTTATTTTTTTTACTTTGTGCAATTCATCATAGAGAGGTAGGAGATTGGTGTGGATATTGACCTGATGGAACATGAATATATGGAGGTGGCATTAATTTAATTCTTGTGTGCTAATTTTCTAATTAATTGTAATGAGACATATTATGGCAGAAAGAGGTATTATGACAATAGTCAACATACCAAAATGTCAGATAACACAAATTGCTATAAATTAAATAATGTCTTTTGAATTGGTGAGTCTACATATCCAATATATGCTAAAACTAGCAGAATACCCGCGCTTCGCAGCGGAGAAGTACTGTGTTAAAGAAGTTATGAAAAAGAAAAGGAAAAATTTTAAAAATAACGTAACTTGATTGTTAATGTACAGTAATTGTTTTGTCATTGATATGAGTGTTGTTGTCATATCTATCTATATATATATATATATAGCAGAATACCCGCGCTTCGCAACGGAGAAGTAGTGTGTTAAAGAAGGTATGAAAAAGAAAAGGAAAATTTTTAAAAATAACGTAACATGATTGTTAATGTAATTGTTGTGTATATATATATATATAGCAAAATACATATCTATATACATATCTACATATACATATATATATATGCATACCTATCTACTGTACATCATATATACACACACATATACATACATACACAGACACACACATATATATAATTTGTGTGTGTGTGTGTATACACATACATACAAACATACACACAGGTATATATAAATATATGTGTATATATATTGTGAAGGATGGCCGGCCATTTATCCCGGCCAATACCCCCAAGCCGCCAGGTGGAGCCCTCCTTGCAGCGTGGAGGTCCCCAGAAGACCAGCAGGGCATCATGGACATTGGAGTTTTTATGCAAAGCCCTGCTGGATGCCGTGGGGGCCACAGGAGGGAGCTGCAGGGAGGACTGAGGGCTTCTTCGTGCCCTGTGACCCGGAGGTTCGTCACAGGAAGAGCGACGGACTTCCGGGTTGAAGAAAAGGACTATTTACCCTGACCCGGAAGGAATAAGGACTTGTGGACTGTTGGGCAGAAACACTTCCGGGTCAGGAGATATAAAAGGACTGTGGGAGCTCCCAGACGGTGAGCTGAGCTGGGTGGAAGGGTGGCAACGCGTCTGGGAGCTGGAGGATTGTATTATTGATAATTATTGTAATTTAATGAGAATTGTGGTGGAGAGTGTGCTTTGTGCACTGTGGCGACAAAATAAAGTCAACTATTGGACTTTTACCTGGTGTCTGGAGTCGTGGACAGGGGTTCAAGGGAGCGAGAGCGCCCCCTATCGATCACAATATATATATATATATATATATGTATGTGTCTATATGTGTGTGTATAGCTTTGATCACTGAGTGCAAGGGAAAAATAATAAAATGTAGTCTATAAGTTATTAAACAGTAAAACATTAACGTTTTAAGAAGTAAAGGTACATTGAGCACTACTGGAGTGGTTGCGGGTAAACTACATTTTAAAGACGGTATAACAGAAGAGGTAAGTAGTACTAACAGCAGCTAAAATGTATATGGATCATCTCTCGGTAGTAGATCCCTTTTGAAAGGCGCTACACGACGGCTGTGGTATAGAAATTACATTTTCTATGTGAAAGTCCAAATTTCTGCCTCTGGTAATGTGCCTTACCAGCAATTAAAGAAAATTAGTTTTGTGTCCTCTGCAGTGTTAAGAGAGAAAGGCTTTGGTTTGGGATAAAAGGAAAAAAGGTGTAAAGAAAGGAAAGTTGCCTTTTTCTTTTATATAGTATAGAGAGATGTGTTCGCTGACGATATGAGCGCCTTTTGGGGACAGTCGCGGTGGGTCTTGTGCAGACTGGTGAGACGTCCCAGCTATTAATCGGCTGTGATGGCACTGTCAGTCCTTCACTCCTGTGCGTGTCTTCATAATCCGAGCCGACGACCTCATAATCGTATACGTGCAAAATAAAGTGCGAAGCGCCTTAATATTATTTTGCCGCAGAAGCGCAGTCAGCGTCTGAAAGGCCGGCACAGCTATGCGCGCGCGCCGGCTGCTCGACTTTTGCTGGGCAGGAGACGCCAGTTTTTGCAGACACGTTCACATGATCAAAAGTCTCCCCGCTCTTTGGAGGTCATTCATATACAAAATACCCGCGCCTCGCAGCGGAGAAGTACTGGGTTAAAGAAGTAATGAAAAAGAAAACGAAACATTTTAATAATAACGTAACATGATTGTCATGAGTGTTGCTGTCATATATATGCCTGCCTAAATAAGTCACCCTCGCTTCGCTCTTACTTTTTTACCGTTCATTTAATCATGGCTAGTGGCGGAAAAATTATAAAATGGAAGGAGGATTACACTGAGTATGGCTTTACCAAAACAATTATTGATGGCGAATCGATTATTCATAAAGCTTGAATTGGTGATCTGTTTTTGTGTGTTAACCTCATATCTTTTCATACTTCTTCTCAAACCAAGGTGGTGCGAGGCTAAAATGAATTGGGATGCGCTGATCAATGTTATCGGTGTACCAGGAAATCATGCATTGACAAAAGTTCCCCTTTGATTGTAATGCAAAGTGTGATTAAATGCATTATTTTTTAACGCGTTATGGAGCACATGCATCGAAGCTTCTCAGCTGTGCTTGTGCTAAGAAAATTAAACATTTTAAAAATAACGTGACACGATTGTCAATGTAACCTTTTGTAAGTAGTGCCTGGAGGATTCAGTGTGGAGAAAGTCTAGAGTCAGAGTGTGTATTAACTTGTGGATTTCTCTGTATTTGGTGGCAGTGTGACGAAGTTGCTTCGGAAGACGGCGTTAGCCGCGGAGCTCAGCTCAGAGCGAAATGAGGTAAATGGGAGGGGAGATGATGACGTGACTCCTCCACCCGCCTTAACTGTCAATCCCCCACAAACACAGTCTCTCGGAATTTGCATAAGCACACCCCTTCACCTGCAATTTTAACTTAGTTACAAAGTGATCAAAACTCTCGTTTATATCCTGCGTCCTCTCATTAAACTTGTATCCCGCATTACCCGTGGGCACGAAAAGCACCAGCGGCAGCCTGTCTATTAAGTTAATTTAAAGTTTAGGTTTATACCTCGCTTTGTTTCCGAAGTAGCTGTACTGATGAATATGGTAGTATGTCACTCGCTCGCGTCTTAATGTTTCGCTGCCTTCTCAATTATATAATGCATGTTTTGTTCAGCGTATTTTGGAGCTCTTCCTGGTTTTCTACATAGTGCGTTGACAGTCAGTTCACGTGATTACGTGGGCGGCGTAATGATGTCACACGAAACTCCGCCCCCACGGCGGTCAAGCTCAACTCCATTACAGTAAATGGAGAAAAATACCTTCCAGTTATGACCATTACGCGTAGAATTTCGAAATGAAACCTGCCCAACTTTTGTAAGGAAGCTGTAAGGAATAAGCCTGCCAAATTTCAGCCTTCTACCTACATGGGAAGTTGGAGAATTAGTGATGAGTCAGTCAGTCAGTCAGTCAGTCAGTCAGTCAGTCAGTCAGTCAGTCAGTGAGTGAGTGAGTCAGTGAGGGCTTTGCCTTTTATTAGTATAGATAAGGTTCACAGCTATATAAAAATAAATCTATGCAATTAAACACATGAAATATGTGTCTTTTACAAGACAAAAACATGTTTTTGTGAAGTATTTATGATAATTTTAATTAAGTAACTGTTCAGTGTAAACAAAGTATTTGTTGAATCCTCACAACAAAGAACACATTATAATTTGGAGGATTTAATGTTTTAATAATTAATCTTTTAGGGTTTTAATTAATATTTACAAACTGCGGTACAACTTATAGATAATATTCACAAAAACTGTGCCCTAATAAAGCGATCTACCATAAGCAATGAAGAACTTAAATAGTGCTGGAGAAGAAACCACTGGCAGCACTGTAAATAGAAAAATTGAATACCCTTAAATACCCAAATACCCTTAAGTTAATGTCACAAGGTACACTTAAATCAGATCTGAATTGTTTGATCTGTAATTTTAAACTGTGTAGCAGAAGGATAAATCAAGGAAAATCTGTCTTTGTCCAAACATTACGGAGTGCACTATAAATACCTCTTGCATTTAAATTTGACAATAATCTTTTCTCATCCAATTGATTAATTAATCAGTGGTAATTAACCAATTAGTGGATTACTAAAAATAGTTGCTTGTTGTAGCCTGAGCCAAGATTATGAACTAAACACCCAAAATACAACTTTGACTTGTTAGAATATAATTACATTTTAAAAGGATTTTCTATATGCTCAATCATGAATCAGAAAACTGTTAAGGGACACGGAGAGCTGCTGGTGTTGCAGTTTAACACAATACTAAACCACAATTTAAAAAAAATTAAATTATAAATTGGTCCAAACAGAAATCATGGGGCGAGGGATGTAAATGCCAACAGCATAAACATTGTTGATTAATTGACTTGCAACATTTCTTAAAATGCTTCAACCTAAACATGTAAAATCAGTCTCTCAAAATAAGATTACAGTGTCCCGGTTCCAGCCACAGTTCAGGTATACATAAAGACAAAGCTGAATGAGCAAATCTAATTATAATGGCAGAATAAATAAAGAAGAACAGTTAATGGCAGTGGTAAGGCTGGCACCAGACTACACAGTGGGCATCTTGTAGACACAGACACAAAAAGGTGGTACTTTTTAAAAACAAAAGTGGGTTTTATTGAAAAGTGCACAAAAACACAAAAGTAATGTTCCAATCAAAAATAAGTCAGCAATGTATATAGTGAAGTTGTCAGTCCCAAAAACATATATACACAAAATTGTAGTCTTCCTAAAAAGAGAAAATAAACACACACACATATACATATAAACACACTGTAAGGGATGGCTGGCAGTCCAACCCACTCGGGACACTGAAAATATGGAAGGATGGGGGAAGGCGGATGCTGCCTCCCCCAAAATGGTAGATGGCAGCCTTCTTGGTTTACAGCTGTGCCCCAAATTCCCACAGGGCACCATGGGACTTGGGGTTCAATATTTCAGCTCTGTTGGGTCAAGTAGGTGCTAGTGCTGGGCAGTATACTGGTTCATACAAAAAAACTTTTTTTATTTTTGTTATGATATGGATTTCTCTTATACCGGAACACCAGTTTAAATAGCCTAAATAACGTTCAGAATGTGGCACAGAGGGAAACTGTTTAAGGGGGGACCTTTTTCACTGTTGCACCGCTAAATGGGCATGCAACGTACATGCATTAGTGGAGGTATTGAGCGGTGAAAATAGACAGAGAACGGAAGATGTAGCTGAAGATAAAGTTGAGAACTTTTGATGAAAAAATGTGCTGTGTCTGTTGCCTGAAGATACTTTGGTTTTAAAAGTTTGGATGTGGACCATTATGTTCAAATGTGTGAATACTGCTTCTATACTACCGGATAATACTGCAAGCCAGGTTGTACTTGTTTTATTTTTTTGTTTCAATACTGTGTAATGTACCTGGTTACTGTGTAATAGTGTCCCCTACAGACTCCCTCTTCCCACATGGGAGTCTGTTGAACCAACACCGTCGATAGTTACGACCGAGATGAGCTGAGAAATCTCATTGAAGCCAGGAGATGGTGGAAAGTACTCAAGTGCTTTTGTTAAAAACAGTCAAAAGTAAAACCAAAAGTGTCCACTGTGCAGTGTTCAGAAAAATACAGTACCCAAACAAATAGCAAATCCATAAAACCAGTGAAACGTGGGGATAAAATCCATAATAAATAAATCCGTTAAAATAGAGGTTAAAATGCAGTCTCTCTCCTCGCCCGATCGCAGCACACCACCTTCTGTCTCCACGGCTCACCCTTCACTGGTGTTGCTGGCGGAGCCTTTGCAGCACGAACTGCTTTCTGCCAACCCCTGTCTTGGCTGCTGCCACACCGTGCAGCCAGACCATCCGAGGTCGGCACACCTCCCGCCTTCCTTTGCGCTCACTCAGTCGCTCCTCAGATGCATTGGGAGGTCTTACATTTCACTCACCCCACATTTTACTCTTAGTCAGTGGGGTGAACCAGCCCCTAGATTGCCTCAGCCTGCGTTCCCTCACAGAGCCCCAGCTCATGCTGCCTTCACCTTCCTGGTGTCTGGATCATCTACCATGACTGCCTTTTCCCTTCTTTAACCTCCTTGTATTCTATCTTTTCTTTTTTCCTTCCTCCTATCCTGCCGGCCCATTAATATATGTCTCCGTGGGTGCAGCGCCTTATTCACACACCGCAGTAAGTCAATGAAGCAATTGAGAACGATCGGGTGTGACTCGCCTAAATCACCTCATCAACTCCCTGTGGTCATGCAATTGCACCCACGGAGATGGACACGGCGAACCGGATTTAAAAACGGACCTTTTTTTTTTTTTTGAAGCCGCGGACCCACTATACCACAAATAGCATTACAAATGCAAGTTGCAGTTTTATTATTTATGTATATAGCTTAGCTTGAAGCAAGGTCCACATTAATGCAATTTGCCTTAATGACAGTTCAGTTGGTAAAGATGTCACCACCAACTTGCACTTGTTTTATTTTATTTTCTTTTGGTGAATACTGTGTAATGTACCTGGGCTTGTAGTTTTCAAGTACCGTATATGCTCCAATAAACACAGAGTCTCTTATTGTCGCCGGTCTCTAATAAGCGTTGGGCTTCAGAGGGGATGCGGCCAAATAGTAGCTGGTCTTTAACAGTAGCCGGGTCTTTGATATTTGCCTACTAGCGTACATTGTAAGCGTCTGTATCTTTATAGACGTGTGTAATACATGTGCATGTCAGCACGTTACATATATAACAAATACGGATATACCGGTTTCATTGCATTCCAAAATACTGCCGAAACGGTCATTTGACATTGCTTTTAAGAGTCGTGCGGTGGAATACGCGAAAGAAACTTCTGGTGAAGCGGCCTCTCGTCATTATGGTGTTAATCCAAAAAGAATCAGAGAGTGGAAGAAACAATATGAGAGTCTTGTGTCTGTGAAAAAGGACAAAGGTGCTAGCAGAAAGCGGTTAGAAGGAGGAGGAACCAAGAATTTTAGTGAAGAACTTGAAGACCATGTATTGTCCTGGATTCTCAAGCAGTGGCGAAAATCCATCCACGTTTCCAGAAAGATGATTCGTAAACGAGCGAAACTGATTTTCAATACAGAGATCGATGAAGAATCCAAGAGAAAGGAGACTTTTGTTGTGAGTTCCGGCTGGTTGCAAAAAATGTATAGAGCGTAATTCGTTATTTCTCACACAAAAAACAACTGTGGCTCAAAAAGACCCAGATAAATTGATTGACAAAGTTGTTTCTTTTGTGATGTGGGTTTCTCAGTTGCAAATGCCCAAAGGTATCCGAGAATGCAACATTATTGGAATTGATGAGACGTCAGTTTGGTTTGACATACCAGGTGAGACAACCATTTATCCCTGTGGAGCAAAAACAGTCTCCATCAAAACTACTGGTCATGAGAAAGATCATTTTACATTAGTTCTTGCAACCAAGGGTGATGGAACCAAGATGAAGACGTTCATCGTATTTAGATGCATATACAAGAAGTGACTAGGTTGCAGCAAGATGTTCAACTTCAAGGAGCCTTCATAACGTGTTCCCAAAACGGATGGATGAACGAAGATCTCACAATCCAATGGCTGCAAAAAGTTTGTGTGAAATTTTTATTCCACAAGAGACTTCTGGTTTGGTACTCTTATCATTGCCATATCAGTGCAAACACTAAACGTGAGCTCAAAAAGTACAACATGGACACAGCAGTCATTCCAGGAGGTTGCACAAAATACAGTATGTGCAGCCAGCAGACGTTTCATGGAACAAATCTTTCAAGGACAAGATCAGAGCATTATATGATAATTGGATGGCAGGTGACAATGACAAAGAACTCACACGAGGCGGAAATTTGTGCGCACCTTCACGACGTATGATGGTTACATGGATCATGTCTGCATGGGATGAAATCTCAAATGAAATGATTCAGGAATCTTTCATAAATTGTGGCATCACCAATTCTTCTGACGGCAGTGAGGATTCATTAATTCATTGCCTCAAAGAAAATTGTTGGCGGCAAGAATTCAAAGCATCGTAACAAACCTGGAAGAAGAGGAAGACAATAGTGAACTGGACAACAACAAAGCCGTCATTGCGGATTTGGACGATGAATAGCAGCGAAAGGTACAGAAAGACATTGCCATTTATCTTTAACAGTCTTCTGCAGCATGTGAAATTCAAATAAAGTAGTAGTTTGTAATATTTACTGATATTTTTGTGTACCTACCTGTACCGAAACGTGCGAAAAAATATTGCATTCTGAAGGTTTTTGTTAATAAGGGCCGGTCTCTAATAAGAGCCAGGAGCCGAGGCTAGCTTTGCAAATAAACACCGGGGGCATCTATTGGAGCATATACGGTAATAGTATTATTACTGGAAGTTGCACTATTATTTATTTTATTGTTATTATTTATTAGTTTAAATATTATGCAGTTTAATGATGGTAAAGTTGTTTAAAAAGTCACTTTAATGTGTCAGTGGACAGAGATTGTTAACTTTAACAGAAAGTGTAGTTGGTTTATAAAAAATTTTACTATTTATTCCTTTTCTAAGACATGTTCAGTGCAATATAACTTTTGACAAGCACCTCTGGATATTTTACTAAGTCTAAATATCTCTTTGGATGGTTGACAATACGTATGTTATCAAAATTGTAGCTTAAGTTGTTTGCAAAATTTGTTCAATAAAAAGGTTCTATATTTTGACTGCAACTGTCATGCAATGTGATTCCTTCTCTTAATTAGTACCCCCCTCCTTGAAAACTATCACTTTATGGGGCCATGCAAACCTGTATTAATACTTGTGTGCACCTTAAAATGTTCTTTTGTGTCAGCTAGAGAGTCACGTGTGCTTTGTAAACGCTAGAGTCTGTTGAGAGTTGTTGGTTTGTTCTGTGGTGTGAGATTTAAATAAAAAAAATACATTTTGCTCTTAAAAACTTGGGTTTTGGTTGCCGCTAAGGAGCCGTGTGGGAATTTTTAAAGCTTTTTCTCCCTTTAGAAGGGTTTTTTTTTGCTTTTTTTTCGTCCGCACAAGAGCAAACGTAGCTGGGTGTTTGGAAGTGCGCTTGGAAAAGTTATTTGTACTTGTACCTGTCTTGTTATCTGTATTTGAATTAGCATCGAGGCGGCAGGGTAGAAAGCAGCAGTAACTGATATCGGCATTTGTAAATAAATAACCGCGTCGTCGTAACAGCGATTCCTTAGTTTAAAGGAAAAGAAAAAAAAAGGCCGCGGCTGACTTCAAAACAGTAAAAGGTAGAAGATCTGCAGTGCGCAGGTAAACGGCCAGCGTTGACGCCGATCAGGCACAAGGAGCAGTAGGGGCAAATAAGGTAGTAAAGTTTTATTTATTTGTTTATTTTAGATTAAACAGCCCTTAGCGGTCCAGAGGTAGAACAGTTAAGTGGGCGACAGCGTATTGGTTCATTAATACGGGGGAATACAAACAGTGCGAGTGGAGAGCTTATCAGTAAGAGGAGCGCAAAGTCAGGAGAAGAGGCAGAGAAAAGTAAGTTAACCTCATAGACAAATAGCAGGCAGCTGAGAGGGACAACAGTACAGGTGCTTAAGGAGATAAGGTGTAAAATATCTGTAGCAGATCTTAGTGTTACCATTTAAGTTAAAGAGCAGCTGAAAGAAGAAGAAATTTAATTTTAAGAAAAAAAAGTTAAAGTTAAGGCAGTTTAGTAATCCCAAGTCAAATTTTAATAATGAGGCCAGTGCAATGCAAGTCCTGTTGGATGTTGGACTTTTTAGATGATGGTTTGGAAGAGCCAGTTGTCTATGAGGGCTACATCTGCAAGAGATGCCAGCTGATCTATCACCTCGAGCTCAGGGTCGCTGAACTGGAGGAGGAGTTGGCTGACCTGCGTTGTAATAGAGAATTGGCGGACTTGGCCCAGGTGTCCTTTAGAGAGATAGTGTGCACCCCTAAGGTGGCGCGGGAGGAGATTCCAGACCAGACAGGTAGGAATAGGTGGGTCACGGTCACAAGGCGTAAGGTAAAGGGTGCACACTGTCCGGGGGCATCAACCCCAGAATTAGAAGTGTCTAACCGTTATCATGTCCTTGCGGAGCTGGACGGTGACTCTGATAATTCTGAGGTGGTAGGCAGGGTTGAGGAGCCCCAACGGGCCACCTTAAAACCAGTTCCCAGAAAGGGAGAGGTAGTGATAGTTGGGGACTCAATCATTAGGGGGATTGAAGCGCAGGTGTGCTCCAGAGAGAGAGAGTCTCGCACGGTGTGTTGCCTTCCGGGAGCACAGGTGGGAGACCTCCCTGGAAGGGTGGATAGGCTCTTGGCCAGAGCGGGGGTGGATCCAGTTGTCATTGTCCACGTTGGAACAAATGACATACATAAGGGTAGTCTGTCAGTTCTGCGATCCAAATTCAAAGAGTTAGGTACCAAGCTGAGGAGCAGAACTGACAAGGTAGTCTTCTCCGAAGTTCTGCCTGTGCCACGCGCCAGTCCAGGTAAGACTGAGGAGATTAGAAGGCTTAACGCGTGGCTCAAATCTTGGTGCAGGGTAGAAGGGTATAGGTTTATGGGGCATTGGGACTCCTTTTGGAACAGATGGGACCTGTTCCGCCGTGACGGGTTACATCTGAACCGGAGGGGCACCAATGTATTGGGGAGGCATATGTGTAGGCTAGTCGAGGATTGTTTAAACTAGGGAATGGGAGTCAGGGAGTTTAGGACAGGCCAGATTTAGATCTATATATGGAAGAAGAAACAATGGTGTAGAAAAAAAAATGCATAGTAATGTAAATTCTAAGCAAACACGTAAATGTAGAAGGATTAACACATTAAAAATAGCTTGCCTTAATGCTAGAAGTATCAAAAATAAGGTAAGTGAGTTGGAGTTGTATGTAGCAGAGCATAATTATGATATTATAGCAATAACGGAAACCTGGCTAAATAACAAAGATGGAGATAAGTGTAACATAGAGGAATACACATTTTTTAGGAAGGATAGACAGAACAGAAAAGGAGGTGGGGTTGCTGTTTATGCCAAACAGGGTTTAAATGTAAGTCCTCTTCAGTTGGATGATGAGCCCCATCTTAGTGAGGACATGTGGCTTCGCCTGGAAAATATTAGGGAAAGAGGTCTTATTTTAGGAGTATGTTATAGACCACCCAATTCAGACAATAATTTCAACACACATCTTTTTAGTAATATCAAAAAGGCAAGTTTACAGGGGGATATTATAATCATGGGGGACTTTAATTATCCAAATATTAACTGGGATAACCTTGCAGATGGAGGAGCACAAGAGCAGGAGTTTTTAGAAGTAATCAGCGACTGTTTTTTAACACAGCATGTTAAAGTACCAACACGGGGTGAAGCCTGTCTGGATTTAGTATTCTGTAATAATCAGGATAGAATTGAGGGTGTAGAGGTGATTGAACCACTAGGGTCAAGTGACCATAATGTAATACAGTTCTCAGTATTTTGTAATAGTACGGATGCAAAGACTAAAACTGTTAAGTTGAACTTTGGTAGGGCTAATTTTGAGAAGATGCGACAAAGTCTAAGTAGGATAGACTGGGATAAGCTTTTAAGTGTGGAGACAGTCGAGGAGCAGTGGAACAGGTTTAAAAATGTTTTACATGTAATGCAGGACAGATACATACCTAAATTTGGAATTAATAGGAAACTAAAAAAAACTCCACGATGGATTAATAAAGATTTAAAAAGAAGTTGCAAAGGAAAAAACTGCTGTATAAGGCATATAAGACTAATGACTGCAAAGTGAATCGTAGAGCGTATGAAAATATGAGAGCAACCATTAAGAAGGATATCAGGGAGGCTAAAAGACAGTTGGAGAGGAATATAGCAGATAAGGCAAAAGAAGACCCCAAGAGATTCTTTCAGTATTTTAGTAGTAAAAGAACAGTCAAGGAGGAGGTCAAGTTCATCAGGAATAGTAAAGGGGAATTAAAAGATACAGACAATGAAATAGCAGATGCCCTAAACTTACATTTTTCGGAGGTGTTTACAAGTGAGCAAGTGGATAACCTCCCAGAGGTAAACGCAACTACTAAGGAGGTACTGAGGGATTTGGAAATTGAAGAGGGAGAAGTGCTGCTCAGATTAAATAGGCTGAAATCAAACAAATCACCAGGCCCAGATAATATTTATCCTCGTGTTCTTAAGGAGGCTAGTGAGTACATATATAAACACTTGACACATATTTTTAGGAAGTCACTGAGCACTGGAGAGATTCCGAAGGACTGGAAAATGGCAAATATCATTCCACTATATAAAAAGGGTGACAGGGCAGATCCAAGCAACTATAGGCCAGTAAGCTTAACATGCATCACAGGAAAATTAATGGAAGGAATTATTAAGGATAAGATTGAGCAACACATGGCAAGGACAGGAGTTATTCTGACCAGTCAGCATGGGTTCAGAAGAGGGAGGTCGTGCTTTACTAACATGTTGGAATTCTATGAGGTTGCAACAAAAGCATACGATCAAAGTGGAGCATATGATATTATTTATCTGGACTTTCAGAAAGCATTTGATAAGGTGCCACATGAGAGGTTGGGCATCAAGTTAAAAGAAGTGGGAGTTCAGGGTGATGTTTTAAGATGGGTGCAGAATGGGCTCAGACACAGGAAGCAGAGGGTGATGGTGCGAGGAACCTCATCAGAACTGGCCGATGTTAAGAGTGGTGTTCCACAGGGGTCAGTGCTAGGGCCGCTGCTATTTTTAATATATATAAATGATTTAGATAGGAATACAAGTAACAAGCTGGTTAAGTTTGCAGATGATACCAAGATAGGTGGATTAGTAGATAATTTGGAATCCGTTATATCATTACAGAAGGACTTGGATAGCATACAGGCTTAGGCAGATTTGTGGCAGATGAAATTTAATGTCAGTAAATGTAAAGTATTACACATAGGAAGTAAAAATATTGGGTTTGAATACACAATGGGCGGTCGGAAAATCGAGAGTACACCTTATGAGAAGGATTTAGGAGTCATAGTGGACTCTAAGCTATCAACTTCCCAACAGTGTTCAGAAGCCATTAAGAAGGCTAACAGAATGTTAGGATATATAGCACGATGTGTGGAGTACAAGTCCAAGGAGGTTATGCTCAACCTTTATAATGCACTGGTTAGGCCTCATCTTGAGTACTGTGTGCAGTTTTGGTCTCCAGGCTACAAAAAGGACATAGCAGCACTAGAAAAGGTCCAGAGAAGAGCGACTAGGCTGATTCCAGGACTACAGGGGTTGAATTATGAGGAAAGATTAAAAGAGCTGAGCCGTTACAATTTAAGCAAAAGAAGATTAAGAGGTGACATGATAAGTGTTTAAAATTATGAAGGGAATTAGTACAGTGGATCGAGACTTGTATTTTAAAATGAGTTCATCAAGAACACGGGGACACAGTTGGAAATTTGTTAAGGGTAAATTTCGCACAAACATTAGGAAGTTTTTCTTTACACAAAGAACGATAGACACTTGGAATAAGCTACCAAGTAGTGTGGTAGACAGTAAGACGTTAGGGACTTTCAAAACTCGACTTGATGTTTTCTTGGAGGAAACAAGTGGATAGGACTGGCGAGCTTTGTTGGGCTGAATGGCCTGTTCTCGTCTAGAATGTTCTAATGTTTCTAATGTTTCTAATATACAATTCTCATGACAGTGGAATAGGTTATTCTTAACCAGTCTACTGCAGTAATTGCAGTTGAAAATGTGGTTAACTAATGCAAGGGAAAAAAAATACCGTTGAATACTGTGAAACTGGTACAATTTTGAAAAATACAGTGATATAGAATTTTGGTCATACTGCCCAGCACTAGTGGGTGCCACCAGGGGGTGCTGTGGAATAGACATATGATATGACGTTTCTGCCTGACAAATGGCAAATATGGAAGGATGGGATCTGCATCACAAAACATGCCAGAGTTGGGAGGTGGAGGACAAAGTTTGCAAGGAGGAGTGTATGTGAGTGAGAAGAAGAAAAGGATTGTGTGCTATATTAGTTGGTGCTTTTGTTCTGTGCTGTGAAGTGGGGGAAAAAAAGAAAAATGCTTCCCTACCCGAATAAAACGCGTGCTGTATTGATCTGTTATTTCAGCTTGTCTGTGTCAGGGTTTAGGAAGTGGTACGTCCCCTGGTGGTCCAAAACACATATGTACAGACATATACACTGCCTGGCCAAAAAAAAAGTCGCCACCAAAAAAAAAGGTCACACACTCTAATATTTTGTTGGACCGCCTTTAGCTTTGATTACGACACGCATTCGCTGTGGCATTGTTTCGATAAGCTTCTGCAATGTCACAAGATTTAGTTCCATCCAGTGTTGCATTAATTTTTCACCAAGATCTTGCATTGATGATGGTAGAGTCTGACCGCTGTGCAAAGCCTTCTCCAGCTCATCCCAAAGATTCTCAATGGGATTAAGGTCTGGACTCTGTGGTGGCCAATCCATGTGTGAAAATGATGTCTCATGCTCCCTGAATCACCCCAACTAAATATAGAGTGCTGTACATGCTCATACTTTTCATGTTCATACCTTTCAGTTGGCCAACATTTCTAAACATCCTTTTTTTGCATTGGTCTTAATTGATATTCTAATTTTTCGAGATACTGAATTTGGGACTTTCATTAGTTGTCAATTGTAATCATCAAAATTAAAAAAAATAAACATTTGAAATACATCAGTCTGTGTGTAAAGAATGAATCTAATATACAAGTTTCACTTTTTGAATGGAATTATTGAATAAATCAACTTTGTCAGGATATTCTAATTTTATGACCGGCACCTGTAAATGTATGGTTTTTACTTCGCAGATTTTCACCTTTCGTGGTGGGTTCTGGAATGCAACCCCCGTGATCGAGGAGGGATCACTGTAACAAAAAGCACAAAAACAAAAAATCCCTTTACTCTCTTGAGGGAACATTACAAGCATCCACTTACATTGCACCTCTCATTTTTACTTTTACTAATGCCTTAGCCTGCTGCCCTTCTGCTGTATCAAGCACACATGCTGGACAGAGTGCCCCCAAAGCTTCCACACTAATATGTATAGGTTCTCTCCTGTAGGTGGTGTGTTGCCCTGGATGTTTTCTGCAGTAATTTGAGATGTTCTGTTGAAAACTACAGGTGGTCTGTTAATGTGTAGTAAAGTAGGATCTAAAAAAAGCCAATTCATTTCTATGTAACAAGTCAAATTTTTTTTTAAAATATTTTATTAGGCTATTCAACTCATTCAATTACTACTCTACAATTAATTCAAAATGACCATAACATAATTTAAGAATAATGACATTAGAACTATTTCTTAAATTGCTACATTGGATTTGCTGTAATATAACTGGCAGAGAATGAGAGTTAAAGTAAACAAAACATCATGAAAAAACACGAAGGAACTGTATAACACTGCAAGACATACAGTATAACCTCCACTTTGAACTATATTATAGATTTAAACAAATCTGCTAAATAAGTAGAATAAGGACAAATTTAAAGTACTCCTTTTAATATATGAAAATCATACAATATCATTGAATTCCCTTGACCTTATACAACATATGCCCGTAAAACAGAGCATAAACTATGATCACAAGATAGAGTTTTATTGCAAATTCCAATTTTGATAAATATCTACACACCCAATGTGGATAACAGGGACTTCATCCAAAATGTATTTGCATCCATTCCCAATATTACAACTCATAAAATTATAATGGTCGGGGACTTTAATTGTGTTTAAAATCCAGACCTACATAGGTCTCCTGCCACAGAGGCGATGACATCTAACTCTGCAAAAACAAATACACGGTTTATAATTGATCACAACTTATCAGACCCCTGGAGATTTCTAAACCCAAACTCAAGAGCATATTCCTTCAACTGACCAGTGTATCATTGTTAATCAAGAATTGATCATTTCTTTATAGGTAACAATTTTTTGCCTACGATTACATCTTGTAAGTACAACGCTATTATTATTTCCAACCACACCGATTTGATCATGGAGCTAAAATCAATATGCCCAAAATACTCATCTCACAGCTGGTGTCTTAACCCGCTTATATTAGCAGAAGAGAACTTTACAGAATTTATATCCAAGCATATCGATTTTTTTAGTGACAAATACATCCTCAGAGGTCTCTGCTGGAATATTCTGGGAAACTCTGAAATCTTTCTTAAGAGGACAGATTATTTTGTATCTTTCCCACAAAAATAAATTGGAAACCAAGAAGAAATCAGAGCTAATCAGTGAAATTACCAGAATAGATCAAGAACATGCCAGGTGTCCAAATGAGGCACTTCAAAGACAGGCTCTGCATACAGAACTCAACCTCTTGACAATCTCATTTTTAAATCAAGACATCATTACTATGAACACAGAGAGAAAGCTAATAAGATTTTAGCTCAACAAATCCACAAGCAAGAAGTTCGCAATACAATCCCAGCAATTACCAACACAGACAAAATCATTGACCACAAAAATATAATACACTACTATAAGTCCTTATATTCTACTTGGTTTAAAGAAGACAAAAACACAACCTAATGCATTTTGGATACATTACAGATACCACAACTAGATACTCTCAGTGCAGATGAATTGAATAAACCTCTGGCACGATCAGAATTACTAGAAGGTATAAACTTACTTCTGAGTGGAAAAGCAGCAGGCCCTGCCGGCTACCCTGCCGAGTTTTATAAAAAGTTCTCAATTAAGGTAGCCCCTCTTTTATTAGCAACATTTACAGAAGCCAGAGACAATAACATTCTACCTCAAACTTT
Organism: Polypterus bichir lapradei; assembly: GCA_026402145.1. Classification (NCBI taxonomy): domain Eukaryota; kingdom Metazoa; phylum Chordata; class Cladistia; order Polypteriformes; family Polypteridae; genus Polypterus; species Polypterus bichir. Next base: position 51,587,563 of record JANRMT010062796.1, read on the forward strand.
TCACCAAGCAAAATAAGGACTTATTACAATGTTTATCATACAGGCCAATCTCAATTCAGAATAATGTTGTACGGAACTACCTTTTCACTACACTGGAGAAAATTGGATTTGGCCCGTACATTTGTGCATGGATCAAACTATAGTATACCAATCCAGAAGCTTCAGTTTGTATTAGGAACATTAACTCGGACTACTTCAAAGTAGAATGTAGTACTAAACAAGGATGCCCTTTGTCACTACTTTTTGCATTCACCATTAAGCCACTGGCAGTTCACTGTCGAAATGCTTATGAGATAAAGGGGATTATCAGAAAAGGACTTGAACAGAAAATTTCACTATATGCAGATGATATGGTACTGTATATATCACATCCACAAAAAACTGTGCCTGCAGTCCTAACAGCACTAACTGAATTTCAAAAGATTTCTGGTCTCAGAATTAATTTGAATAAAAGTGTGCTCTTTCCAGTGAATTCTCAAAAACATAATATCTGATTGGACACCTTTCCTTTTAATCATCGCAGATCAGTTTAAATACCTAGGGGTAAACATCACAAGTAAACATAAAGCTGTTTATCAACAAAATTTTGCCACCTGTATGGAAAAAATTAAGCAAGACTTGCATAGATGGTCAACCCTTCATCTCACTTTAGCTGGAAGAATTAACATTGTTAAGATGAATATCATTCCTAAGTTCCTTTTTTTATTTCAAATCATTCCAATATACATCAATAATCATTTGTTAAGAAATTAGATTCAACCATAACCTTATTTATTTGGAATTCAAAACATCCCCGTATCCAAAGGAATGTACGGAAGGTGGCATGGCTCTACCTAACTTTCAATTTTATTACTAGGCAGCAAATATACAAGCTATAAAAACCTGGACATTAACATAAATAGATGAACATACACATAGAAATAAAATCCTGCAGTACTTTTTTATATTCCTTGCTTTTGCTTTGTACCCCAATAAGTACAAGTCATTGTCAATATGCTAACAATTAAATTTGGGCTTCACTCACTCAGAATATGGAACCAATGTAGGAAGTATTTTAAGATAGAGAAGCATTTGGGATTTGGAGATCAGTACATTGACAATGTCTTTGCATCCTACAAACAATTACACTACAAATTTTACTTTTTAGTAACACATTTCTTTCACTACTTTAAAATTAGCAACTTTGTTAAACAGAACCTGCCCAATTTTCAACTACCACCTACCTCTATGCCGGAGAAAATATTCATCAGTCTTGAGGACTTGAGACAGTATTTCCGCAATATATAAAACATTTTAAAATCTCTCCCTTTCAAAGATCCAAGAGTACAGTGGGAAAAGGGTCTCTCACTCAACATGTCAGAAAAGGAGTAGAATTTAGCAATGCACAGAAATCACTCTAGCTCCATATAAGCAAAGCATACAATTATTCAACTTAAAATGATCTGTCCGGCACACTTGTCTCATGTAAAATTTTCCAAAATGTTTCCTGGACAAGATCCAACCTGCAAACGTTGCAATCAACTTCTAGCCACATTGGGCCCTATCTTTTGAGCATGCACCAAATTAACATCATTTTGGACCAAAATCTTTAAATGCCTTTCGGACAGCATCCAGATGGGCTTAAAGTGGAGGAGGACAAACAAACTGTAGTTGCCTTTACTTCACTATTGGCACATAGACTTATCTTGCTCAACTGGAAGAATCCTAACTCACCTCTTTTAAGCCAGTGGGTAACCGAGGTTATATATCATTTGAAATCGGGAAAAAAAAATCAACATTCTCACTTAGAGGGTCTGTATGAAACTTTTTTAAAACCTGGCAGGAGCTAATCAATAATATTTTAGAATAAGCATTTAAATTGAGGAAGCAGACTCTCTTCCCTTATTTTATTCTATTTATTTTTGTAAATTATTTATTTATACACCCGACTATTAAAGTTTTACTCAGTGGGCCTAGCTCTCTCTCTCATGGGCGGGGGTTGATTTGATTTAAACCTAGTTTTGTAAAATTTGACTTGCTTGTATGGAATGTTATTTGATTTTTAACAAATTAAATAAAATGTTAAAAAAAGAAAGACATTCCAGTGTAAATAAAACTACTCATGAATAAATAAACTTTAGCTCTACACCCTAATCTTGGAATGACCTAACTCCCTATTTTTGATAGTTTTTTTTTTTGTTGGTATTTAAATATAAATATGCCATTTGATTTTATTGGCTATTCTTATGATATTCCTATTCTCCTTTTGTGAGAAGATGTGTCATTCTATTCTCCTTCTAGGGAAGAGGTGTCATTGCTAGAACCCGACCCTTGGGTTCAAATAAAACTGAAGCACAAAAATATTCAAATAAATAATTTAAAACAGAACATGAATACAAATTAGATTTTAACAATGTGCAAAAAATGGTCAATTAACAAATATTAAAAAAATAACCATAAAACCAAATAATATATGAACAATAACAATAGAACACTAAATTAAACTATATTTGTATAACTAAATAAAAAATACTCAAAATTATAAAAACAATACTGTATTCTTACATTATGTGCAATTTACAAAACAATAAATAAAACAAAACTATTACTGTAAAGAGCAGCTAATATAACTAGCATGGTCAAACTAATACTCCCATCTCAGTAAAGGGAGGTTATAATGCAAATATTATAGTTTCTTTGAATTTATGCCATGAAAACAGCTCTTTTCCTTACAAATGTTGTCCACAACACTGAACACCTGCTCACTAGGCACTGATGGACTAGGGGACAACACAAATATTACTTTGCCTGAACAGAGAGGTTCTTAAAATTAGGGAAGTCACAAAACATTGTACTTCCATACTAGTTTGGTACTGTTTTGGTTTTGAAAATGCAATGCCACCAGCTTTTTTAGAGTATCGGTAGAACTAAGAATATCAGTATTGCATTCATGCATGAAGTAGACATTAGTAGAAATTAGTTTAAGTCAGATAATTTCAAAGCCAGGGTTTAACTCAAATGCATTTATTGGTTACTTTGCAAAAAAATTATTAACTGCTGATGATGTGGATCGTTTTGTCTGTACTGAAATTCCAAACAGAGAAACCTATCCTAAATTATGGTACAAAGTCATTAAACACAAGTCTCACAGATCATTTAAAAGATTCAGCATAGTGGGACACGAAAGATTCCAAATATTGGTTTTATAGAAGTTCTGAAATAAAAGTGAAACTAATGAAATAGCAACAATTCAAACAAATAAAAATCTTACAAGTGTGTATCCAGAAAAACAAACATGGGGTTTCGCGAGCGAAGCAAAGCCCCCTAGTTATAGTAATAATTGACAAAATGTTGATGTGAAGTGTATAATGTGTGAAGACTGAATTCCAAATATCAAATAAACACTTTCACAAAAGTTATAACAAAACAATTGCGCTTTTAGTCAAAAATATAACTGAAGAAAATGTTACATGTCACTGAGTAGTAGAAGTAAGGACTGCTGTTTAATAATCAAGAGGTTATGGGTTCAATCCCGAATCCTCCTTTTATTTACTGTTTCGAGCAGTGAGCTGCTACTATTGTTACTATTATATAATAAAAACATACATTTGATTTGAGTCTGTAACAGCTGGTGTAAATTTATGGTACTTGTAAAAGTTAGCACTGAAAAACGGAGCTCAATAATTTCTTCTTGGTGTCTTGTTGAGCAAACAGACACCGCAATGTCTATGGTGGATGTTACTATTCCTCACACTTGGACATTCATATCAACATGTCATTTGAACGGTTTTTTAAATTCAAGAATACAATTGAATAAAAATGGTTCTAATTAAGCTTTATTCAAGAATAAAACTGAACAAAAAATCGTTCAAATGGCATGTTGATATGAATGTCCATGTGCAACGAAAAGTTACATCTTTTACAGGTACCATAAATTTACACAGGATGTTACAGACTCTAATCAAATGTATGTTTTTGTCATATGATTATAATAATAATAATAATAACAACAATAGCAGCCCACTACTAAAAGTGCTAAATACAGAGATGATGTGGGATTTGAACCTATTACCTTGCCATTACTAAATGATAGCTTATCCACTGTGCCATCTGCAAGGATCCATGTTGGAGCAGCATTACCACTGTGACAACTGGTTGCAAATGAAACTAGCAAACACATACATATGCGAACATCTTTTATTTTGTATTGACTGATAGTTGGGCTTCAGCAACATGTCAAATGAGCAATTTCTTTTTCTTCAGTTTTATTCTTGAACTTGCAAAGTACTGCCTTAAAATTTTTATTAAGAAGAAAAGCAAACCTTTTTAAACCGAGGGAAAAATATACCAATAATTATTTGTTAAGGATCTCTTTGTATACCACGTTGTCAGTTCGGCTCTCCGGTTATAGTATGACCAAGCTGTGCGCTGAGCTTACTCTTGAGCATGCAATGTACAGTTGGCCATGTGAAAAGCAATCTTGCCTCAAATCAGTGCCAACCTTTTGTAGGGTCTGTCCCTTAGACTTATTAATTGTCATTGCGAAGCAGAGCCTTACTGGAAATTGGAGGCGTTTGAATTGAAATGGGAGATCAGAGGGTATAACGGGGATGCGAGGAATAAAGACTCTCTCCCCTGAGCCACTGCCAGTAAAAAATGTTGCCTCAATTAGGTTCTTTTGCAGACACGTGACCTGAAGTCTCGTGCTGTTACAAAGTTTTAGTGGCTGTAAGTTTCTCAGTAACATTATTGGTGCTTCAACCTTCAAAATTAGATTATGCTCAGGAGTGCCAACGCCGCCTCACACGGCGACCGAGCTGCAGGCTATGGACGTATATATGTACGTAAGTAGGATTCAGTTAGCGTTGGGAACCCGCATACCAAATTTCTTGAAGATGGGCCCATAAGTAACAAAGACCATTGGAAAGTTCAATATGGCGGCCGATACTGGTGTCATACCACTGAAATAAGTACGTACATCGGTTTCGGTTAGCACAGGGAAGCTACCTACCAAATTTCGTGAAGATGGGGCCATAAATAAGAAAGTTCAACATGACGGATGTGGTTGACCGTTATGACCGTTACGCGTAGAATTTCGAAATGAAACCTGCCCAACTTTTGTAAGTAAGCTGTAAGGAATGAGCCTGCCAAATTTCAGCCTTCTATCTACACGGGAAGTTGGAGAATTAGTGATGAGTGAGTCAGTGAGGGCTTTGCCTTTTACTAGTATAGATAAAAGCATACTTGTTTTGTTATGTTTTTACGAAAGTGTTTCATGGATATCTGGGCTTTACACATCCTACACTTCACATCAAAATTATGTTGTTATTATTATAACACATGAAAACATTTTCTGTTTTAGCCATGTGTTCAACATTTCTTGCTTTGCATTTCCTCCGTCATTCTATATTTATAAGCAGGGCTGTGGAGTTGGAGTCTGAGGCAATTTTGGGTACCTGGAGTTGGCAAAAATGTACTGACTCTGACTTCTAATAAATTTAAATTGTAATGAAAAAAAAATAAAGCAAGTTCAGATGTCCCATTTCACAAACAATAGTCATAATTAAGTACTTCTCTGATGTAAGAATAAAGCCCAGTGCATAGTTGTTTTACTACTAGTGTGAAGTTCAACTGAGCTATTATACAACCTGACATTCACATATTGTAATCTGAATTATGGAACATTACAAAAAGTGTTTTCATTTTATTCCAGATATAATGTGTTTAACAAGTTCATTTAAGTGTAAACAAGTGTAGAGATGTAGTTGTAGGTGTGTGCTATGGCCTGATGTGTGTTCAGGGGTTCTGTCTACACTCTCGACATATGCTCCCACCCAGGGCTGAACTTTAGCATAACTTTGCACACTCTCTGTTCTAGAAGATTTTGAAATTAAAAAGGAACAGATTCTATGTATTGTGATAGATAATGCTTCTAATATATGTTAAACACAATTGAGAAATTGAATAAAGTTGATGAAGAAAGTGACAAACAGATATTAGAAGAAGACAGTTCTGCAAGTATTGGAGAAAGCGAAACCGAAGAGAATAGTGAAATTCTGGATAACATTGCTGAAGAAGCATCTAAGCTTACTACTACTCAACATATGCATTGTGCTGCTCATACTTGGCAACTTGCAATAAGAGATGGATTGAAAGATCGTCATGCAGCTACTCTAACTGGCAAACTTAGGCAAGTAACTGTTGCAGCCAAGGCTCCTAAAACAGATGCAATTTTGAAAAAACGTGCAGGAAAAGAAGACATTTTGGATCAAACACCACGCTGGGGAAGCACTTATTTGATGGTGAAGTGTTTGCTCGAACTAAAAGACTTTGTTGAAGAACTGGACAATGAAAATGTTTTATCAACTGAAATCCAGTAGGCACAAGTAAAAGAACTGGAAAGTCTTTCTTACCCTTTTACTGTTACTAAGAGGTTGCAATATGAAGATTTAACACACTGTAGTTTTTTTCTTGTAATGGACGAGCTTGATATATTTATTGCCTGAACAAAAGTGGAGGGTTAATAGCTGATGGCATCGTATCTTCAATGAAGAAAAGAGAGTGTCTCTTACTGGATAATCAAATCTTGTTAGCTGCTATTTATGTTGATCCAATGAGACCAATTTTGTTGAGCAGTGACCAGATTGCTAATTGAAAAAAGGCACTCTATGATGTAGCAGTTCACATGAAGGGATTACTACTATCTGAAACACCCCCAATGGATGAAGCTATAAGCACTGGTAACTCAGGATCATCGTCTACAAAAGAAGAATTAGACTTTGATTCCTACTTGAACGAAATGGAAGTTTCAAAAGCAAAGCTATGTTGCCTATACGTGAAAGATAAACGACCAGTACATGTCCAAATAAGAATTAAAAGTAGTGGAAAAGTATGATCACTCATCGAAACTGACTGTAGAATAAGCCATCCTTGTTGATCCAGAGATTATTAGTGATGTGGCTAGAACTGTAACAGCAATGCCACCTATCCAAATCAGTGTTGAAAGATTATTTTCAGCTCTAAAAATAATCAAGTCAGATTTAAGAGCTTCTATGAAAGAGGATCTGGCAGAAGCAATTCTGTTTCTTAGAACATTGCATTAAGTTAATTTTGGATTGCATTTAACATCTGTTCTACTCTACATCTGTATTCCAAATTTAATATATAAACTGTTTTTTGTTCATGTAGTTAAGCTTTGTTTTTGTTTTAAAACTATCGAAGAATGTGGTTTATATTTTTTGAACTGGTAAAGTTCCTGTTCCTGATTTTTATGCATACTATTACTTTATAGCCACTTGATAAAAATAATAAATAAAACTTTATTGTTCTCATTTTTTTTGTTTTTTGTTTAACTGGCCAATACGGTAGAGAGTCAGCTTCCTAGCCAGTAGTTATGTGGTTAACACTAGAATTACCAGAGCCTATGAAAAAACTCATAGATCCGGCCCACCTTAAATCTGTTCGCACCTGTCCACCAGCATCCTTTCTCCTGTAAATGTGCCGATAAAGACAAGCAGCAAGAAGCCGGCTATTCCATCCCCCCACCAACTTAGAACATGCACGAACTTCACCTAGCTCATGCCTTGATTGATTATCTGGGAGTGAAGTGGAATTTTAGAGTCGAAATAATAGATCGTTATTTGGAACACACGCATTTTACGTGTGTTCCGTTTCTACAATAAACTGTGTAAACACATTTTTAAAACAGAAACTTTTTTCATATTTTAGTAGTACATGACAAAATGTAGGCATAAACTGTATAATGTATGAAGCCTGAAGTTCAAAGATCAAATAAACACTTTCACAAAAGGTTCAAGGAAAAGACAACAGCTTCCGTGGCATAGTGGTAAGATTTGCTGACTTGTAATCAAGAGTCCTGGGTTCGATCCTGACTCACTCCATATTTGCTGTTATCAGTAGTGAGCTGCTCTTATTGTTAATACTGTATTATACAGTACACACATACACTTGGTTTGCGTCTGTAACACACGGTGTACAATTATAGGACTTGTAAAAGTTACTGTTTTTTTTCAGTTTTATTCTCTCTAAATCGCGATCACGACACATACTACGGCCCGCCCCCCAAAGGATCTGATGCTGTTTGTTTTTATTTGAAACTGGGAATAACTGGAGATGTAAGTGGTGTTTTGAGACACTGGAACTGGACATTCTCTCATCTGGAGGGATAAAAGCTGACACACAGACGCTGGCGAATCTGCCTTCTTCGTATCTAACCCTCACTTGATTTTTTTTTTATTCAGTTTTATTGAGTGTTCCTGCTCACGCTGAATTAGTATGCACCTTATGGTCTATGATGTCAAAAAAAGACAAAAAAATACAGAGAGATAGGTATATATGATATTTGGAATTATTCATTTTATGACCTGTATAGTACATTTCGGAAAACTTTGTAGCACGGATGCAACATTATTCATATTATTCATATTCATTTGCATAACATCTTGCAGTTTATAATCAGTGACCACGTGTTTCTTTTTCCCCCGATTTTGCCAGTCCCCACATGTTGCTGTATGCTGTTTCTTTTGTACTCCAGGACATGCAGAGGACGGAATAGTACAGAGCAGTAAGTTCAGCGCTATATGCAATCATCAGATTCAAATGTTAACAGTTCACACACATGCAAGGATCACCCTTCCCACATTTACAACATGTGCACCTGTTACAATGTACACACTTTTCTCTATGCTGTGGTTTCTATTACACATCTGAAAGAAAGAGACAATATATGTGAAAACATAATTGCACTAATGCAATATTATTTGAAAACGAACAGCGTCAGATTGGGTATGAACTTATGCTGGCGCAAACCGCAAGATGTTATGCGAATGAATATGAATAATGTTGCATCCGTGCCACAAAGTTTTCTGAAATATACTATGCAGGTCATAAAATGAATAATACCAAATATCATATATACCTATGTCTCTGTTTTTTTTTTGTTTTTTTTTTTTTACATCATAGACCATACGGTGCATACTAATTCAGCGTGAGCAGGAACATTCAATAAAACTGAGTAAAAAAAAAAAAATCAAGTGACGGTGAGATACGAAGAAGGCAGCTTTTATCCCTCCAGATGAGAGAATGTCCAGTTCCATTGTCTCAAAACATAACTCACATCTTCAGTTATTCCCAGTTTCCACTAAAAACGAACTACGTCAGATCCCTGGTTTGGGTTTGGGGGCCATAGTATGTATTATGATTGTGATTTAGAGAGAAGTAAAAAAAAAAAAAGGTAACTTTTACAAGTCCTATAATTGTACACCGTGTGTTACAGACGCAAACCAAGTGTACAGTATGTGTGTACTGTATAATATTAACAATAAGAGCAGCTCACTCCTGAAAACGGCAAATATAGGAGTGAGTCGGGATCGAACCGGGGACTCTTGATTACAAGTCAGCAAATCTTACCACTATGCCACGGAAGCTGTTGTCTTTTCCTTGAACCTTTTGTGAAAGTGTTTATTTGATCTTTGGACTTCAGGCTTCACACATTATATAGTTTATGCCTACATTTTGTCATTTACTACTAAAATATGAAAAACATTTCTGTTTTACAAATGTGTTTACACAGATTACTGTAGAAATGGAACACACATGAAATGCGTATGTTCCAAATAACGATCTATTATTTCCACTCTAAAACTCCACTTCACTCCCAGATAATCAATCAAGGCATGAGCTGGGAGAAGTTCGTTCACGTTCTAAGTCGGTGGGGGGATGGAATAACCGGCTTCTTGCTGCACGCTTTTATTGGCACATTTATAGGACAAAGGACGCTGGCGGAGAGGTGTGAATGGATTTAAGGTGGGCCGGCTCTACGTGTTTTTTCGTAGGCTCTGGTAATTCTAGTATTAAATGATGTGTATGTTGCCTTCCTTCAATCAACATGGAAAATACATTAGCATATTAAATACGTCGGAGTCGGGGAGTCGGAGTCAGAAGTACCAGAAACTAAGGAGTCGGAGTCGAAGAATTTATCTACCGACTCCACAGCCCTGTTTATAAAGATCTTTGTAGAGGCAGAACACACATGAAATGTATGTACTTCAAATTATGATATTTCATTACCTATAAAATTCCTTACAAACACAATGTCAGATAAACACTTCAACACAGACTTGAACTTTGGGGATTGTAGCAGGGTGATGCCTTCATCTGACTGAATGGCGGGAGTGGGGGTAGTAGGCTGCATTCTGCTAATCCATATATTTGCAAAACAAAAGCAGGCTATTAGCGCAGTGATAAGCTTCTTGGCCTAAGTCAGGAAGATTTAACTAGGTCAGGAACAGTGAAAAAAAAAAATCACACGCTTCAGGGATTCTAGTGTTAACCTGCATCCAGTCCTGTAAGCAGTTGCTCCAAACTAGCTGTGAGAACTCGGGGGTTGCTGGCAGGATTGGCACTCCAGCCACTGTAAAAAAAAACTCATACTGTTTCATGCCATTCAAACTAGTGTGGTGCTGAGGTGTCACCTGTTGCACGGCTGCGCTCAAGTCCTAATTTGGGATCCTGTGGTGATTTGCTGTACGATGGGTGCAGCAATATGCTATATCAGTGAATGCTCCTAACCTCTCTCTCTAATACTGAAATTGTTTACATTTTGTATTACATTATAGATATTCCTGTCTATGCTGTTATGGAGACACTATTGCTTTATATCAGAATAGTAAATTCTATAATCTACTGTCAACTGGTTTGTGTCCGATTTGTGCCCCTAGGCCATATATAACTTATTTTTGAAATGGGAGTGAACAGAATACATGAAAAACATGGGAATAGCAGGTGCTTTATTATTTTGTACTTTACAGACATATAAAAAGTAATGTGAATATTGCTTAGTTAAGGTAAAAATTTTCTTAATACTTGGGACAACAGACACTGCATAGCAATTTTTCTTACCTCCCACCTTTCCATGGCATACTTGTCTAATGACTCGATATCTCTGGCATGTTTGTCTGGCCCCAGCTGAGTTGTGTCATCTGTCCAGGCTTTACCACTGGAAATACATAAAACAAATTGATTCAGATTGCAACTCTGGAGGAATTCATACAGAAACAGCCAAACAAAAGCTGCAGCCAGCCAGTGGTTGGGGGAAGCACTTGGTTTATTATGCTCTGCTACCACTTTTTACTAACAGTGAATCATCATTAGAAAATTGCCCTTGATTGTTTACCTTTTTTACTTGTGTTCTGTTTTTTGTATTATATTTACTCCATTTCTTGATACCCACTGTACACTCAACCTACCTGAAAGGAGGTCTCTCTCTAAATTGCAATTCCCAAGACTCCTTTCAATTTTTTTCCCTACTAGAGAGTTACTTATCTTCTCAGAGAGTCAAAGCTAGGGGGCTGTAAAAAGGCAGTAGTTGTTAAAGCCATTACGGCATTCCATGTGTGATTTTGGGCTATACAAGAAATACATTGTTGTTGCAATCTTGGACAAGCAAACTACAGACTCACAAGCCCGGCAGACACCCAGGTGTTTTGGATCATGTGATTTTAATTGGTTGTCTATTTTTTATCAATAGAAATTCGCCAGGCAAATAAAGTGGAGCACTTTAAAAAACTGCTAAAAACTCATTATTTTAACATGGCTTCCTCATAGCTTTATTTTAGCTTAATCATGATAATTAAATGCATATACAGGTATCATTCGTGGTGGCTCCAAAATCTGTACTAACCCCTACTTTCTCTGCTTCTTTTTATGGTTTTCTGTGGTAGCGTTCTGCGCCACCACCACCTGATCAAACCACCATGCTATCCCTGCATTGATGGATTGAAGGCCAGAAGTCCACAGGACCATCATCATCAAGTTCTTCCATGTGAACCCTGAATACCACGAGGACTGATTGAGGTCATTTATGTTAGGTAGAATGCCTACTGGGGGCTGGGCGGTCTTGTGGACTCTGAACCCCTTAAGATTTTTATTTTTTTCTTCATTTTTTTGTTTTTCTGCCCTCTCTGGCCATCGGACCTTATTTTTATTCTATCCATCCATCCATTATCTAACCCGCTATATCCAAAATACAGGGTTCAAAGGGATCTGCTGGAGCTATGTTAATTAATATTGCCTAATTTTATTTTTTAATATATTTTATTTTTTTTCATCCTGTAAAGCACTTTGAGCTACATCATTTGTATGAAAATGTGCTATATAAATAAATATTCTTGTTTGCTTTCTTGTATAAGGAAACTATTGGAATCGTCCAAAAAAATTGATGTTGAGATGTTGATGAATCTCAATGTTTTAGACCTCTCTGACTTTCTTGTATACAAAGTATAGAGAAAATATTGGAATTATCCAAAGATTGGATGTCGAGATTTTGATGAATCTGAACATTTTAGACCTCCCTGACCCTGAAAATACAATTTTTGGAATGATGTCTGTGTGTCCGTCTGTGTGTGTGTATAAACACGATAACTTGAGTACGCTTTCACTCAGGTCAACCAAATTGTGCATTCTAGTATTAGGTACAAAACGTTGATTTCAATCAACTTTTGGGCTATTACTGTTAACCAGAAATGGTACTTTACCTTTTATTCATGCAGCTGCAGAGAACAATTTATTCAACTTTACTTTTATAACAATTGTTCAATATAGTATTAATTTGATTTGTTACTAATGGTTCTTTAATGTTCATAATATAAAAACATAAGCATTGTCTTGCGGTTTACTCCTCAAATATCCATCCCCATATCTGAGTATGCGAGAAAGTCTACTGGAGACCACTCTCGATTTTTTATTAAATTGGTGTTTCACACACAAGGTAGCAAATTCACAAAGCAAGTAAGGGAAACAACTGTGTTTGTGTTAAAGCAACTGGTGTGGAGACAGCAAGAGTAGACCACTGAAGGTTAACATTATCATGCCTTACCGCAGCATAAATAAAACAAAAATGAAAACACCATTTCATTACCAAAAGCAGATGACAAAGCAAGGAGTTCTAGTAAAACTTCTGCACCAATCGCTAGTGACAGTAATTGCAATTACAATCAGCATTAAGACAAACATAAATGAGAAAGAACTTTTTAGATACAGCGTAAGAATTTGAGAATAGTAATGCAATGTTAATTTCATTTTTGATAACATATTTCTGTATAATCTGAATAAAGACCATGCATCAACATGGAATAATCTTTCAGCAATCATTTGTGTATTAAAATTTTCTTTGTCAAGATGTTAATTGTGTGGTTGAGGATGGAGTGGTATGCACTTTTTTTTTTTTTTTTTTTTACAATACTTTACAAATAAATGTTGCTGTAAAAAGTTGAAGTCTATGTTTTGCTTTTAAGAAAAAAAGCTGGGCTACTAGAAATTGTATCTGGGCTAACACATTTAGAAAGTTAGAAGCTCAGCAGCAGAACACCATTTACAATTTGCCCACCCCAGTTAAAAACAGCATAAAAATCACATTAACTTTTATCATTTTATTGTACTTCTCTGCAAAAATGCCCTTAGTGTAAAGATAGAATCACTATACAATTTGGGTCATTAAAATAATGTAGCATTTAACTTCAGTGCAGAGACATACATTCCTTAAAGATTTAAGTTAATACTTTGAGGCACATGTAGCAATTATTGTTCTATGCAGTTCTGTAACCTCTAATACCATGGAAAATAAAGGATAGTTAGTTAGTTGTTGGAGTGGAGATGGAGGAGAGAATGGCAAACAGGAAGAAACTGAGACGGCCTTGGCCATTGTATCTGTATGTTTCTACTTGATGAAATAATGTAGCCCTAGGAGGAATTTCTTGAACATCGTAGAACTTAAACTCGTGGTGATGTTGATAAAATAGAAGCGCACAAATCAGAGCCATAAAGTATCCCCTAATAAATAAACTTAAACATAAAGCCCTGTGCAAGCATGCAAATAGCCATACTCCATCCTGGAAACATAAGGTATAAACTAAGTTTCAGTCCTGTATGATATGCCATTTAAAAACACATTCAGAATCACGCATGCCAGGACAAATTAGAATCATTGATTAACCCAATCTTTTGAGATGCATGGGAAAATTAAAGTACATGGAGAAAAGTGAAACTGATAAGGGATGAACGTACAAACTCCTCGAATACAGTGATCGAGCTGATATATAAAACGATATTTCTATCTATACTAATAAAAGGCAAAGCCCTCACTGACTCACTCACTTATCACTAATTTTCCAACTTCCCGTGTAGGTAGAAGGCTGAAATTTGGCAGGCTTATTCCTTACAGCTTACTTACAAAAGTTAAGCAGGTTTCATTTCGAAATTCTACACGTAACGGTCATAACGGTCGATAAAGGTCGACAACGTCCGCCATATTGAACTTTCTTTTTTATAGCCCCATCTTCACAAAATTTGGTAGGCAGCTTCCCTGCGCCAACCGAAACCGATGTACGTACTTATTTCAATGGTATGACGCCACTGTCGGCCGCCATATTGAACTTTCCAACGTCTCTAATTTTCCAACTTCCCGTGTAGGTAAAAGGCTAACCCCATCTTCACGAAATTTGGTAGGTGGCTTCCCTGCGCTAACCAAAACCGATGTACGTACTTATTTCGGTGGTATGATGCCACTGTCGGCCGCCATATTGAACTTTCCAACGTCACTAATTCTCCAACTTCCCGTGTAGGTAGAAGGCTGAAATTTGGCAGGCTCATTCCTTATAGCTTACTTACAAAAGTTAAGCAGGTTTCATTTCAAAATTCTAATGACGGTACAGGAGATAATTATACTACACAGGAGCACTATAAGACTGAAATGCTTAAGCCCTTCACCTATGGTTCTGCATGTGAGTTGATGGCTGCCGCTGAATTGTTCGGTTGTCGCTTTCAAGTGTACTGAAATGGCCAAATATTTTACACCTTTGGACAACCGCCAACACCTCTTAAACATCTTAAATTCACAGGTGACGATTTGAGTAGTGGACACTTTGATGTTTATGAATGTTTAAACTCTCAAAAGCTGGATGCGAAGTTATCGATGAAACCAGTTGTATACTTACAACGCTTGACAGATGCCGAATGTCATTTCAACACAACAAGTCCTGCAAATACTAACGTAATTGAAACAAACCATGAAACTCAAACCGATTATGACAGCAGCAATCCAAGCTGTGAGATTTGAGGCAAGATTGCTTTTCACATGGCCAACTGTACATTGCATGCTCAAAAGTAAGCTCAGCGCACAGCTTGGTCATATTACAACCGGAGGGCTGAGCTGACAACGTGGCATACAAAGAGATCCTTAACAAATAATTATTGGTATATTTTCTCTCAGTTTAAAAAGGTTTACTTTTCTTCTTAATAAAAATTTTAAAGCAGTACTTCTCCGCTGCGAAGCGCGGGTATTTTGCTATTATGTGATGCAGCTGTGCTTTCACCACTGTTCTATCTTATTAAAAAAAATTCAAAAAATATTTGTCCTGTGATTCACAATAACTCAGACTTTATGGAATACTAGACATTAAGCCCGTTAAAATAACGGGCGCTAGAACAGTAGTGCATAAACATTTGTATGAACAGTCTATATTAAATGGCAAGGGACCTTGTATGTGGCTGTAATATGTGTCACTGTATTGTGTGCCTTTAATTTTCTCTCTCAGTAATACTGGTTTGTATTTCCGTAAAATGCCTGTAATTTTGTCTGACAGTAATACAGTGGAACCTCGGTTCATGACCATAATTTGTTCCATAACTCTGGTTGTAACCCGATTTGGTCGTGAACCGAAGTAATTTCCCCCATAGGATTGTATGTAAATACAATTAATCCGTTCCAGACCGTATGAACTGTATGTAAATATATATTTTTTTAAGTTTTTAAGCACAAATATAGTTAACTATACCATAGAAAGCACAGCGTAATAGTAAACTAAATGTAAAAACATTTAATAACACTAAGAAAACCTTGAACAACAGAAAACTAACACTGCAAGAATTTGTGCTATAGCCTTATGACCCGCTCACTAAAAACTCTTTTTTTAATGAGTTTTAAGCACAGGGGAAAAAATGAACATTTGAAAAATCTGTAATTTAATAAACAACCAAGAAAAGTAACATTGCAACAATGCACGTGTGTGTGTGTGTCTCTCTCGCGGGCCTGCGTGTGTGTATCTTAAGCGCGCGCCTCTGTGTGTGTGTGTGTGTGTGTGTGTGTGTGTGCGCGCGCCTGTGTGTGTCTCTGTCTCTCTTTCTGCACAGGGAATGCACAGAAAGAGACTGAACACGTGCTGTGTGGCCCCGCGCATGCGCACTTCTCCAGAAGACACACACACGGACACCACACGCCTGTGTGTGTGTGTGTGTGTGTGTGCGTGACTCGCGTGCGTGTGTGCGTGCGTGCATCTGTCTCTCTCTCTCTGCACAGGAAGAGACTGAACACGTGCTGTGTGGCCCCGTGCATGCGCACTTCACCAGAAGACACACACGGACACTGGACGCACACAAGGGTTTTATTAAAGAGGATGATACTTATATATCTTATATATAAACGTCTACGCATGTGTGTCTGCCTGTCCAGCCCCGAAGTGCAAGGCTACACTATGAAGCTCAAATAGCTGGCAAGGCGGCCCAAAGTTATCGAGTCGGAAGAAGAAAGAATTACGAGGCTACAGTATGAAGCTGAAAGAAAGCGACTCTGCCATCATAGTGAATTCATAAACGAAAGACAAACTTGCTTAGCCGCTAATACACAAGTGAGGCGAGCACATCGGCAAAATGAAACCTCCGAGGAGAGAGCAACTTTCTTAGCTGCTAGACAAGGGGGTTGATTGTGGGGGGGTTTAGGGTTGAGCACGTCTGCAAAACGAAACCAAAGACTCTGCATTTCAGTTTTTTCTGACGATTCCATTAGTTTCTAGGAGCCCGGCCTTTCACAGCTAGTGTGTGTATATATATATATATATATATATATATATACACACACACACACACACACACACATGCACACATACACACCACTGCTGACGTTTTGAGGAACAGTATGCTGGGAATATTTTTCTGCTTCCCAAGATTAAACTGGAAGAAGTGATCAAAGTTGGAAGGAGCAAATAGATATCTTTCATTATAGTAAGTTTATTTATTTTGTTTTTCAACAGTGGCATACTGTTTAACACTGTTGCCTCACAGCTACTATGGAAGGGAAATAAGCCAAAGCTTTAAAGATTACAAAAAGAGAGGGATGAAATCTAATGAAATTTCACTTTTTCAATTTATTTTCACATAACATACATTTTTAAATCATCTAATTTAAAAATCAGTGTGGTGCTAAACACCTGTAGACTTGTAGTAGAGGATGAGCATCCTTAATCAGAAATTTAAAAATCTGAAATTCTCCAAAATCTGAAACCACTGTTTTTCAGCTACGTGAATAATGTATGAGCACGTAAGGATGAAAGAACTTCAATTTCAATTATTTATTGTCATATGTACAAGTACTATGTACAATGAAATGCTTGCTTGCATGTGCCCCTGCAGACATTGAACACAGACAAAAAAAAAACCTACACACAAATAAATGAATATAATAAGTAAATAAATAAAACCAGAATCCTAGGTATAAATAGAGATAGTGGCAGAAGTATATGTGCAGGTAGCAGTGGCGGTGACACAAGGTTAGTGATTGTTCATGAGTCTGATTGCAGTTGGGTAAAAACTGTTCCTGAACCTGGACGTGTGCATCCGAATGGACTTTAGTCACTTTTCCGATGGGAGGAAGGTGAAAAGTGACAGTGCCAGGTGGCTGGGGTCCCGCCTGACATGGTTCACTTTCCTGAGACAGCGTGTAGTGTGGATGTCATGGATCACAGGGAGCTGTGTGCCCATGATTTGCTGTGCTGTGTTCACTACACGCTGCAGAGCTCTGCAGTCCTGAACTGAGCAGTTGCTGTACAAGGATGTGATGCATCCTGTTAGGATGGATCCACAGTACACCTGTAGAATCTGCACAGGGTTGTGGGGGACATCCGGGCTTTACTCAGTCTCCTGAGGAAGCAGAGGCGTTGTTGGGCTTTCTTGACTACTGCCGCAGTGTGACTTGACCATTTAAGGTCATCAGTGAGGGTGACTCCGAGGAACCTAAAGCTGCTGACCTACTCCAGAGCCTCACCTCCAATGTAGACGGGGCTGTGCTCTGTTGCCTGTTTGCGGAAATCCACATTCATCTTAGTTTTGCTAACGTTGAGGGTGAGGTTGTTGTCCTGACACCATTCTGACAGGAGTCTGACCTCCTCCCTGTAGGCTGTCTCATCGTCCTCACTGATCAGACCTATTACAATGGTATTGTCAGCAAACTTGAGGATGGTGTTACAGCTGTACTTAGCTATGCAGTCATGGGTGTAGAGAGAGTAAAGCAGGGGGCTCAGCATGCTGCCCTGCGGAGTGCCAGTGTTGATGGTGATGATGGAGGAGGTTTTTCCACCAATATGCAGCTATTTTTGTGAAAATCTGAATGGTAAAATATACATTCGGAGTAAATGATGTACCACACCCTGTCAAAAGGAGGTGAAAAGGAGTGTCACAGGAGATGCAGATTTCAATACTCAGAACACTCAAATCGGTAAATATGTCTAACGACTCCCAAAGAAGCATGGATGAAGTTGCACAGCATCCACATTCTGACTGTACATCTAAACGAATAACTAAAAAGAAGGTAACATTACTATTTAATTGGAAATGCAAACAAGGCATGCCAGAACATAGCTGCAGAGCTTTAAAACACAGAATATGCATACACCACAATGCTTATGTAAACTTTGCTTTCATTATTGCACATAGTGATGCAATAGACAAAATGACAGAAGGACATTGTAGCAGACAGAAAAACTTCTCAAATTCGTACAGCCAAGAAGCAGCAGTGACCCACGTGTGTGTCTATATTTCTTTCTGTCACCACTCATTACAGTGTACAAATTAATCATTAAGCGTTAGTTACCTTGAGCACACAAATCCTAAATGGATAACAGCTTTTTTAGCTTTTCATTTATTCACAGCGTCAAGTCTTTTTTTCTGCTTCTTTTGTCCCCTATCTGAAACCTTGGAGGTTTAAACTTGACCAACTTGAAGAAATGAGAGCAGGTATTGTGGGAAGAAGGAAAATATGCAAATTTTCCAAAATCCAAAAATATTCAAAATCCAAAATACTTCTGATTAGGGATGCTCAACTTGTAATACTCTTTTCTAGTACCTGCATTCTGCACCTTGCACTCTTTTACACTGGCTGTTATGTACATGAATATTTCACTCACACTAGACACCTGTCATATTCTATCCACAGGAAAGACTGCCAAGAATCTGTAATAAAAATGAATTTCTTCTATCTCTATTTTGCTGATATAAAAATGATTTTCTGAAATTAGAACTTTTGCTGCTTTGAAACGTTTTAAGGCATTTGTTTTACATTTCATCTTCTGCTTCATTGACTGCCGCACAACCCCAGTGTAAGCTCCTAAAGAATGTCTCTCTATTATAATAAAAAAAATCTTGGGACGAGACAAGACTAATCCTGTGACAAGATGTGACTTTTTGAAGAGACTTTTTAGAAGGAAGTCCCGCAAGAGGAAGACTTTTACCATGAGATTCTTTCAAGTCACGCCCTACTTACAACTATTTTCAAACAACACCATGGTCATCATTAAAGGGCTTACTTATGAACACACACACTTACGAAGATCTAGTTTAGAATTACCCATTCATCTAAATATGGTAGCGAGAAACAATGAAGTGAAACGAATTAACGTGAAAATTGTTGATCGGGTACACTGCAAATTGATTAAATATGTATTAATAGACTATGCTTAAGCAGTTGGTGGCGATTGTGCGGTAGATGAAAACATCAAGTTACAATATCCCATAGAATGTCTACAAGCGTTAACACCATCCGGTCTTCTACCGGCCGAATTACTGTTGAAAGAAAGATGTATCATAATGTTATTGCGTAATTTATGTATAAGTGATGGATGGACTATGCAATGGAACAAGATTTGTTGTATTAAAAATTGGTCGAACAATTCTAATATGTAAAATTTTAACAGGCGACAAGAAAGGTAATGTAGCACATATTCTGCGAATAACATTAGAAACAAAAGGAGATCTTGATATGCCATTTGTATTAAAATGTTTACAGTTTCCTGTGAGAACAGCTTTTGCTATGACAATTAACAAATCACAGGGACAAACATTTGAAAAAGTCGGTTTATTTATTAGAGAGAAAGAAAACAATCTTCACTCATAGGCAGTTATACGTTGCATTGTCACGATGTAAATCCAAACACGGAATCAAAATTCAATGCAATCTTGAAGAGCTCCCTAGTACAATTTATTAATAAAATGTATAAAGTATGCTTCACCTAATAACAGCACTTTTAGAGGCAAATGAATGTATACCATGATTGTGACAAAATAACTTTGACCTCAAAAATACCAAACCTATCATTTAATTATAAATGCATCATGAGAATTCAGTTTATTCTGTCTCAAACACTGTACAGCTCTTATATATGTAACCGCTACTCCAAGTAGGAATGAGAAATTTGATAATCATTTTGTACAAAGAATCAGAATATGGTCTAGATGTTGCCAGGATGGGCTTGGCTTTAGTCACAAACAAGACTCTGCAAAGTTAAATAATGATGATTAGATCTATGCTTCACTAAGCTACCCTGTTTATGTAGTGAGTACCCAGCTATAGATATTGAAATTTTCAGTTGCCAACCCATATTTGCATAACATGAGCTTTATATCAAAATTAAACTCAAGCCAAGGAAAATGGTTCTTCACTGAACTTGGAAACAGTCTGTATTTTTACTTCTGGGTACTTAGGCTGCCTCCTCCTCCACTTACTGCAAAATTCTCCAAGACTCTAACCCTCTGCTATAACCCAGCTTTAACTACATTCTACAATAATGTTGTCAGGACAGGTTTCTTTTTTGTGGAAAATGCTTACAGTCTGCATCCAATTCAAACAAAACAAAATAACTGAGCATAAGTATCTTGACACTTGTATTTGTAACTTGTAACTACCCATTTTGCTAGTCATCTTATGCTAGGCGTAAATTCATAAATCTAGCTGTAGGTTAAGATGTCACATGCACAGCCAGATAATCCACTTCATGACAGCCAAAACAGCATTTGATTTTTCCCATGACAAATTTTAATGTTTGTGTTTACACAGCTATTGCACTCGAGCTTCTTAATGCAAATTCTATTTGCATTGTTAGCAAAGCAAAGAGCAAATGCAACAAAATTATTCCTACAGTAGAGCTCTCCTGCAACACCTCCTAGGAACTATGCCACAAAATAGCATCCTTAGACTAATCTATCTAAAACATTTAGGGCTTTTGAAATCCAAGAAAAGGTGGTGTTTAACCAAGTATTATACAGGGAAAAACAATGGGCCTAAAATCTATTCTGATACAGAGCTAAAATTTAGCTCTTCAACTTTCACTGTTGGAACAGCACCTAGAAATCAATCAAGAATCTGTAGTCTCTAGAATCTTCTTTCTCTCCCTCTGTGAATAGTCTGCCTGTACAGTCTTGCTACATGGTTAATTTTCAATGATTCTTGCTTAGTTTTGCACTCTGCTGACTATATTTATGGAGGACTATTTCAGACAAAATTAAATAAAATAATAAAGCAAATAACTTTATTGTGAAATGTGACAATAAATAAATAACACATTAAAATACATTTTTTTTGCTTACTTCTTTATTATTATTATTTTTTTTGCTTCAGTTACACTATACAGAACATGAAATGTGCCTTGAAATGAAAATTGTCATTATCACCTGTCAAAGTTTTTAGATTGTTGAGTTATCTGTAGAGTGGATGTAAATCTTTGGCCATCAAGTGCCACATTCACAGCAGAGACTTAAGATACAGCATTCTGCGAAGATAATTAATTCAGAATTTCTTGAATTAAAGTTTTCACTTTACATATTCATTCTAATCAACTGTTCTTTGCATTCATAAGTTTGAACATGCTTATAAGCCAAAACAATTCCAAGGAAAGTGCATATTCATTTAATTTTGAAGGTAATATTTTCTCTATAAGAGAGAACATTATTTTATATTAATTAGATTTATGTTTGCAGGTTTAGGCTTGTATCACTTTTGGCCAGGTAAACAGTATTTCTGTTTCAGTTCACACTGCTTAATGGGCACTATGAGGATTCCCTATGCAATATTAGCTTGCCATTTACTTTTGCTCAAGTACAAGAATCCTAACTTACCTATTATAATATAACGTGAAACAGCTTGGATTATCCATCCATCCAGTTTCCAACCCACTGAATCCGAACACAGGGCCACGGGGGTCTGCTAGAGCCAATCCCAGCCAACATAGGGCACAAGGCAGGAACCAATCCTGGGCAGGGTACCAACCCACCGCAGGACACACACAAACACACCAAGCACACCCTAGGGCCAATTTAGAATCGCTAGTCCACCTAACCTGCATGTCTTTGAACTGTGGGAGCGCC
Organism: Polypterus bichir lapradei; assembly: GCA_026402145.1. Lineage (NCBI taxonomy): Eukaryota > Metazoa > Chordata > Cladistia > Polypteriformes > Polypteridae > Polypterus > Polypterus bichir. Next base: position 51,610,024 of record JANRMT010062796.1, read on the forward strand.
CGGAGGAAACCCACGCAGACATGGGGAGAACATACAAGCTCCACGCAGGGAAGACCTGGGAAGCAAACCCGGGTCTTCTAACTGCGAGGCAGCAGCGCTACCACTGCGCCACCGTGCCCCCCCAGCTTGGATTACTCAAAACTAATTATAACTTATTCAATTATGAGTTATTGTTAATCAAAACATTACCTTGCAAATGTATAATTAGCAGAATCCTGTATCTGCATTTCCAAAGCTTGTACTTACCCTCCTAGCAATGCAATGCGGAGATTTTCTTTAAAGACAGGGTTAAGGATTAAACCTTGAAGACCACCAGGGAGCAGCTGAGTGTGCCACAGTCTGAGACCACTGAGTACAGAGGTACACTCCTCATGCTCCCTTAAAAACAAAAAAAAAACACAAAGAAACAACTGCTAAATGTACTGTATGGAATCATGATGCATAAAGTATAATAAGTTATTAAGCCATCAAAAAAAGCTGTTGTTTTAAAAAGAGAGCAATATAAACTTGCTTTATGTTAACCAACTAAAAATATTAAGTTCTTACAACAAAACAGTAAGATAAGCATACAATTGAGTAATACTGAGAAAATAGGTATTGATTAGCTAGCTTAATATTATGTTAAGTAGCTAAGGCAGAAGTCTTTAAACATAAAAGGGCAGGTTCAATTCCCATCTCTGACTCAGTGTGGGACCCTGAACAAGTCAGTTAAGTGGCCTGTGCTTCAACTGTAAAAATATATAAACATATATTATTTTGACCTTGTTTGAATGAAAGTATCAGCCAAATATACAATAACAAATAATTTTCTCCAAATAAAACTACTGCTGGTACATAATATATGTGGTCAGGGCTTGATAGATTAAAGGACATTTGATAAACAACATTAACTTTCATAGGGAAATGAAAAAAAAATCCATATCACATACTTTGCCACATTTTATTTTTTTTTCTACATTGTTATTATTCACAATATCGAGCTGAAATATTCAATAAGAAAATAATTACCATAAAAATGAAAAAACAATTTATATGATCTCCTGTTCACACATTACAATTAATCAATGGCAGAACCTTATACAGTATTTGGTAGTCAAGTGAACATTGCAAGAAAAAGCAGCATACAAAATGACAAGTGATCTTACATTCTACAGCATTCTAAAAATGTATCCTATGTATGGTACTGAGGTTTTTCTAAATTTAAAAAAAAAATAGTAAAACAAACAAAATGATATATAAGTACTAAATGTTATACTAACACACCTAGTGGGCTATTTAGAGCAATGTCAAATATTTACAATTAATACATACTTGTGATTGTCTTTTTTAATCCACAATGAGACTGCAGCTTGTGGGAGAGGTTGATCAAGAAACAACATCCGCATCACATAGTTTTTAGCCAGTGGGGGGAGCTCCCTGTAAATGAAAAGAGAATTTTAAAAAAGGTGGTCAGAAGCACCACTGTTCCACAAGTATTACAATTGGAGGTGAAAATTAAATTTTAAGACGTTGTGAAACTATTTATATTTTTTCTGTGGACCAAAACTCAAAAGTTTCATGTTACAGAAAAGAACATTAATTTACTGCAGAATCATGATCAGTGTTGTCTGGGTGTACCCTAGTTACAATAGCTATTTATTCCCCAAATCACTTTCTGCCATTTGTATGATAAAAAAAAACCCTACTAGCAACAGTCATTCATTTAATACCATTGGCTGACTTTGAGGTCCTATCAATCCACCTCTGTTTTATCACAATTTATCCCTTTATTCAGCCATGCTCCACTTTTCACCTCACATGCCCATACCACCACAAAATTTTTCATTTCACAAAACAATCTATTACCTTTACATCAATCATACCTCTTGGCTCTATTTTCCAACACTGCTTCATGTTCTTAATCTTGTATGACTCACCATCACTACGTCCTCACACAACTTACAAAAAATGTGTTTTTTAAATTAGGAAAAACCCAAAAACATAAAATGGGAAAGCGCATACTCCACATAGAAAATGACTGTCTGGTCTCTGAGGCAATAAGGTAGCAGGGCAAATTAGTGTGCCTCTATGTCACTTCAAAAACCTTAACCAAACTTTGTGCATATACAATCACATATTACCTTACAGACACACACTGACTGCTTCATACACTGCAGTACTTATCAGAAGTCTGGTGGGACTAATCTTTTGATTTTGTCACTGTTGTTGATTTTGTTACAGTTTCTAATTAACATTCTCCCTGTGTGTAGTTCAGTTTTCTTCCAACATCCCAAAGATATGGATGTGCGACCAATGGTTCCAAGAGAGGTTTATCATCCCTGTCACTTTGATTTATAATAAGTGTATTTGGGAAAATTATGTACAGTATGACACCAACCTGGGTTGTAATTTAAATACCCCACACTACATGAAAGTATATTGAGCTGCATTAAACCCGTCTAAATAGAAAAATAATAAGCTCTCACTTTCTTGCTGATGTATCTCAAATGTGATTTCTCTAAGAATGCAATGAAGAAACCCCTAATGAAAAAACAATATTTATGTAAAGTTTTCAGTTTGTACAGTGCCTGTGTATTTTGATTTTTACAAACTAATGTAAAGTGCCACAACTAGTAATACGCAGAACAATTTTGATATTAAAGTTATGTTTCCCACTGCTGAAAAGTAATCTATGACTTGTTTATTTGACAAAACAGTTTCCTTGATCTTAAATTACAAACTTAAAACAAACAGAAGCAGAGATCACCTGTTTGTGTCAATTATTCATCACTCCCAACATCTTTATCAACTTTTTTTCAGGCATTCATCTTATCAGCTATCTACATGGTTTCTTTGCATGTGCCTCTTTGCTTTTCTACCTGTTCTGTGTCATATACTGTACTTTGTGAAATGACTAACATGATTATTGAAAAGTAGCATTTCCATATTAGATTTGATTGATGAGAATTAATTATTATTATTATGTACAGTTTGGGCAAGATGAAGCAATTTTACATGTACTAACTAATTCATCTAAAAAATTTTTTTGTGACTACCCTGTAGTTGTAATTGATAACAAAATTATTAATGTTAGCTCACAACAGCATAATTCTTTCATGCTTGGCTGGGTATGTCTACTTTAGACATTAAATCATGCTTCAGAAAAGCAAAAAAAAAAAAAAAAAAGTACTTCATCAAAGCAAACAGTACATGATCAGTACCACATAATAATGAACAAGAAAAAAAATAGTAGATTAATCCATCCAATTTGAATATGAAGTACTAAAATGTCAGAGGCTATACTACCAGCAAACAACACATGGCAGGTACTATCCTTAGAAAACTTACCAGTCCATCAATGGGCGTACTCATAAACATCATTTACAAACCTAGTTCATTACTATTAATTTAAGAACAAATTTCTAAAACTCACCTGATCTTTTTGATAACTGATTTGCATACTTTAAATAAGGTTATACATTTTAAAACAA